>CM051456.1:100876556-101076969 GCA_028274465.1 Plantago ovata | reverse complement strand
CTGATCCCCTGATCACTTCAATGCTTCTCACACTCTTAACTACTGTGGTCTTGCGGTCTATTTCATTCTTATTCACAGGTTATGGCATGAGGAGAAGATCCATGAAGGGGAAGTCTAGTACCCTCAAAAAGAAGAGCTAGGCGCAAACAGGAGTCGAGTCAAAGACTTTAAACAATGGCGCTATCCGGGAGGCAACCCGGGGTTTTTATCGCTGTTTTTAACCACTTTATTGCATGCATTCTACTTGAACAATTTGCTTTCATATTTGAATTTGATTCGTCTCTATGTCGTATGTGTCTTTTGTTTTTGTTTGAGTGAACTTTTTCGAGTGGTTTTATGAGTATGGTTTCGGGATTAAAACCGCGTTTTCCTTTCGAAGGTTTCGTCTCCCCGCCTCAGGGGGTGGGGGCGAATCGCCCCACGAGTCCAGAGAGCTCCGCGCTCTCTGGACGCGCGGGCGACTCGCCCCACGCGTGGGCGACTCGCCCCGCGTTACTGCAGAGAAGAAAAATGGGGGTCTCCCCCCATTTCTCTCATTTTACTTCATCTCCTTCATCTTACTCCAAAAAATTCCCCAATTTTCAAAATATCTTCAATCCTTCATAACTTCTTCATTATTCCATCAATTTGTGTGTTCTTTAGCTTCAATCGAAGCCCGTTACGTGCTCTTTCTTTTCATCCGAATAAATTTCTTCCTAGTTCATTCAATCTTCAGATTTGAGGTAATCTCACATGAACCCTAATTTTTCAAATTTGGGGGTTCTTTGATTTATGCTTCAATTAAGCTTGTATGACGTATGGGTTGATGATTTGTGTGATTAGAAACGTTATTCACTATCAATTGCATGTTCAATTAGGCTTGGTTTGTTGGTTTGAGATTTTTGCTATTAGATGACTATATCTTGTTATGCAATGTATCTTTTACTTTCATTCAATGTTCAAACTTGTGTTTGTTGATATGATAATGATGGGTGTAGTGGTAGAATGCATGATTGATGAAGTTGAGGATTTATGATGTTAGATTTTTTGTTACTATGGTATGAATTGAGCCTTATGATTCAAGGCATTTGTTGTCTAGCAAGAGCATAATGTGATATGTGCATGTAGTAGTTACATTGATATGTTGCATGATGAAGTAGCTAGACTAGACATTGGGTTTTTTAGGAGTTCGATTGTTGTAGATATCGCTCGTTTGTTCGCTCGTACATTTGCATATGAATAATTCTGTTTTGTGTCATACAAGATACTAATTGCTGTTTGTAGGAATCATGACTCCAATAGGATCAAAGAAGGCTGGGTCAAGCAAGAAGGGAAAGGGGGTAGCATCAAGCTCCCAACCTTCTCACGACATGTACAAGTTATCTCTAGCTGCGATAGATGTCCGAAAAAGGCTCGAAGCGAAGCTAGCCCAAGGTGGGAGATCGATCATACCAGACAGGAGGATAGATATTCCGGATGAAGTGGCTCAAATGGCAGGGTACAGGACGCTCTCCCGATTGGCGACGAAAAGGAATTGGGGTTGGTATAGTTCAAACAGATTCAAGGGGTACGACATGAGCCTCCTCCAAGAGTTCTACGCTGGATTCACTGATCTCGAGGAAAAGGAGAGGGTACTAGTTCGAGGCCTAATAGTAACATGGACGCCAGAATCAATTTCTTCATTCATCCATTTTGGGCAACGGGAGTTCACAGGAAGCAACCATGCCTACGAGTATTCAAGGGCATCTAGGGGGATAGGAAGATACATTACGGACGTGATCTACAACAGGGAGTACAGGTATCCAGAAACCGGAGCAGAACCTGCACGGATCCGTCAGAGCGACCTTAGCATCGAGGCTAAGGTGATGATGAAATTCTGCATCTTCAACTTGATCCCTAGAAAGAATGACACTTGGATACAGCCAAATTACGCCGAGCTCCTCTACTGCTTGATAGACAAGCATCGAATCGACGTCGGTCACATCATGTATGAGGAATATGAGCGCCACTGGGAGAAGAAGAAGAAGCCCTTCATCTTTCCGAGCTTCATCACTGCCTACTGCAAATATTACGTGGTCGAGGACATTGATGAGGGGGATTGCGAGGTCGCTGCCCTTTCACCTTCGACTATTGATGTACAGCTTGCTAGGTATCAAATGAAGAACCCCACGGCTTCCGCTGCTGATGTGGAAGCACCCTTCCGACCGTCCGATTCGGATAATGAAAATGATTATGAGGATGCTATGGAAGCTGATGATGGCCAAGCCCCTATCCCGGATATTCCTTTTGTCCATAGAGCACCACATGGGCCTAGAGGTATTGACTTCTCTGATTTCCAGGCCTACCTCGACGACCGTTTCGGTAGAGTTGATGCTAGTGTTGCAGCCTTGACCACTTCTGTCCAAGGAATGCGACAAGACCTCGACGGGCACATTGCCCAGCGCAACCGCGATTGGGAGATATTTGAGGAGCATCGCCGTGAGGATAGGCAATAAAGGTGGGAGCAACAACAGCTCATCCGCCAGCAACAGGAGGCTCTACAGCAGTCCAATGATCTCCTATCTGACATGTGGAGGGACTATTATGGGGATAACAATCCCGATAACTAGTCTTTTCACATATCCACTCTCAGCCAACCGAGGCCAAACCATTCGGTAACATCTAGTATCACTTTTTATTACTCATTCTCTTTTGCTAGGGACTAGCTTAAGTATCATAAGGGGGATGGGATGTGAACCGCGATGTTAAGTATTGTTTGGCTTTGTGTTGATTGGTATCTTGTTTTTTGTTTGCATTTGCATTTGCACGTTTACTGCTTTCTTAGTTTTTAGGTTGCATACACTACATTCATCCTAGGATAGTCTTGCATGTTTTATATGGAATTTATTGCCAAATTTTTTGAACTTTTTTATTGGGTAGATTAACTAATTATGCCATTAATCATATGCTTCATCTCTATGAATTTGTTTGAGGTTTTTCTCGCTTGGCTTGTCACATTTATGTATTGCACTTAGTTAAGCTTGGTAGTCTCGACATCACTTAGTGGTGTTTTCTCTACTGCGGTTCACGAAGGCCTTTATAATAGGATGATGCATGTTAGGGTCTTATGGTTGTTTTCCCGAGTAATTATGTACCTAAGAGGCAACAAGTCTTCACCATGCTTTGAGATTGCTAAATGCCTAGGAAGGAGGTAGTGTGAGATTGTTTGATCCCTTGTTTGCAACCTATTCTTGCGAATAGGTTTGGGGAGGGGGTTACGCTATCATTAGACTTGTTTTTCGTTTTTCAATTCTGTGTTGTGAGTTTATTTTCCCTTTCTCGTAAATTTTGTACCCCAACCTATTCTTTCGAATAGGTTTGGGGAAGTCGTTTGTGAGTCATTTTATTTCTTTTTCGTCGTGCTACTGCTGGCTAAAAAAATCGAAAAAAAAGAAGAAAAGAAAAATTCCAGAAAAAAAAGAAAAAAAAACTGGAAAATAAAAAAAAAGAAAAAAAAAGGAAAAGACCCCAAAAAAGCAAAGAATTGTCCAAAAAATAGAAAGCCAAAAAGCAGTTTAGCAAAGTGTTGTGTCTCATTTTCCAATTCTTGTAATGTTCGTAATCGTGTTGTAATTTTCTATCTTTTCTTTTGTTTTTGAGTGTCATCTGTTCTAGACCACCCTCGTCCTGCCATTCAGGAAGTGGTGAATAGCTTAAGACTTTGCTTGAGAGATGGGTAGAATAGGGGAGTGTTATCTTTTTAGGGAACCGTCCTTCGTTTGATGAGAGCCAGTATTGGTTCGACCTCTTTGAGGAAAAGTCTTAACTTGGTGAACATTAGTAAGTCCTCAGTTCCATAGGCACGGGACAACCATTCATATTCTAACATGTTTCATTACGTCGTCACTGACTAGGTCCAGGTAGAGAATGTTACGAGAGACTATCATGTCTTGACATAAGTGCTTATGTGAATGTGTATGAGTCAATCGAGGCATTCTTCAACCTATATTCATGTTATGACTTGTATGGTTTTTGTTCATATGTTTTTTGATAGATTCAGTAGATTGGTTCATTTCATTTGGCATGAGACTCCATTTTTTGTGTTGCATTGTTTTTTGCATTAGAGTCTAGCTTAGTTGCTTGAGGACAAGCAAAGGTTCGGTTTGGGGAGTTTGATGAATGTGTATTTTACACTTTCATTTGAGTCTTTTTCACCTATTTTAGCTATCCTCTATGTTAATTTAGCTATATTTTAGTGCATTTTATTAGAATAGTGTCACGTTTCCCTTTAATTTGTATTTTACAGGTTTTGGTTGAAAAACGAGGTTTTCCGGGCAATTATATTGAAGTAGACAAGGAATTGGTGTTCCAGAAGCCTAATTGGAGTATCTGAAAGATTCCGGATAGGATTTGAAGTCTAGGGGTCGAGTCTGAAGGCTAAAAGGTCACTAGAAGGCAGAAACCGAGTCCGAAAAGGGGAAGAAATTCAAAAACACGTCGAAAACGCGTAAAGGGCCGAAATTTACTCCCGGGCGAGTCGCCCGGTGTGTGGGGCCCTTCGCCCCACACAATTCGAATACCTATATATAGTTGCTCAGTTTTCTCCGTTTTTCATACTTTTCCAAACCTTTTCTCTCACCTTTCTCTGTAGTTTTAGGTAGGAATTCTCCAGAGCCTGTTCTGGGGGTTCTTAGCTTAGGAGATACTTTTTCTTAGCAGTTTGGAGCTTGTAAGATCGCGATTCTTCGGAGATTGACAACCTTCGGTAACATTGTATCTTACAGTTTTTTCTATTTATATTTATATATCTTTCATCATGTTTTCATTCATTCGTGGTATGATTTCTGTTGATTGCATGACATCTATGAGTAGCTAAACTTCTCGTTGGTGATAGTATGTGATTTCTTAGCGAAGGGTTAATAATTATACTAATGGCTATATCGCGCATTATACTCTGAGTTATTGCTTTATTTCTTTGATCTATCTAAATCTATATCTTCGTAGTATTGAATAATTACGGAACACAACTGGACAATTCATTGATCAAAGATCTCCATGCAAGACCGAGGAATTTATGCATGATTATTAACCTGCTATGCTTTGCATGACCATACTATCACCAATCTCCATTATCTGTTAAGAAAAACCTTTGCTAAGTCGTCTGCTGTTTTATATTCTTAAGTTAGATTAGATAAAGCTAGTTATAGTCCTTAGAGATCGACACTCGAGGTTATTCTACTGCTACACTACAGTTTTCGTTGTAGTTGTGAATTGCCTTTGGCTAAATACAAATTTATTTGATTAATTGGAACCCGACATTCCAACGTTCATCAAAGACATATGATCAAACTCTTCCTAAGAAGGAAAAGTCGATCATGTATGTTGGGCAACCGTCTAACCCAAACCTGAGAAACAAAGGTGCTAAGGGTAAGGGAAAGTCGGGAGCCAAGGCTAACACTTCGAGTGATAAGTCTAAGCGTCTGAACCAGAAAAGAAAGTTCAAGAGGAGCGGAACGGTACGCACAGATGAATGCCTTTTCTGTAAGTAGAAAGGGCATTGGAAGAAAGATTGCCCTAAGCTAAGGGCAGATCAAGCTAAGAAGCCGTCGGCTTCTAGCTCAGGTATGTTTGTTATTGAAATGAACATGACTACTTTTGACTCCAATGGTTGGGTATTAGATACAGCCTGTGGCACACACATTTGTAATAATGTGCAGGGGCTAATTGATCACAGGCTAGTCAAGCAAGGTGAAATCGACTTGCATGTTGGAAACGGCAATCCAGTTGAAGCCAAACGCGTTGGACGCTGCAAGATAGATTTACCTTCAGGACAATGTTTAGAACTTGATAACGTTTATTTTGTTCCATCCATTGTCAGAAATATTATTTTCATTCCATTGTTGGACATTGGGTTTTTCCTTTAGATTTGCTAATAATACTTGTTATTTTTTATTAAATGACCAGTATTATGGAAAAGCTCGCTTAGTGAATGGTTTATATATTTTGCAAAGTAGTCCACCTTTATTTCAAATACATAACAAACAACCGTCTTCAAGTAGGAAGAATAATCCATCTTATCTATGGCATTTTCGGCTAGGCCATATCAATGAAACACGGATTCAAAGACTAAGGAAGTTGGACTACTTAGAACCATTTGATTTTGAATCATATGGTACATGCGAATCATGTGTTAAGGGTAAGATGTCGAACAAACCTTTTGTTGGACAAGGTGTTCGTGCCACTCGCTGCTTAGAACTCATACATACCGATGTATGTGGACCCTTTAAAGTCCATGTGCGTGGGGGTTATCCTTACTTCGTTACCTTTACTGACGATTTCTCAAGGTATGGATATGTTTATCTTATGAAGAATAAATCCGAGACCTTTGGAAAATTCAAGGAGTTTAGGAATGAGGCCGAGAATGAATTGAACCTAAGGATAGTCACTCTTCGATCAGATCGAGAAGGTTAGTACCTTAGTGAAGAATTTATCGACTACTTGAGGGAGAATGGAATTCAATCGCAATGGACCCCTCCTGGAACACCACAATTAAATGGTGTGTCTGAGAGAAGGAATCGAACCTTGTTAGACATGGTGAGATCAATGATTGGATTCTCGACTCTTCCAAAATATCTATGGGGATATGCGCTACAAACTGCAATCTACATTCTGAACCGTGTACCATCTAAATCAGTGGAGAAAACTCCGTATGAGTTATGGAAAGGAAAGAAGCCCTCACAGGGCTATCTTAGACCTTGGGGCTGTCCTGCGATAGTCAAACTGATGCTCACTGATAAGTTAGATGCCAAAGGTGTCAAAGTATATTTCATAGGCTATCCTCGTCAGACGAGAGGCTATGAATTCTATCATGCTGAAGATCACAAGGTGATAGTATCTAGAAACGTCAAGTTTTTAGAAGCAGAATACCTCGAAGAAGAGAGGTTAGATGACATGATAGAACTTGAAGAAATTCAATACTTTGACACGCGCGAACATGAGTTCTCTAAATCTTCTGATTTGGACTCAAGTTCAGTGGGAGCTTTCGAAGCAGACAAGGGTAATGATATGACACTTGCTAGGCATGTCATAGGCAGTGGGAGTCCTGTGATTAGATCAACAGTTGAAATCACACCAATAGAACCCGTTGTCAATCAACATGTGCAACAAGTTGCACAAGAGCATCCTCCCGCTAGGGAACATGGTCTCGGCGCGCGACCAGCTGCATCAGTGCCCACTGATAATGTTCGTGTTACACGAAGCCAGAAAAGAAAAGCACCAGAACCAGTCGAGCTCCGTAGGTCGAAGAGGATCCTAAAAGGACCTCAGAAGCAAAGCCTTATGATAGAAGACATCAGTGAACTTGATGTCGTCTTATCAGATCGGGAAGATCCCGAGACCTACAAAGAGGCAATAATTGATATTGACTCAGACAAATGGCAAGAGGCCATGGAATTGGAAATGGACTCCATGTACCTGAACCAAGTTTGGAACTTGGTAGACTTGCCCCAAGGGGTTAGACCTATTGGGTGCAAATGGGTCTTTAAACGAAAGATAGATGCCGATGGTAAGGTACAAACGCGCAAGGCTAGACTTGTGGCGAAAGGCTACACACAAAGGTATGGCATCGATTACGATGAAACCTTTTCACCGGTAGCAAAATTGAAGTCCATCTGAATTCTACTTGCAATAGCTGCCTACTATGATTATGAAATCTCGCAGATGGATGTAAAGACTGCCTTCCTCAATGGCAACCTTGAGGAAGAGGTCTATATGGTACAGCCGGAAGGTTTTATTAGTAAAACCATGCCAATTGTTGTATGCAAATTACAGAGATCCATCTATGGGCTAAAGCAAGCGTCTAGGAGCTGGAATATTCACTTTGATGAAGCTGTCAAATCGTTTGACTTTGTCAGAAGCGTAGAAGATCCCTGTGTCTATACTAGGGACAGCGACAAGGGATCGTTTTCATGATCATTTATGTTGATGACATTTTGATCGTGGGAAACAATGTCTCTATGCTAGAAGAGACTAAAGTTTGGTTATCAAGTACCTTCTCAATGAAGGACTTGGGTGAAGCGAACTACATCCTAGGGATAAAGATCTTTAGAGATAGATCCAAGAGGATGTTAGGATTGACACAGTCCACCTACATCGACAAAATATTGAAGCGTTATAAGATGGATGATTCAAAGAGAGGCTTTCTCCCAGCTAGGCATGGGATCGTCTTCTCAGTTAAGGATAGTCCTAAAACTGATGAAGAAAGAAAGGCAATGAGTCGTGTGCCCTATGCTTCGGCAGTAGGGTCGATAATGTATGCAATGAATTGCACAAGGCCCGATGTGGCATATACGCTTAGTGTCACTTGTCGACACCAACAGAATCCAGGAGTACCTCACTGGACTGCTGTAAAGAATATTCTTAAGTACTTTCGACGGACTAAGGAAATGTTCTTGGTGTTTGGTGGAGAACCAGAATTAAAGATGGCTGGTTATGTCGATGCTGGATTTGAATCAGATCCTGATGACTTTAAGTCACAGACAGGATACGTATTCAAATTGAATGGAGGAGCTATCTGTTGGAAGAGTTCTAAGCAAGCCACGATTGCTGACTCATCAACAGAATCCGAGTACATTGCTGCATCAGAAGCATCAAAAGAAGTTGTCTGGATTTCAGAGTTCTTGAAGGAATTGAGGGTTGTTCCTGCTCCTAGTCCAATAAAAATTTATTGTGACAATACGGGCGCCGTCGCTCAAGCCAAGGAGCCTAGATCTACAAACAAGAACAAACATGTACTTAGAAAGTATCACGTTATACGTGATATTATTGATAGAGGAGAAGTTAGTATAGAACGTGTCTCTACCACGGACAACGTGGCAGATCCTTTCACCAAGGTCTTATCAGTGGATGTCCACTTAAGACATTATGCTAATCTGGGTATTAAGCATAAAGGTGACTGGCTCTAGTCCAAGTGGGAGATTCATAGTGTATATGTCCTAGAGACAGTCTTTATTAAGGGCATGCAGCCGTTATAAAGGGCATATATGTACTATTACACAGGTCAACGTAATATAATATATGTTTGTTTTTTGACTATTGAGTATCGCTTTCATATTTATATTACACCAGGAATGCAGCATGTCATATCTCTATTCCTGTCTGTATTGATATTAAACATGTCCCCTCGGATAGATGACCGATCACACAGATAGTGGGAGCTATGTGAGTTATCATCTATCCCAAACTCTCCCTAGTCGAGGTTCATCTCGGATGTAGGGGTCTGAATGAACCAGCTGAGACTAGTATGCGTGGAGGTTATACTTGTTAGAGAAAGTGTGAGCCGATCCCACGGCCACGGAACGGATTGTTGGACAATCTAGAAACGTTCCCATAACTACGCATAGTTATTCGAAGGGTGATTACCGAACAATGGAAGTACCCACCGGACACTCCCATCGATGTATACTCTACACCGAAGTGTCTATGGGAATCGGTAAGTTGTCGAAGTGATGCCAGTCGTCCTTTTGACTTACAGGACTTTATCATCACATTTGTTGTCCCATATCCTTGGTGGACCCGTCGATGTCAGCTCTGAATAAGAAGTCGACCCAAGACACGATCCAGGATTATGGCTACATACAAATGGGGATGATAAGTGATTCTGTGAAGGATTCATCTCTCATGTGTAGCACAAGAGAGTACTGCTCATAGTCGTTCATAGTTGTGATTGGTAAAACCGCTGGCCAGCGTATCAATATTATTATGATAGTCATAATAGATATTGGATTCACCATGTAACTCACTGAAGACGCCCGTGGATGTATTATTGGGATAGACACTTCATCGATCCTAGATGCATTCGAGTCAGTCAGATGAAGGGACGTTACCATCGCCGCGTTGAGCGCAATAGACTTCGCAACGAAAGGGTTTGCTTTGAGAAACCTCTCAAACGTCCTCATGTATTAATATTGCAAATGGGACCGTCTAGGAATTCCATTTTGCCTAGTCTAGGACTTGCTTAATACAATGAGGCCCTATGGGTCACACTATGTGGTGATTCAGCTTATCCGAATATCCTTGAAGATGGAATCGCAATTAATTTAGAATTAATTGTGATTGATGGATTATAATTGATTTGAAATTAATTACAATAATTTGTGGCTCAATTAATGATTTGGAATTATTAATTGAATTGGTTGATTAATTGTATTTTATGTAAATACAATTAAAGATTATATTTTAGAAATATAATAGAGGTTTGATTTGAAAGGATATGTTAATTTGGAATTAATATATGCACATGGGCAAAATCTACTTGGAGTTTGAATTGCCTTAGAACTATAAGTGAGTCCCAAAATCGGGACCCACCTATCACCCTTGGGACGCGCGCGCGCGCGCAGCTTGAGTAGGGGAAGGAGTTCGACTCCTTCCTATATTAGAAGTCCAAGGGATAAGTTAGATTTTCCTGATTGAGTTCTAACTTGATTGGGAATGAATCTAGACTTGAATTGGTTTCCTAGTGCGATAAGAATTAGATTCTTATTCCTTTATGAAATCTAATTGATTATTCATTAGGCTTCTATTGACTACTATATATAGTAGACTATTAGAGAGCTTTGTTATGGTTAACTTTATGGTTGATTCAACAGATAGATTTTAGATCATTCTTTCTACCAGTTTTCTTAGAGAAAATAAAAAGCTCTCCCCTACCACTATAAGCCACGCGCGCCGCCACCTACCGGAGGAAAACCGCCGCCCCATCTTCTTGGCCACACAAAGAATATCCTAACATTCTTTCCGATAGGCTGTTCATCCGTGGATACCAAGGTTGAGGTTCAAGGAGCTTGAAGATGAATTTTATTGTCTTGCAGATAATCAAAGTATTGCAGATATCTTCGACTTCGACGAAGGAGAAGATTCACCGGATTATTACGAAGACTTGGAAGCTGTGCTTGCTTTTGGAGTATTGTAAGTCTTCTAATTGACGTGTTTAATATATACGGTATATACATGATCAATTAAACTGCATGTTAAGAAAATTTTTGAAATTCCGCTGCGTACCCTAGGGTAATATATACGGTATATACATGATCAATTAAACTGCATGATCTGACCGTATTTTCTTACAGCCCCTGGGCACCCCAGGCAGACCGCCTCACACAGGGCAATGCGCCTGAGGGCGCCAGAGATCCGGGTGCCCAGATTTGAACCCGGACACCACAAATCACCCCTGAATGCTACCATATCGACCCTTTTACTCTTTTTATCATCTGTTTTGATTTCTCACGAATTTCCTTGAGTAATACAGGTTACAAGTATACGTCTAGCTCTCACCTCATATCCATTTTCGACGTTCGGGACGAATGCCGAAGTTCAGGTTTGGGGGGGGGGGTTATCGCTGGGTATTTCTATAACTTATTTTTCTTATGATAACTCGTGAACACCTTTGTTTGCACGTTTACCGCTTTCTTAGGATTTAGTTTGTTCGTATGCATTCATCCTTAGTCTAGTTTTGCATGTTATTGTGTGGAGTTCAATGCCAAATTTTTTGAAATTTTTTATTGTATAGACTAAGTGTTTGTGACCATTGCCCATACATTGCATCTCTATGGAATAGTTTGAGGTTTGTCTCGCTCGGCTTGTCATATTTGTATGTGCACTAGTTAAACTTGGTAGTCTCGACATCACTACGTGGTGTTTTCTCTACTGCGGTTCGCAAAGGCCTTATAAAATGTTGCATGTTAGAGTCTTTGGTTGTATTCTCGTGTAATTATGTACGTAAGAGGCAACAAGTCTTCACCTTGCTTTTTGAGATTGCTAAATGCCTAGGAAGGAGGTAGAGTGAGGTGTGTGATCCTTTATTTGAAACCTATTCTAACGAATAGGTTTGGGAGGAGGTTACTTTCATTATGACTTGTTTTTCGTCTTCTTGAGTCATGTTGAGTTTGTTTTTATTTTTTCTTGTAAGTTTGTGCTCCAACCTATTCTTTCGAATAGGTTTGGGGAGGTCATTGTAGTGTTATTGTTATTTCCTTTCATTGTACTTCCATTGTGCTACTGCTGGCTATAAAAAAAAAAAAAAAAAAAAAAAGAGAAAAATCGGAAATTCCAGAATCTGGAAAAAGAAAAAAAAAGAAAGAAAAAAGAAAAAGAGAATAAGACCCAAAAAAGCAAAAGAAGGGTCCAAGCAAGCCAAAAAGCAGTTTTAACAAAGTGCATATGTGAATGTGTATAGGTCCAATCGAGACATTCTTCAACCTACTTCCATGTTATGATTTGTATGGTCGTTGTTCATAAGCATTTGGTAGATACAATCGATTAGTTCTTCTTGTTTGGCATAAGACTCCTCTTTGTGTTGCATGTAGGTTGCATAGAGTCTACCTAGTTGCTTGAGGACAAGCAAAGATTCGGTTTGGGGAGTTTGATGTCAGTGTTTTTTACATTATCATTCGGGTCTTTTTCACCAATTTAGCTATCCTCTTGCATGCATTTTAGTGCATTTTGTTAGAATAGTGTCACGTTTCCATTTCTTTTGTTATTTTCAGGTTTTAGGTGAAAATCGCGCTTTTGGATATAAATCATGGCGAAACAATGATGCTTTGGTGAAACGAGATCACCCGTGGTGTGTCAAGGAGTATCGGGACGAGTTTCCAGGCCAAAAGACCACGTTTCGGGGCTCAAAACCGTGCCAAGGGCCGAAATCGAAGATCCGGAGGGAGAAAATTTCACGGGCAACTCTCTGCCCGTGCCAGGCGCACTGCCGCGTACCGGGCGGTCCGCCGGGGAGCCTCCGACATCAACTATATATATTTTCAAAAGCTGCGAATTTTCATATCTTAGATCAGAATTTTGCAGACATAAACCCTAGAGCTTGTTCTGGATATATTTTCTCTTAGAACTATTGTTTCTTAGCAATTTTGGAGCTAGAGTAGAGATTTGGACATCAATTGATCTCACCTTGCTAGATCTTTGTGAGTTTAGCAATTCACTGGAGATTGACAACCTTTGGTGGTAACTTTGTATCTCACAATTTCTGCTATTTATCTTTCAATTTAACTATGTTTTCTCATATGATTGCTATTATTGTTTATGATTTTGATATGAGTATCTAAGCATCTAGTTGGTGATAGTATGTAAATTCGTAGCTAGGGTTCATATTATGCATGACTGAGTTTCTGAGTCTTTTACTTGTTTAATTATCTTAATTCGATTCTTTGATCCGACTAAGCCAATATCTTTGTATGAAAGTGTTAGAAACACTAGGACAATTCAAGATCATCGATTCAATAATTATAATTATCAAGTACTGCTTGAACTAAGACTGGCAACCTTAGCCAAGTATTAGTATAGATAGGAAACTTTCAAAATACACGTCTACAAATCTGTTTTTAGTGTTTGTTAATTCGAATTACTTTTAAAGCAGTACGAGTTGCACTTTCATGCATAATTAGAACTTGATGCTTCGAACGAACATACTATCACCAACTCTCATCATATATTGTTAAGTCAAGCTAAGTTAAATTTGTTTTCTGAAATTATAATAGTTATTTAGTTAAAGCTAGTTAAGTCCCTAGAGATCGACACTCGAGGTCATCTTACCTCTGCACTACGTGTTTTGTGTAGTTGTGAGTTGCCCTTTGGCTAAAACAAATTTATTTGATTGTTCGAGTCTGACAATCTCGTTCATCAGTCTCTAGGACATATATACTTTCAAGTCTGTATGACATAGTTTGTCTGTTGTTTGCATTACGTTGTTCTAATTTTTCACACGTTTGGCATGTCCTCGTTTAGTGAATAGTTTACCTTATCTTCGTGTGCTTCCAGATTTCACCTTCTTCCTTTTTGGCACATTACACTTGCACGTTTACACATATTCTATGTTAGGAAACTTTTATAATTTCGTTGAACAATTAACCAAGCTAAATTAAGTTAAGTACAGTAACTAGGACTCTTAAGGTCCACAAGAATTTAGAATTTAAAGGACATTGTAAAAGAGGAGCGTTTGCTGAAGACTTTAGATTAGATACTTGTATAGGATTTTAGACTTGTAGACGATGTATTTTGTTTCTACAATTTATTGAAGTCCTAGAAACCTTTAAGCATTAAGAAGACTACAAGACTAAAGACTTAGTGAAATCTGCACTTGTTATCTAGTAAAGGCACAATATTGGTCAGAAAGCTGGAAACTCAGCAACTAGTTTGCTTAAGTGAAAATTTATATGACAGACTAGGTTGAGCTACTGAACTGAGAATCCTTGCTGACTACAAATGTGTAACCTCTTGCTGAACCACTATGTTTGCGCTCCAAGATTCAGAGTTTAAATTGCAAAGTGCATTAAATGCTCAGCATGTCGTTCTGAAGACTGAAGAAAGAACAGAACATTTGAGACACTATATAATTAAATAGAGGTCCTTAAGCTCTGGATAAATGTGTGTCAACAACGTGATCAAACCTTCACTTGTGCTTTCAAATATTCAAAAACCTTCTCCTTCCTTAAAAGCTTACTGCTCCATTCCAATACTAAAAGTTTGAAACACAACTACTTGTAAAAAAAGTAGAATACAAAGTCTTAGAAATTCGACCAAGTGTCCTTTCCTCTAAACAAGGATTAGTCTTGACACCAGAAACAACATACTTGCTTACTGAGAAGTAGTATAAGTTGAATTTCTTAGATTGTTTGAGCTAACTGAAAAGTTACACTCAACAATCTCATCTAGGGGTGAGCGTGTGCGGGTGTAGGCGGGTTTCAAACAAAAAGTAAGTCGATCCATCATATGCGGGTGAGAAAACACTCAAATCGTCGCGGGTGGGTTGCAAAAATGTGCGGGTGGATGGCGGGCGAAAGGCAGAAGTTTAATAATATTCAAACTCGATAGAAATCACACTCAATTAACAAACAAACTAGAAGTAACGAAGTCCAAAATGCAAACAACCGATACAATATCCATCAATGGTACATGTCCAAAATTAAAATAACTTTTAAACATAGAGATTACAATAGTCTATGAGTAATAAATATTAAAAAAAATTATATACTTTGGGTAACTTATTATTATTATTATTATTATTATATATATATATATATATATATATATATATATATATATATATATATATATATATATATATATATATATATATATATATATATATATATATATATATATATATATATATATATATATATATAAAGAATATATTATGGCGGATTGGGGCAGGTGGGTGATGGAGGTTTGCAACCGTAAAGCTGTCACCCACCCGACACATCACGGGTTAAACATAATTTTAACCGCGGGCGGGTTAGAGGCGGACGGTTTGCACGGGTGGATCGGGCGAGTGGCTTTTATGCTCAGCCCTAATCTCATATCCCCAAACACCTCTCACTGTTAAAAACATCACTCAGGCGTGTTTGTAAGGGGGAACTACTTAACAAGGGTGTTAAGGTAGTTTCCAAGTTTGGTTGAGCATGGGAAAGCTCTCTGGTTTAGTTGGAAACAAAGTTTGGTGCTTTGGTTTCTAGAGTTTGACTAGTGATAGAATTTGTAAGGAATCTCATTTCTTATCATAGTGAATTCAGTCTAGGATTGGACAAAGTGGATTAGTTGAAAGACTATGCCACCTTCAGATACCACTATAAAAGTGTTTGTGTGATTTACTTACTGCAATTTACTTTCAGTAAGCTATCTGTTTAATTTGCTTATCCACTGCTTACTGATAGACTGTTTCTGCACGCACTTAATTGTAAAAGTTTTCCGCTCTCTGCCTACTAAGTACCAGCAACTACTGTTTGCTGAGAAATTTGTTTAGACACACAAAAAGTTTTTAAAGACTATTCACCCCCTCTAGTCTTTAACCTTGTTATCTAAGGGACCAACATTCTATGTTTTTGAACGGTAAATACACTACTGTAAAAACATCGTATATCACTTTATACATCCACATATAAACCACATTATGTTTCCGTCAGAGATCAAACTCCACACCTCTCCTTCACCACTTCAACTCCCTTTCATTGCACCACTTTATAACTTCTCTGCTGCAGATAGTGTTGGTGCGCTTTTGGCAATTTGTTTGTTTAACCAAATAATGTGAAATTGAAATACTTATTTATATACATTTCCAGTCATTTAATGTATAATTATAAATAAAAAGTATTTGAACTCAATTTGAAACTTTTTCAAACTTATAAATTTTTTACATGTCAAATGCGTGAACTACGCATATTAAAATGTGAACTACACTTAACTTTCCCCTATAATTTCATTTCACCATTTTCCCCAAGTACAATGTTATGCCCTTTAGTGCCTCGCGCGTATGCTTTTATCCTGCGTTTTTGTAAATTGAGCAAAAAGTTATGTTTTCAGACGCACATCCCGGCTTGGATACATGTTCAAAGATTTCAAAAGTAAAGTCGTGTATCACTTAATTCAAATAAAACATTACTGTAACATTGTGACATGTGTTGCCGGTCATTAATAATCATCATCATTGTTGGTTGAAGACACAACAGGGAAGCCGGAGGCGTTGTTCTCTTGTCAAATGTGTATAATAATCTTCTTCTTGTTCTTGTTCTTGTAGATTAATGAAAGTCCGTCGATCAAAACTCAATCGACAAACACGGTTATCCAACAACATGTACCAATTTGAGTTTTCCCTAGTAATATAACCACAACTTATCTAATTAAAATATGAATTACTCTTCTGGAAAATGGTTAAACAAAAAAAAAATCACGTAAACAATTAGAGTTTCAAATAATATATTGATATTTTACATAAAAATATCTCTGTTTTCGTATATAAATACAAGAAGATAACAAAAACAATTTTTTCCTTGAAATCACGGATGCACGCAACAGCTTGCAAATTACGTATATCGAGTTAAACCGCATAAGTGCGACAGGGGTTCGATCCAAGTTGACAAGATGTGGGGATCTTGGCATCATCGCTGGTGCGTTCTTCGTCAGAGAGTCGTAATCCGGACGGATTGTGCGTCCTTCAGGCATGGCTGGCTCATAAAGGAAGGATAGGTTGTGTTCATGCAGATTTGGAACAACGACAAAGAAATAGTTGTGGTGGTTTACCAACGAATTAAAGAGAGACATAAAGATACAGAAAGTCATCTTCTTATTTCATGAAAACGTAAAAATGGGTTATGCTCTGCGACATATAAATACTAGTTTAACTGAAACAGTCTTCAGTAAGTAGAATGTAAAGTAAAGAAAATCTAAATAAACTCAAAAGACTTACTCGCCTTATTTTTAAGAGAGAATTTAGGGAGTCGATCGAAAAGTATCTTTCAGAGTCCTTTAGTATCTTCTCTACGAAGTTAGGCGCCTTGGATGAACCCGTCTATTACGCATTTGGGCCGAACATGACATGTTAGAATTTTGGACTACTAGAGCATAATCGTAATCCCTACACAGAATCACAAATTCGTACGTCTCACATGAGATTTCAAGCCGTGATTAAGAGGAAGATACTTATTTTCTTAACCAATTGAGCCAAATCTCTCGGAGTAAAACATAAAAGTGTTTTTTTTTTTTTCAACCACAAAATATGTTTGGGATATATATAATTTGAACATGTTGGAACCTTTGCGGACTATACCGATCAGGTACTCAACGAATTGAGCGACTCCGTGGATGTAGAACATATGATATGACCAATCCGAATGGCACCAAACGACCTTGGTGGCTCCATACAAGCAGGCATTGACCTAGAGGAACTTTTTGGGAATTGTTGGTGTCGGAATATGTCCAACCCCTAAGGGCGCCTAAGAGCGTACTAGGGCGTCATGGGCTGACCATGATAGAAGGGTCCTACTACCCATCACCATGGTCCGACCAGACAAGAGACTAGGCAAAAAACCCTAAGTCCTTATGTTCGACCTAGAAGTACAATTGCCCTACTAGCCATTGAGCTGTCCCACTAGCATGGTGACACCCTACTAGCAGGACAATGCCCTAGTAGCCACCAGCTAGGAGAAAGGCAAGCTAGGCAAAGAGCTTCCCGGACTTCGTCACAACCTCCGGCTACATAGGGTCACCCTAGTAGCACGTCGAGAGGAACAAGTCTGGTGCCCTTCTGCCCTACTAGCACTGGTAGTCGGACGAGTGCCCTTCTGCCCTACTAGCACAGGTCGTCGGACATAAGTCCTCCTTACGTTAAGGAAGAATCAACATGTCCCAAGGAAAAGATGGTCCTCGGACCTTAGGAGCTCGTCGGTCGCCCTACTACCCCGTCCTCGAACGGTACTAGGGCGACACCCACCCTAGGATCACTTTGGTACCAATGATGATCATTTTACCCCAGCCAACCCTATTAGAAGATCTGGGCCAAAGCCCATGGGTCACTCCAAATGGTCCTAAGCCCATGGGAGACTCAATCATGGCCGGACACTTGTCGCGATCGTACACACAAGGACAATATACTACTACAAGTATAAATAAGGGCTCACCCCATTCAAGGTATCATTCACATACAAGACAACACATTGATTATCAATCATCTCTCTACATTTACTAAGGAATTCTTCCAACTCCCTATACGTAAAGTCGTCCCTCCGGCTTGATCATAGACAAGTCGGACTGGAGGCACTATAACCCCCCCGCCAAGTTAAATTTCAGGTCCTAGGAGCACCATGGAAGATACTTGAAGAGCGAAGGACGCTAATGGACTTGCGCCCTACGACGACGCTCCAGAGGAAAGCATTATTGTCGCCCTACGATTACGCTCCAGAGGAAAGCACAAAATACCCATCAACAGGAATGATGATTGTAATTTTGTATATTCATAATTTAATGAAAAAGGAAGTACAATGGTAACTATGGAAAAACAAAATCTAATTAGATACTCCTTCCGTTCTGTTTAAAGTTTTCTATTTTTTCATTTTGGTCGTTTCCGTTACAAGACTCCTATACCAAAAATGGAAATAATTATTATATTTATCAGCCTCACTATCGACATCTATTTACAACTTTACCATTCCACTAACCATTTATTCATTCTTTACTATAATAATACCCCACTTACCATACATTTTTCATTCGTTATTTTAAATAATATCCCACTAATAATACATTTTACATTCTTTACTCGAGTAATACTCCACATACACACATTTGCATTATAATATGTACTAGAAGAGAAGTAAGAAACTTCTGAAGAAATAGAATACTATATAAGTGGGATAAATATGTACCAAAGTGTATAGAATATGATATTTTAATAATATACCAACAACCTAAAATTCTAAACAATTCTTACAATATCTCTTAATCTCTTACATAATCAACCTGGCTATCGAGTGGGCGAGGTCCAACTGTCCAAGGTGTCATTGGACCAAAAGTTGAGAAACCAAGAGATGACGCGACGACTTTGAGAACGAGCCTTGGATGATATGCGCGGCTGTCAGTATCATTGAGAATCACTTTCGTTGGGTTTTTTCCCAGGAAAATACTTGCATATAGACCGTGATTGAAAATGATTTAAACATATTTAAACAATTGTTTTAAGTTTATCTACATTTATTTTCTTAATTGATTTGTGAATAAAAAAAGGTTTTAACCTTACTTTATATTATTGAGTTTAGCCAATGAGGCCTACCCAATTTGTTAGGCTGAGGTTACATGGCCCTAGAGATCGATCTTAGGTTTGGTCTCCACTAAGTACGTGATTATATTTAATTTATTGCTAAATTTTTAACAGTATTAATTGACAATATATGACTCATGTAATATCAATATTCTCAAAATCATATAGTACTTAATTTTATAAAACCTCTTCCGTTTTCCCAGAGAGTAGTGGAGTCCATCGTACTTCCAAATTAATGACTAATATGTATATCAATTATAATTGACAAATTAAAATCATTAATATATAGTCTGCAAAGCTCTAGCAACTAGCAAACATCAATGAAGGAAGAAATATTTTGGAAATTCTGTAGTTAACCCTGGGTCTGCTTTTTTGTATATATTTGGGATAACCGTCCTTTCTGGTTAGCTAGTGTAATTAGAAAAGATCATGATGGATCCGTCCGATTTGTAAATAAGACTCCTTAAGTATTCTATCTATGTTTTAATTTCGAAAAAACAAATATCAAACATGTTTCTTATTCACAAATCTACCATAAATCCACTTGTGAATATTATATTTTTATATTATACCAATCAGTTAAAATGTGAACATTGGTGATTTAAATTAAAATATTAGTTATTTTTCAAGAAAATAATTATTTGCCATCATGAAATACACATGATAATGTTGAGTATTTGTGTTATAACATAGATCACCTAAAAGCGTTAGTCATGGGCTTGAGGGGTGATCAAATCGCGCTCCCACGCTTTGAGAGCGCAAAGCTTCTTAGAGCGTGTTCTAAGATTTCTTAAGCCGCGCTTTAATAACTACTCGTTAGATCGTTCATTAGAAACAGAGGAGGAGAAGGAGAGGGCTTCTTAAACCTCCAATCGAGCAGTACAATAAATGAATCGGAGTTCAAAGGTTTAGAAAATCAAGCATGTCTTGGCTTAGGATTTGCAACAAGTAGTGATGATGCTTTTGGGGGAGACTAAGTACAACCGGAGCTCTGTGAAGTTTCTACAAAAACCTCTCAGGTGGTACAAAACTGGATGCAAGAAGATGTATTGGCAAAAAATAGTCATACTTGATCCGCGGTAAAATATGTTGACCCGATTGATCATTTATGGAGTAATTCCAATTTCAAGTCAAAATTGTTCTCGTAATAGTTGAATTTTGACCACTGGTCCGCCTTTTAATTCGAGTTGGTTCGCGGAGCCTAAATAAGGCTTAATAAGCTACTACACGGAAGTGACCCATTAACATTTAGGGGTCACCAAGTGCCACTTACTTAAAGAGGTGGCCAAGAAGCCTTATTTGGCTAGGGAGATCACCAAGCACCTCATTTTAGTTAAAGTGGTCACCAAGAAGCCTTATTTGGCTAGGGAGGCACCAAGTACCTCATTTACTCCAAGTGGTGACCGAGAAGCCTTATTTGGCTAAGGAGGTCACCAACTAACTCATTTACTCCAAGTGGTGACCGAGAAGCCTTATTTTTTGCTAGAGAGGTCACCAACTACCTCATTTACACCAAGTGGTAACCAAGAATCCTTATTTGGCTAGGGAGGTCACCAACTACCTCATTTTAGTTAAAGTGGTCACCAAGAAGCCTTATTTGGATAGAGAGGTCACCAAATACCTCATTTACTCCAAGTGGTAACCGAGAAGTCTTATTTGGCTGGAGAGGTCACCAGCTACCTTATTTAGTTAAAGAGACCAAAAAAAAGGGGTTATTAGCTAATAGGCCACCGAGAAATGACTTGTTTGAATTCGTCAAAGAGGTCACCAAAACAACTCCTCAACGTTTTGAATAAAGTCGGGAGATTAGGGTTACGAACGAACTCCTAGAATTACTCATCCACCAATACGCTATCCCTAATGAGTTGTTGACCAAGCAACCACGACTCCCTCACGGATAGAGACCGGATATCTCTACCCACCCGCGAATCTAGAACAAAGAAATCGACAGAGTCGTGGGGACCAAGTATAAATAGGGGGCTAGCGGTATAGTGGAGGCATGCAATCTGACAACTATCAATTCATCTACTTGCTCCTACGCATTCTTATCATTCTCTCAATATTCTCAAAAATCATTCCTTCACGCTCTATTAAACGTAAAATACAAAAACTAAACAACGACAGGAGCTTTCAGCCACGCCGGAAGCCTCCTTTAGCTTTATAAGTTCATCATATCCATAAGATCATATATACATCCCTCCAACCGCCTTCATACACTACAAGAAATCAGACATTTAGCGACGAATCATTAGATAGGACTCCATCTGTCGCTATTTAGCGACGAATCGCTATGCGTAGCGACGGATAAGGACGAACTGCGCTCTAAGCTTAGTTCGTGTCTCTGGAGACCCAATCCGGCTCCAGTTTAGCGACGGATAAGGTCTATCCGTCGCTATTTTGGCGACGGATAGACTTATCCGATTTAGTTGACCAGAATTTGGTTTGGATTAAAAAAATTAAAATAAATAAAAATATAGCGACGGATGAACTCATCCGTCGCTATACTTTTATTTACAGACCGGGGAAGTCTTTCTTCTTCCTCATTTCCCCCAAATCCTAAATCTCCAAATCCCTAAATCGACTCCACCACCACCGCACGTCGACGCTGCTTGCCGCACCACCACCACACATTGACGCCACCACTGCCCCGCCTTCTCTTTCGTGCCACCAACACTGCCCCGCCTTCTCTTTCGCGCCACCACCACACATCGACGCCACCACTGCCCCACCACCGTATTCCGTGGCACCACCACTGCCCGCATTCCGCCACCGCACCTCCATTCCACCGTTGTTCTTCCTTCCCTTTCTCATCTTCATTTGATATAGGTTAGTAACCCTAATTTCTCCAATTTAATTTTTTTTTTTCAGATTTGTTTAATTTCTCAATGTTATTGTCCCATCTAGAATTTTTCTTCAAATTGAGGTTAAGAACAAGGTTAGCTTGTTTTCGAATTGAGCTGTAACACTACAAGAAAAACGGCAAATAGCGACGCATAACCATGCGTCGCTAATTTAGCGACGCATAGCTCATGCGTCGCTAATTAGCGACACATGAGCTATGCGTCGCTAAATTAGCGACGCATGGTTATGCGTCGCTAATTCTAGCGACCCATAGCCCATGCGTCGCTAATTTTAGCGACCAAAGCTCAAGGGTCGCTAATAGCGACCAAAACTCATGCGTCGCTAATTAGCGACGCATGAGCTATGCGTCGTAAAAATTAGCGAAGCATGGGCTATGGGTCGCTAAAATTAGCGACGCATGGGCTATGGGTCGCAAAAACTGCATAATTTTCAGGTGGGTCTCCTCACATTCAACTGGAGCTATAGGGCTCATCTGTTATCGGATTAGTGCGCATAACCTACCGTTGGATACCTCGTTGAGTTATCTACGTGTGGACGTTGATTTGAGGTTGATTCAATATCGTATGAAGGAGTTATGGATGAAATGGCTAGACTGCACTAATCTTGCACACTTGAACGACTCCAAAACCTTTATTCGAACTTCTGAATATGTGCTTCTAAGGTAAGTCTAAGTTTTTCCCAAATGAACTTCTTGGCTTAAATCGAACTACGGTCACTCACGAACATATCCATGAATGACAAACAAAATTATTAGTCGCTATATATAGAAGACTAAAACAAATACGAAACTATCTAGGAATCGAAATTCTAATCCTAAAACAACTTGACAATATTGAAATTAACTAGGAATTGAAATCTAATCCTAAAAGAACTTGAAATATAAACTACGAAAACAGTAAAACTGCGTTTAGACCCCCTAAACAGTAAATTGGACCGCATCAACCGTTAAGAAATAAAAAAAAAAATTAAAATTTAGTCCACTTTTCCTTAGATAGTCCACTTAGTAATTGAGATATCTCAAACCGTATGAAGATATAAACGGTTTATAAATATAAACATATGGAAGTGACTATGAAGAGCAACAACTATATATTATCTAGAACTTATACAACAATTATCATAAGTATTGGTAGCCGAGCGGTAAGGGTGTTGGGTTAGTAAGGTGTTGGGTAAGGAGGTCCTAGGTTCGAAACCTAGGAAACACAAGGTAGAGAGGAGAATTTATTTTTAAAAAAAAATTCCAGATTTAGCGACGCATGGGTCTATGCGTCGCTAAATTAGCGACCCAAATGGTCGCTAATTTGGTCGCTAAATTAGCGACGCTTGACCCCATGAGTCGCCTCGCCATTTAGCGACCAAGGGTTTAGCGACGCATTTGCTATGCGTCGCTAAATGGATTAGCGACGCATGGGAGTGTCACTAAACTGCGTTTTTTTTGTAGTGTAAGGCTTAAGGTTTTGTTTTTACTTGTGCTATGTTGGAAATAGTAGTAAAATTGGTAGTACTGGTGCTGTGTTGGAAGTAGTAATAGAATTGGTAGGACTTGTGCTATGTTGGAAGTAGTAGTAGAATTGGTAGTACTGGTTTACAACTCCATTTTTTGAAAACGATTCGCATGTGTTACTATCTATTCAATTAGTCATAGTATATGGTATATGTTAGGTTAGATTGTGCACAGTTACTTGATTGAATATGTATATTTTGTATCCCATTCCATGTTTCGAACGGACTGATGAATGTGCTTTGACATTTCTTTTTATTTTTTGGTATTATATGTTATGAGTCATTAGGACTTTAAAATGCTCCAAAATAGTATTTTATATATATATATATATATATATATATATATATATATATATATATATATATATATATATATATATATATATATATATATATATATATTTATATATATATATATGAATTCGTACTATAGCTCTGATTTTACATGTTCCCATTTGTTGTTTCTTACGCTTGTTGTTTAATTTGCAGATCATGGGGAGGCCAAAGAGACCTGGGAAACTGTTGGCCGCCAGCAGCCGTAGCTACCTCGCTAGCGAGTCCGAGCCGGACTCGCCATTCCGCACCCCTGGTTCTCATCCGGAGTCGGGGGGACCTCGGCTACACATGTCAGCGAGACCCAGTCACCTGCTGGCCCCCGTTCGAGCAGTAGTGCGGGGTCTACTGGCCCCGACGTGTTTTCAAACTTGTCGGATGATGGGTTCACGGGGGTGAGGTACAAGGAGGGTGAGCGGATGCATGGAAAGCTCGTAGTGTGGCCCCTGCCTGGGAATGTGTAAGTACATGAATCATATTTACTTCGTATTGTATTTTTTTTTCAAAGTACATTGTAACAGTTGGATTAATTTGTGTATGTTATTGCAACAGGCTGATGCCGAGGGAGGTTGCCAGGTTCATCAACAAGGAATCCGTGAAGCAAGTGGATCTCCCACCACGGGGAGCCCAGTGACATACTTTCCGTCCGGAACGGAAGGTGGAGATTTGGAATGCTCTCGAGGTTAGTGATCTTTCTTCTACGCTGATGGTTTTTATATTATCATCTATTTTGTTTGAGTGGTATGTTCTCCACTTTACTTGGGTGATATGTTAGTCACCGTGTTGTTAGTTGTTCTAGGAAAATGTGTAATTGGTTTGGGTGATATGTTAGTCACCGTGTTGTTAGTTGTTCTAGGACAATGTGTAATTGGTTTGAGTGATATGTTAGTCTAAAGTGTGTATAATTTCTGAAATGTAGGAGAAGTACTTCCTCCCCAACAAGTTCAAGTCGGACCTGTGGTACGCCTTCGAACATGAAGGCTCCGAGACCTTCCGGAAGAAGATCTCCAAGATCAAGAAGAGCCGGAAGAAGCCGGGATGGATTGGGGAGGACGAGTGGACCGAGTGGATCAAGTATTGGGATGAGGACCTTAACGCCGACAAGCTGGCAGAGCAGAACAGGGAGAACCGGACCCATAATCCACCGGATGGGACAGGCTCGGTGAAGCATAGACTGGGTTCGAAATCCCAGTTGGCGCGCCATCTGGACGCGGTAAGTTATATTGAATTGAGTTACTTTGTAATATTTTCTTTTTTTCTAAAGTCTTATTTCAATTCAATCATTAATTAATTTGTCTATATTTGATGAAGATATCGGAGGGGAGGGAGCTAACCATGTGGGAGCACTTCTGTGAGGCTCACGGGGAGCTCGATAAGGATGGACGGATGATCTTCCCTGGTGAGCGTAGCAAAAAATTCGCGGTAAGTTTTATTTTTTTCAATTCCTAAACTTTTGTTGAATATGTGCTTCTTCGATAAAAAACGTACTAAATCTTGTTTGTTTGAATTTTCAGGAGGAGTTCCTGGCCAGGACTGAGGGGAGGGATCTCACAGTCGAGGAGGAGAACGCCATCTATCTCGAGATCGTCCAGCTCGATGAGAAGGGGCGTGTCTTCGGCATGGGCAACCTCTCGCAGGCCATAGCGAAGACGGTCAATCAGGGTGCCTCCACCTCCAGCTCCAAGCGCTGACGGGGACAAGCCAATTTGCCTCCCGAGTACCTCCAGGAGCAGCAGCAGCTGAGGATGAATGTCCAGCAGCAGGCCCCGGAAACTGCTCGGTTGAAGGAAGCGCATGCGAGGATGAGGGATGGCTTCAAGAAATCCCTCGACTGGATCATGGCGAAGTATGCCCCCCCCCCCGGTACCGAGCCACCTCCCGACTTCTTCATGGGCGATGACGACACTCCCGGATCTTCGTAGTAGTACTGTTTTTTATTTTATTTCGAACACTTCGTTTCTATTTCGAACAATTTGTTTATTTTTTTTCGAACATCTTTTTTTTTTCTTTAGGACAATTAGCACTATCATTCGCATATTTCGAATGCTTAACTAATTAGTATATATTTGTATATAAGTTTTTGTTACGAAAAAATTGGTATGTATTTGAGGTGTACAACTAAAAAAAAAAACATTAAATAAAAACAAAAAAAGATATTATTCTTGAAAAATTAGCGACTGATTATACCATCCGTCGCCAAATCTCCTCTGTCCAGCGTTGAACACGTGTATCAGCAAAACAACGACGGATAACATTATCCGTCGCTAAATATAGATACGGATAAAATCATCCGTCTCAAGTCCGGTCAATGGTGAACTCGGCGACGGATGTTCTTATCCGTCGCTAAATGGAAGGACGGATGATTTCATCCGTCGCTTTTCTTATTAGCGACGCCACTTTTCGCGACGGGCCATCCGTCGCTAATGGCCTTTAGCGACGGATCACTGTCATATAGCGACGGATGGCATCCGTCGCTAAACCTGGTTTTTCTTGTAGTGATAGACCTCAGTTCGATCCATCTCAAACCACATATCCAGAGCCATTATTCTCCAATTGCCACCGAACAAAAGGATAAGTCGACCACTCTCATTCTTTAATTTATTTTCATTTTTAGTTCAGACTAATTGGCTTGAGCGCCGGAGTCCATTCGGTCGGCACCACACCGGTGTCCCATTTGGATCTCACGCCCTAACGTGCTCTTATTATCTTGCAGGTCGCCGGTGCCCACCCGATCGTACTAATTTATTCAATTGTAGATTCGGACATACAGAAGACGATTGATGTGGGATGTTTGGTATAGCAAACTCTGCAAATAAGAAAGGGATTGAAAGAGAAAAAGACTATGCAAAGAAAGAGAGGAAGAAAGAAGGCTTATATTGATCTTTATCTTTTCCCTTTTTTGGATTTAGATTGATATAGCTTCAAGGATATTTCTGTCGAATTTGTTCATTGATGAGTGAGCCCCGATGACTCATGTCGTCTATGAAAATATTACTACGTAATGTTTAATTTGTAAAGTATACATTAATGCACTATATACACTCTAGTAGTAGTAAGATTTTTGTGCAACTCTTCACCTATCACATATTTCTTCAAGTTTATTCAAGTTTATTATGTAGCCATATGAAATTGTGGTATATTTAGTTGATATTGTTAATTTTTTTTAAAATATTTATAATTTGACATATAAATTTTTTTTTTTTTAAATAACTAATAACAGACGCTCTAAGGCGCTCATTTTTTTTTTTTAAATTGACGCTTTCGCGTTCACGTTTCCACTCGTGCTCCCGACACTGCTCACGCTCACGGTAAACCTTGTGTCATTTCCTCTTTTTCCTCTCTTTTTCCCCCTAGTTCACCATCGAAAAAAATTGTCCCGTTTTGAATACTCGTTCTATTATAGTTTAAAATACTTTTTTCATAAATATACTATACGTCAGGTGCGAATTGTCGAACTCTTATCATATAATCCCTACTACTTACCCTGACTCCCAAATGTTTTAATAAATCATGTATATTTGATCTTATAATAACTTTGATTTATGAAATAGTCAGAATAATCATGCAGTTGCGGTGATGAAAATAAAGTGTAATTATCTCGAATCTATTTGAATTTATGATCATAAACCAGATCCATGAAAAATCTCGGAATAATCATGTAGTTGCGGTGACGAAAGAAAGTGTAAGTATCTCTAATCTATTTGTTGATTTTATGATCATAAACCCTATCCATCGAATAATGTCGGAATAATCCTGCGGATTTAAGTTAAGACACGGTGAGGTAAGAAAGTGTAATCTTCCTCCTCATTCAATTACTGGGTAGTGTAAGTTACCACGAAAATATCAACACAGGCCCCACAAACCACAGCACACCAACAAACAAACTATTCTACAACAAGAAATCAAGAAAAAGACCCATTTTTTCCCCATATATATACCCACCAAAGTCCACTCGTCTAACAATATATCTGCTACCCTCCAAACCCCTTTTCCAATTCCATTGCCAACCTGTAAGTTTCTCTCTAATTTTCTCCGTAATTATTATCTGTTTGTTCATAGTAATTGTTTTTAGTTTGCTTTATCAATCTCTTTTTCTCAGTATTGCTGTTGGTTCATAATTGTATGTAATTTTCTTTATGTAAGATTCTGAGTAGTATTTCTATGTAAAGTAATTTTGTAGCTCACCGAATTCAACCCTATTTCATGTCTGTATTCTTGATTCTGGGCTTCTTTGGCTGTCTGTTTGTTTATATTTTTAGAGGTTTTCTTGTGTAGATTATATATATAGAGATGAACTTTGCACTATATCTTTGTTTTGTTCTTTTTGGAAATATGGTTTTGTTTTCTTGATGATTGTTCTGTAAGATTGTGTACCTGTTAATATATTCATTATTATGCAGTGCTACTGTTAGAAGATCATGGGGAATTTGCTATGCTGTGTTCAAGTTGACCAATCCACAGTTGCTATCAAGGAGACATTCGGAAAGTTTGACGAAGTCCTCGAACCGGGATGCCATTGCTTGCCTTGGTTTCTGGGGAAGCAGCTGGCTGGTCACCTCTCTCTGAGGTTGCAGCAATTGGATGTCAAGTGTGAGACGAAGACAAAGGTCTCTCTTTCTCTTGAATTGTTTTATCATAACTGTTCTTGCATATTGTAGTCTATGTATGTTGTATGAGATGCTGTTTATTAATTAGTACTATTATTCGCCTTGTTGCAGGACAATGTTTTCGTCAATGTTGTGGCATCGATACAGTATCGTGCCCTTTCTGACAAGGCTAGTGATGCGTTTTACAAGCTCAGCAACACTAGGAGTCAAATTCAGGCCTATGTCTTTGATGGTACATTCCTATCCTTGCGCTTTGATAATAATACCGTGTTCATGAACTGTGGCACACATGGTGAATGCCTGTTTTGTAGTTATGATCATACCTAATATACATGATTGTGGTTTTCATTGTCCAGTCATAAGAGCAAGTGTGCCAAAACTTCTTCTTGATGATGCTTTTGAGCAGAAAAATGAAATTGCTAAGGCTGTTGAGGATGAACTTGAAAAGGTAGAGTTGCTTTTATGGTATAATGTAGTTGATGTGGATGAATGAAACTATTTCCTGAACTCCAGTGCTCACGTTTATCTACCTTTGAATTCTTCGTTGCAGGCAATGTCTGCCTATGGTTATGAAATTGTTCAAACGCTAATTGTTGACATTGAACCAGATGAGCATGTTAAGAGAGCTATGAATGAGATCAATGCAGGTATTTGTACTAGTATCTTTTGTTCTGATCAATGACTTAATTTCGATTATGGGAACATACACTAAAGAAGAAACTCCTTCTTGAACTCTGAACATGTATATGCTTCCTCTGTTCAGAGGACAACAAGATTAACCCAAACTTAAATTGTTTCTCAAAATGTCTCCTCATTTATTATCCAAAAATCTGTTGAAGTCCAAACTTAGTAGTTCCCCTAAATTTCCATCTCATTTATTACCAAAATGTCTGTTGAAGTCTTATGTTCTGTGTTCATTAAATGCTGAGAGTTCAATACATTGAGTCTTCAACTGTTGATTATTAGGCTTCTCAGTTGTAAAAAGGCCAATAACCATCACTGGTTTCTACTTTATAGTTTCTTTTGGTTATGGTTATACCTTAAGATAGTCGTATGTTGGGAATAATTATACTCTTTCTATTATTGATATGTTTTCAAACTCATGTAGTGAGAATATGAGATAAGCACCCCTTGTTAGTTGTTACAAAAGTAACTACCCCAATTTTCCCAGTTACATTAATTTCGAGTTAAATATATAGAGGGCATTTCCTCCTTTTGCTCTCCTTGCATTTGTTTATTATCCAGAACGTTAGACTTCCAACTTTGAACTTTTTTCAACATTACAGCTGCAAGGATGAGGTTGGCTGCTAATGAGAAAGCAGAGGCTGAAAAGATTTTGCAGATCAAAAGAGCTGAAGGTGAAGCAGAGGCCAAATATCTCTCTGGCTTGGGTATTGCTCGACAACGTCAGGCAATTGTTGACGGACTTAGAGACAGTGTGCTAGGCTTCTCAGTTAATGTGCCTGGCACCACTGCAAAGGATGTTATGGATATGGTCCTCGTCACGCAATATTTCGATACAATGAAGGAGATCGGTGCTTCCTCTAAATCTTCTGCTGTCTTCATCCCTCATGGACCAGGTGCTGTACGTGATGTGGCTGCTCAGATTCGTGATGGACTTCTTCAGGGTGGTTCAGTGAACTAGTATGTCTTTACTTGTGCACTTGTTTGTGAGTAAGTTGAGATACAATTGTTTTCGTGATGGTTATCGTGTTACATACGTCGTTTTTATTATATTGTTGATATAGTTACAGTTCAAAACTACTAGTAGGGCTATTATTACTTGGTTCAAAGAAATGTACATGTCTTACAGAATAAGCTTTGGGAAGTACGGAAGTGCTTTTCATTGCTTTCCCTTGACTTGTCAAGAATACTAAAACCATGTTATTGGTGTGTTGAGCATTTTTAAAGTCCACTATGTTTTCGTAATGGCTTGAGAAGTTTCTAAACATCGTCATGTTATTGAGAATGCTTTCTATGCTGAAATGCCACTATGACGTGTGACCTGATGCTTCAGTCCCAACTTGTTCCGTTACACGAAATATGATATTTTGCATTTAGGGTTCTTCTTGCTTTTGCAACTTTTAGGGGAACTTGTTTAAGTTATAACTGAGTCATGACTTATGCCTGCAATTCAATGCCTAATGTTTTATAGAACCATGTCATTTCAAAATTGAGTCTTTATAACGTATTTTTTTTTACCTCATCTCTTTAACTAACCGTGAAGAGTTGAACGTAAAAACATAGAATGTTCTGTTTATTTTTCCTCGTACCACAGAACCGTACATAGAAAACCTAAATTTAGTTTGTATCTGTCTTAACTTTTGATAGTGGGAATGTTCTTCAAGCAAAAAGATTTTTGTTTATTATTGTTACATTTAGTGCATACATTCACATATACACTTAAACCTATTCATCTATACATGCATGCCTTGCTCTATTTTTTTTGGTTATGTGCATGCTGCTGCAAATCCTAAACATATTTAAGAAACACTGTAAGAAAAAACCTGTTATATAATCTTCGAATCATGCATTCGAAGATATTAGATGCATATGGAAAATGCAAGTATATCCTCTCTCATTGAGTAGGAGGAGCTGAATTGCTTTCAGCTTCACTGATGAGCTTCAAGATCTCATCTTTCTTGATTTGCAAATCACGCATCTTGGTCTCGATCTTCTCCAGCTTTGCCTTCAGTTTCGTCGGATCTTTCTTATCTTCAGGATTCTTAACCTTCTTCTCCTTAGGGTCCTTATCTTTCTTTTTCTTGTCTTTGGTCTTCTCTTGTTCTTCATCCTCATGCTTATTTTTGTCCTTCTTCTCATGATCTTCCTTTTCGGCCTTGGCTGCAGCGTCATGTTTCTCTGATTCTGCGTTCCCTCCTCCCATTTGCTTGTAAACGAAATTGAACCTGAAGTGTCAAATCTTTGTGAGCTTCTGTAGATTAAATGTTCTGATATCCATCCTTGTGCAGAGTCTTTCACCTTTTTATACCTAGCAGACTAACAGTTGAAACAGATTTACCTCTAGTCATTTTGTAAGTTTGTACTATTTTTAGTGATTAATAAAAAAAGAATTGTGGTTTAAAACGCATTTGTTGATGATATTGTACGACGAATTTGTATGTCCTAATTTTATGCATTTTCAAGAAAATCTTCTGGTTTGCAATTCACAGTTTGTTCACCTCAGATTGCAAACCTAACCTATCATCCCTTGATTCACAGAATTTACTCCCTCCTATGTCACATACTATATTACTAAGCTATATGTGAAAGATTCAAAATAATTCCGTTAATATTACACGGTGATAGAATTCCGACTCTTCCATAAGCTCGGACTTTTGAGGAGGTATAACATCTAGTCATTTATATTAATTATCCATCACTTCTCGCACCGGTGGTTCATAGTAATGGTCTGATTGTACATGAAAGATTCAAAATAATCCAGTTACCAGTGTTTGAAATTACCACAGATATAACATTCATAAAAAAGTTCCCCGCAGTTGTAGTCGTGGATGATTTCAACCTCTTCGTGGAGTGGAAATTTAATATGGAAATCAAAGTTTAACAATATGGTAAACAAATAGCGTCTTATATATTGTATCGTGTATCGGATAAAAGGGTTTTTTTTTTGCATGTTGGTGGGCGAAAATGACATCCTCTCTATCGAGAGAGACGATGTTCAAAATTGATTGCACACTGGCCTTAGAGACTACACATTGTACTCTCTCCTTGTTATTTATTAGATACACAAGAGATACAAGCCACGCTCGATGGGATGTTAAACCCATAAGCGCCCCGGCCCGAGCATGGGTTTACTTTAAAGGTATCATCATCTACCATGGCCCATGCATGTAATCTAAGAGATCAGCAACCGAACTGCTCTCTCGAAAGACAAAATGTAGTTCCACTCCATTGAGCTGTTTACGGAGTCAGTTCAGAATCCTCGTGTTCTTCCATATTGACCTCTAGTCCCCCTCTTCTAACATGCAAGAGACATCTTGAATATATTACTGTGAAATTAAGCAGGCCACTCTGTAATGCTACCTCAATTCCCAGTTTGACAGCCAACAGTTCTGCTGCATTTCTGTTAATTTCCCCCAGAGATCATATACTCTGACTCTTGAGAAATTCACTTCAGAATCTCAGATAATATCCCATGCCAGGCAAACCATTACCACCCGAAAGAGATCCATCTCACATAATCTGCCAAGCAATAAAATTTGCATGTTATTAAACATTTTCAAAAAATCTTCAAAACATCCCATCTTTTTCTTAGTAGCCCAAAACATACACAAGTGAATGCAAAGCTCCCGGAGAACATCACATATACATGCACACTGTTCTTCTAAATGCAGTATCAGAGGATGCTTGAAGAGTTACATAAATATAAACCTCAAAAATGTTCGCAGCTTGCTGACATCATAAGCTAAATATCTCAAAAAATCACTCACAATTTTCACAACTCAACCTAATTACTAATAAATTGTCATGCTGTTCGCTTGTCTTAATTTGCGGTAAAATGGCATTTTTGGTCCCAAAACTTGAGGGGTATGGCATATGCAGTCCCATGTTTGCTCCTGTTGGCAAATTTAGTCCCAAAGTTTCAAATGTTTGGCAAATTTGGTCATTTTTCACAATTTTGTACTTTGACTGCTGATGTGGCGATCGAGTCAACCGGTCAACTCAGCCAAATCATCTGAAAAAGTCATAATTATTAATCTTTTTTAATTTTTAATTAATTAATTATAAAACACACCACGAAAATTGGAAATAAAATGAAGAAAAATGCGTGAAGAAAAAATAAAAATGACCCGGTTAATAATCCATTTGCCTCTCTAAACTTCAGCTTAACAATCGTAATATAAGATTTAATCATGTCATTAGTCAGTTCTCTAAAGTAGAATGTTTCTGTTTTGGTTCTGCCGTGAGTAATTGTGGTAATTAGTAGTAACTAATATTTTCTTTAAGGGATTAATTAGTCGGTTCCTAGATGATAAAAATTATTTTCAAAGAGTTTCGGTAATGATTTACTAGTTTTTTTTTTTTTTATAATTATGTAGTTAACATACACTAATATCGTTACAACAAAAAATGCACGTCCCAACCAATTTTGATTTTTGGATTTTTCTAAAAATTAAAAAAATTAGAAATTATGACGTAATAATGACGTCACCAACTATTTTTTTCTGGATTTTTTTGTCTTTTTATTAATTAAAAAACTTAAAATAATAAAAAAAATAATAATTATGACGTCATAATGACATCATTAGATGATGTGGCTGAGTTGACCGGTTGACTCGATCGCCACATCAGCAGTCAAAGTCCAAAATTGTGAAAAATGACCAAATTTGCTAAACATTTGAAACTTTGGGACTAAATTTGCCGGAAGGAACAAATATGGGACTGCATATGCCATACCCCTCAAACTTTGGGACAAAAACTGCCATTTTCCCCTTAATTTGCTGTCAAAGTTTCATGTCCAAGTGTAGGTTCAGGCAGGATAAGCATTGTTCCTCATTGTTGATGGGTGTAATATTGAGTCCTTCTAGTTCGTACTAATCCACGATCCTCTTGACTTTAGCCTTCTTCCATAATTGAGAAGACCTGAAATGAAACTTGAGGGGGAGGTTAGTAACGGTTTTCCGGTTTGTCTAATGATCAAACCGGATAATCGACTTTACGGTTAGAGGGTTGAATGTCTCTCTAGTGTATGTTGTATGAAAGTGGGTAAGAGTGATTAACTTTAGGGGTGAATAGTGACACCTATTTATAGTGTTTCCCAAAGAGTGATGAGACTTGTGAGATCGCGCCAAGTGTAAGGCTATGATTGCATCTTCAAGAGATAAAAGTCCATTAGTGCCCTAATGGGCCTGGGCCACATCCTAAATTAGGGTTTCACCAAGGCTAGAATAGTAATTTTACCGGGTAGAACGCTCTAGAACTCTTAGTCTCGATGACTGTCCGACCTTTGGTCCGAGTGTCATGTCCGACCTAAGAGTCCGAGCTCATGTCCCAGGCATTACTTATCTTGTGGCTCCTTAGTGTCTCTTGAACATAGGCGGTCCGAGGTATACGCAACTCGGACACTTAGTGTTTCCACTGTAATAAAGCATCATGTTGCCTCTTGGTCCGACCTTATGGGATACTCGGACCGCTACTATTTCTAGTACCTTTATAGCCTTCTGGTCCTCTGAGACGAACAACTCGGACCACGCTTGTCGGACACCATGTGAGTTGTAGGTCGAGCCATAGGTTAGTTCTTGGTTTAGGACTAGGAACATGATTCTGGTCGGACCGTGCAAAAGGTGTCGGACCTTGAAGCTTTGTTGGTCGGACCTAGTAGTGTCAAAGTCGTCCTCAAGTTCGTATAATGAATCGGACATATTTCAACACTAACACTCATAATCGTAACCGCACTAAGATGCATAAACAGTTGAACCAAATAGTGATAAACCACTATTCATAGTTGTCATGCTCAAGCGGAACCAAGAACACCTAACCTAACTCCTACAATATCAGGACGATTTGCAATTAGCACACGGTGCAATTCACCAAGTATGTAGTAACCATGCATTGCTTACTGCTTTGTTGCATGCTGCCTTTAAAATGATATCAGGTACACCAATGCCTCCTGAACATAAAATATCACAGGAACCGCCACTGGCAGTCCCCAGTTCCTCTTCCAAGCGCTTCCCAAGTTCAATATATATATTACATTCCCTCTAGGATGGTTCCGTGAACTTCTTCGTATTCTTCTTCTCCATATTCTTGTTCATATTCCTGCATCAGCAGAAGCTCATATAAAATACAAAAGTTGATAATAATGAAACGAAAAAAAGAAGTTGAATTCAACCATAGCTGCTCACATCACTCCAGAAAATTCTGCATTTACCAGAATTTGAGCCCCTGCACCTGATAAACAGAAAATAAATCTGTCAATTTCAATAAAAGTATAAAAAGAAATTACTCAAATCTCATAAGAAATTCTAGTCTTGAGAATAATCAATTCTTCTAAGAAGTCAAATATGCCATTATTTCATCAACAGTTGCTGAGTAACATAGAACTCATTTAATTTATAGAATCTTGTTTTGAGAAGTTGGATTGCAAATACTCAAAACTTCATCTTCCATGTAATTTTCTTTATTTTTGCTAACAATAACTACTTTCGTGGAGCTGAAAATAGTAATGTTGTTGACTTTGCCTGCTTGTACTTATAAACACAGGGAACTGGCATACTTTAGGCATAAATGCAAGTGAAACTCTGTGTGTCCGAAAGAAACTAAAAAATTGGACAGTACTTGTGCTTACAGATACCACAGGTTAAAGATACTCTGCTTACAAATTTAAATTCGTGTAATGCAGCAACAAAACATTTGGATTCCACGCAACAAATCTAGCCTGTTTTAAGATAGTATTCATTCCAATATTTCTAACCACAAGTTCGAACCAGCACAAACTAGAAATTCACAACACCTCAAAGGTACATATGAGCAAGACAATCAACTTACATTACATTCCCAAAATCCAGAGTATCTACTTTGCACCAACATAATACTCTGTAAATCCATAGTAATAATTTCAAGAGAAAGAAAGAAAGCATTTCCAGGTTGTCGAAGACTCGAAAATATGTACCTCAGCATACGATACAAAGGTTCTGACTCTAGGAAGCAGAGTGGGGGGTATAATGACAAAATCTGCCAAGCAATGAAATTTGCATGTTATTAAAAGCTTCCCAAAATCTTGAAAACATCTCATCTTTCTCTCAGTAAACCAATACATACATAAATGAATTCAAAGCTTGCGTATGGAACATCAAACATGCAGAAGTTGAAGAAATAAGATATTTTTCTATAATGTAATATAGAAGATAAATAAACCTCGAGAATGTTGAAGCTTATTAAAATCACCAACTAATAATCTCATTATACATGTTAATGTTGGATTATGTCCGGTTCGCGGTACGAACTAAGGGCCGACTTACACCAGCGGCTAGGGCACACATCCGACATGTAAGTCCTAGCCCGACAAAGACATCACTCAAAGAAAGCTCTTACTCGCAACATGAGTTCGATTACTCGGAACACAGGTCCGATACATCAAAATACATGCCCGACACACAGCGCGAGATACTTCAGGAACAACGAAGGAAATCTCATGTCCGATACATCAAGATAAATGTCCGACGCATGTCTTTGTATCGGACCATGTGCGCGACTTAGTACTTGGTCGGTTCTTCTGGAAATCTCTACATAGCCCGTCAGAAGTAAACCAAGGTCATTTTATCTCGGACCGTATATCGGATTGCACCTCGGGCAACGGGCAGTGTATCGGACACCTTGTCGGACGTTAGAACAGGACAAAATCCTGGAACGTTCCTAAGAGCATGAAATTACCTACTTGACCCTGGAGAAACCCTAATTTGGTACGTGGGTCAGGCCCATTAAGCCAGCTAATGGGCTTTCAGCCTTGAGATTCAATCACAACCGTACACTTGGCGCAATCCCAGGAGTCCTATCACTATTTGGGAAACACTATAAATAGTGGACATCATTCAGCTTAAAAGGTAATCATTATCTACCCTACTTTATACTATACACACTAGAGCGGCTTTCAACCCTCTAACCGTAAAGTCGATTATCCGGTTTGATCACTAGACAAACCGGAAAACCGTTACTAACCTCCCCCTCAAGTTTTCCTCAGGACTTCACTTGAAATGGAAGGAGGCTAAAGTCAAGAGGAACGCTTTAGAACGTATTAGAAGGACTTAGTAATTTACCCATCAACATTTGGCGCCGTCTGTGGGAAGCTGAACAAAAGGTTACCCTTTGTCCTACTAGTAAGAGTCCTGCGGAATGGTTAATAGGAAGAGTACTAGAATTGCTCAAGCGGCAAGGAATCCTCAATCCACCCGTCCTCGGGGCCGTCCCCCATTGGGAGGAAGGGGAGGAGGAAGGGGAACCGCAGCTACAAGGACACATAGAAATGATAATGTTGATATGGAGATGCAAGATGGAGCAAGTGCAAGCGTAACCGAGAGGAATGAGGGTTCGGGTAACCACAACCCGAATGCAATCCCCGCCGGGAGTGGATTTGGAGCCCTACGAGTTCATTCTCAACCAGCTCCCGTAGTACTGCCACCACAACCACCACAACCCATTGCCCCTCTTCAACCACTACAACCCGTTGTTCCTCAAGATCCAGCTGCGCTACAATTCACCTTGCCCAATGGACAAGTCGTGAGACCGAGGGACTACGGTATGGGAGAAGAACAATTTGGGTTGCTTCTCTTAACAATCCAAGGATGTTTTGCACCAAATGATGTTGCAAGGATACAACAACAAGTAGTCCAGCAGCAAGCACAAGTAAGAGCAAGTCAGGTGGTGCAACCTAGAGAGGATGGGGCACAATCCCGAGCTAATTCAAGACCGATACAAGATCGAGTTGGACCTCCCCGAGTTCAATCGCGAATAGGACCTCAAGGTGCCCCAGATGATTTGAGAGAGATAATAGACCGGAGGGTCAGAGCCTCCCAAGCGCAAGGAAATGAAAATATCCCTCAAACTCAAGTGGTTCAAACTCAAGTGGTGGCACAAACTCAGATTGTAACGCCCCATATTTCAGAAGCTTAAAAGGGTTGAGAACACTACTCATACCAACAAGGTGCACCTTTCTTTTCGGGAATCCACCTATAAGAACTTCAGAGTTAAGCGTGCTTGCTCTGGAGCAATTCTAGGATGGGTGACCCACTGGGAAGTTCCCGGTGCGCGCACGAGTGAGGACAAAGTGCGCGGATTAGAACCCGTGTTGGTCTGTGGGGCCAGCATATCACCCCGGAGAGCGCCCATGAGTAACCTTGTCGGCCCGTTGGGCTGGGTCTCGGCCTGTTAGTGGGCCGGGTCGTTACAGGTGGTATCAGAGCGGGACTATCCGGAACTGCAGGAACTAAGTGCCATACGGGGCAAAGTGCTACACCGTATCGACGGTGGGAGCCACCTCTTGAGCCCGTAGGGGCCACCTCTAGAATCCTGCACGGATGGTTGGTCTCGGGACAGCGCGCAACGAGGACGTTGCGCAATTTAAGAGGGGGTGATTGTAACGCCCCATATTTCAGAAGCTTAAAAGGGTTGAGAACGCTACTCATACCAACAAGGTGCACCTTTCTTTTCGGGAATCCACCTATAAGAACTTCAGAGTTAAGCGTGCTTGCTCTGGAGCAATTCTAGGATGGGTGACCCACTGGGAAGTTCCCGGTGCGCGCACGAGTGAGGACAAAGTGCGCGGATTAGAACCCGTGTTGGTCTGTGGGGCCAGCATATCACCCCGGAGAGCGCCCATGAGTAACCTTGTCGGCCCGTTGGGCTGGGTCTCGGCCTGTTAGTGGGCCGGGTCGTTACAGAGATGCTACCACAAACTCAGATGGTAACTCAGAATCAAATCCCCTTGAACCAAATGGTTACACAAACCTTGCCTGAAACCCGAATGGAGAACCAAGTTGGGGGTCCAGTGGTACTCCCTACTCTGGTGGGGAGCGATCCGCCTCCGACAGCTGGACTCACTTTGGGAGAAATGAGGGCTCAAGAAGCTGAACTTAAGGCACGAATAGAGGCTTTGAGAGCATCTGTGAAAGAAAAAGAGCAAGAAATAGATCAAGAGCCTAGTGCCTTATGTGAAGAGATCATGAACCATCGGGTTAACACTGAAAGAGGATTCCCCACTCTTGATACCTATGATGGAACTACGTGCCCAACCAATTACTTGATTAAGTTTGGAACCAAAATGGATGCATACGGGCATGATTCTAAGACCAAAGCATTAATCTTTCCCGCTACTCTTTCGGGAGATGCAATGGTGTGGTGGACAGGTTTGGAGAATGGTTCTATCAAGAGCTATAAACAACTCACCCAGGAGTTCACCAAAAGGTTCGAGAAGGCAATCAGAAGAAGGAGAGGAGTGAAGTACTTAGCAGAGATAGTACAGAAGCCAAAAGAGGACTTGAGAACCTTTTTGGATAGATTCCATGAGGCTTGTTGTCAGGTGGAAGAGCACACCATAAAAGAGAGAAAGGAATACCTCTACGGAAATACTTCCAATGAGGAATTCAGAAAACAACTTTCCTATTCTCGGACAGAGAATTACAAAGAGCTCGAACAATTTTGCCAAGACTTTTTGAGGGCGGAAGAATTTCAAAAAACGGTTCTGGTGAGAGCAAATTTCTCTTCTAGGGAAAAAGAAAAGGATCACCAGAAGGCAGAAAGAGACAATAAAAAACAAGCTCAGAATCACAACCAGTCAAAGGGAAAGAAACCCGAGCAGAGACACAATTTGCTCAAAGGGAGTATCCAGAGAAATGAGTTCAGAGATCAGAAATCCCCTCCTAGAGGAGGACCACCTAAGAGGTACGACACATATACTGATTTTAATAAGCCAAGATCCGACATCTTGCATACTATTATGACCAGGAATATTGATGTTGAATGGCCTCCTCCCATCCAAGAGACTAGGAGAAATAAGAACTCTGATAAGTTTTGCAAGTTCCACAAAGGGAAAGGTCACACCACGGAAGAGTGCTTCACTCTCAAGACCGAAATAGAGACCTTAGTCCGAAGGGGACAACTTGCAAACTATGTGGCAAAGGATGAACCCTCCAGACATGAGAGAACAGAAGCAAAAAGAGGAGAGGCTTCCCTACCTCCTCCACCTCCCACCCAAGGAGGATGGAAAGAACAAGAAGATCACGACCAAGACTTTGAGAACTTGCCAGTGAATGGTAGAATTTTCGCCCTCACCATAGCAGGAGGACCAGCTGGAGGGGACTCAAGGAGTGCGAGGGACAAAACCGCTAGGGACCTCCTGGAGTACAACTCTAGGTATGGAGAAATCGCTTCCCCAGGATCAAACATCATATCCTTTGATGACAGTGAACTCCCACCGAGGAGTGCTGGAATGGGGTGAATCCATGACCCATGTGTCCCTTTGGTTGTCGCATTAGACATTGCAAAGTTCACCATTGGACGAGTTCTAGTGGATACAGGAAGTTCCGCCAACTTGATATTCACTGGAACTTTGAAGAGGATGGGGATAGACCCCCGGAAGGAAGGAATTAGAGAAATTGCAAGTGCGCTCGTAGGATTTGGAGGACAACCAATCATTCCAATGGGAAGCATAACCTTGCAAGTGTCAATGGGAAAGAACCCCCAGAGGATCACCAAGGATGTTCCTTTTGTGGTAGTTGACATACCTTTTGATTACTTCGTGGTGTTGGGGAGACCAGCTTTGTCTCAATTCAAAGCGGTAGTGTCAACTGTTCATAATAGAATGAAGTTTCCTACGAAAAGAGGAGTCGGTCAAGAGGTAGGAAATATTCAAGAGGCTTGGGCATGCTATAGTCTCTCAGCCAAAGCTGTCTCAAGTCCCAATACCAGGAGAGAAGATGCTAGTGGGATTGGTCAACCCATGGATACCTTCTTTTCAGTCCGTCACTCGAAAAGAAAGTCCAAGAAGCCAAGTCCCATTCAAAGGAGGAGGAGAGCCTTACAAAGAAAAGCAAATGAACAATTAGTAGGGGAAGTCAAGGAACTGGAGGACTACAAAGTCATACCACCGATCCCTACTACTTCCAAAAAGAAGAAGTTTTTCGAAGAAAATAAAATAGAAGCGAAAGAAACTCTGAAAGAGGTTCAGGTGGTAGAAGGGAGTACCGAAAAAGTTACCAAGATTGGTACTGAAATGACCTTGGAGGTGGAGATGAAACTCATTGAGTGCCTCAAGAGGAACAATGACATTTTTGCATGGAGTACTGAAGATCTCAAAGGAATTGATCCAAGGATCGCTGTTCACCGTCTGAACGTTGATCCGTCAATTACTCATATTCGGGAGAAACGAAGAGACTTCAGTGCGGAGGACAATGCCATTATTGAAGCAGAAGTACAAAGGTTGCTTAAGGCTGGACATATTAGGGAAGTAAGGTACTCTGATTGGGTCTGCAATGTAGTATTAGTGGAGAAGGGACCTGGCAAATGGAGGATGTGCAACAATTTCACAAAACTCAACAAGTATTGCCCGAAGGACCCCTATCCGCTCCCCCGAATAGACCAGCTAGTCGATTCCACTGCTGGATGTGCCCTCTTAAGCTTTATGGACGCATACCAAGGCTTCTATCAGGTCAAGATGGCCAAAGAGGATGTACCCAAGACCGCCTTCTTCGCTAATGGCAATGTATACTGCTTCAACGTGATGCCATTCGGTCTAAAAAATGCGGGAGCAACCTACCAAAGATTGGTAAACAAGATGTTCAAAGAAGAGCTAGGAAGGACGATGGAGGTTTATGTGGATGACATGTTGGTAAAAAGCAAGACGGAGGATCAACACATTGCTCACCTGGACAGATGTTTCTCCATCTTAAGAAAATATGGCATGAAGTTAAATCCAGCTAAGTGCACATTTGGAGTCAAAGAAGGAAAGTTTTTGGGTTACATGGTAACTGAGAGGGGAATTGAAGCAAACCCGGAAAAAATCAAAGCCATACTTGACCTCCCGCAACCAAAGACGCTCAATGAGGTGCAACAATTGGTTGGAAAGTCAATTTCCTTAAGCCGTTTCATCTCAAGATCGGCCGAGAAAAATTTGCCCTTCTTCAAAGTCCTGAGGAAGAGTAATCAGTTTGAATGGACAAAGGAATGCGAAGAGGATTTCGAGAAACTGAAACAGTACTTGTTGTCGCCACCTTTGTTATCCAAGCCGGTCGAAGGAGAACCATTGTATCTCTACTTTGCAACAATTCCAGAGGCAATAAGTTCCGTCTTGGTACGGATCCAAGGGAATGATCACATGCCAATCTATTATTTGAGTAAGGCACTTACGGGGGCAGAGACAAGATATATGGACATTGAGAGACTGGCCTTTGCCTTGGTGTACACAGTGAGGAGACTTAAGCCATATTTTGGGTCTCACAAAGTGGTAGTACTCACTAGCCAACCTCTTAAACAAGTGTTGGGGAGACCGGAGTTGTCAGGAAGGCTAGCTAGATGGGCAATCGAGCTCAGTGAATTTGAGATTGATTATCAGGCTCCGTCAGCCAAAAAAGCCCAGGTCATAGTCGACTTCCTAGTAGAGTACCCAAGGAAGGAATCAATGGAAGAAGAACCAGAAGAGTCATCAAAGGCAAACACGCTGGTAATAGAAAACCAGGACTCTCTAGTTAGTCAGCGTTTCAAGGACTTGGAGTTTGCCCTGAGAGCCTTTCAAGAGGCAACAAGGAAAACACCAGAGGAGGATATAGAAGAAAACATCCTTCAAAGACCGGGAAAGGCACAAAGGAGAGAAGAAACACTCTCAAGGGAGATGATCTTACATGCTGAGGAGGTCCTAAAGGAAAAGGAGACCGTCTCTCCTGAACCTAAGGAACCCTCCAACCAAGAAGAAATTTGGATATTGGAAGTAGATGGATCATCATCAGGAACAAATGGAGGGATAGGGATTTACATCCGAAGTCCCGGAGGAGCTGAACTTGAGTATGCTGTTACTTTGGGGTTTAGCGTCTCTAACAACGAGGCTGAGTACGAAGCTATCCTTATAGGACTACGAATGGCAAAGGCCCTGCAAGTGAAAAAGATCAAAGTTTTCACCGACTCTCAGCTAGCAGAGAAGCAGATTTCTGGAAAATGGAGTACGAAGAAAGATGTGCTATCCATTTACAAGTCTAAGGTCCAAGAGGAAATGACAAAGTTTGAGAAATGTGAGATTGACAAATTCTCAAGAGACCTCAATGGAAGAGCAGACGCTTTGTCGAAATATGCTTCCGCTTTAGGGGGAGTAGACACAAGGAACGTTATCTTGATGAGAGTCGAGGCTTCATCCGTCATGAACCAAGGACTCAAAACTCTTCCAATCTTTGCTATCTCAATAACTCCGGGAACCAGTTGGATGCACCCATTGACAGAATATCTGTAACGGTACAGGTTTTGAAAACAAAATATTTTCTTGAAAAAGGAAAATCGAAAAATACTTTAATAACAACGGTCGGCAATAAATGCCAAAATAATCTTTGACGCTAACAATAATAAATAATATCCAATGACAACTCAAGTTCGAATGAACAACGAGTGATGACAATAAAAGTGTATCTTCTTATTTTGAAAAGAAACCCGTGACACCCCAGACCCTTCTCTCAGTCGCTGGCATCCTAGTCACGCACATCCTCAGCAGCATATGGAAGGAAGGAATTTTGAAAAAACAGAAGAGTGTGAGATAAAGGATCTCAGTGAGGTTCTAAGTTAAAACAGAAAGTAAACAGTTTTAAAACAAAATCCTTTCAGAAAAAAAACGAGCAAACAGAACAGAACACATATAACAGATTAACAGAACAGATACGTTGTAGACCGTTGGTGCAGCCCGCCTTATTGCTCCTACTCCCAGAATGCCCTTATAACTCCCTCCAGAGGGTGCACAACTCCGGACAAAAACAGAAACCCCCGTGTACTTTGGGGAAACAGATCCTACGACCCTAATAGACCTCAGCGACTTCTGCCTCGCGCCTAAAAGGGAATAGACTAGGCCACGATCAAGCAAACCCGATAGTCCTCTACTACCCAAGCCTACCTAACCATAACCTAATCGACCGGTCACATAGAAACAGAACAGATACAGAACAACAGATACAAATTAATTAACACTGAGAGGTGTTCCTGCAGAAAGGTCAGTACAGAACAGAGTAGCAATAAACAGAAATCCAAAAGTCATACTTAGGACTTATACTTTTACGCGGAAGCATACAATATACAGTATACAGTAATAGGTACAAACAGTCACGTAGCCTTCCAGTTTTTCGCAAATAATAGGTTTAGGGGTGAACACTCACATTAGCTTGCGAGTAAAAGACCTTCAACGAGAAATGAGCTTTACGGATTTACGAACGACGGAGAACCTAACAAGAAAGTACTAAACACACTTTAGAAGTCGAACGGACGGAAGGAAAAAAAGGTTGAAAAAGGAATGGTAAAGTCGGGGTTCGAACTCGGGACCTCTAAGTTAGTCAAGCAAGAACCTTTAGCCACACTCGTCGAAGGAGTCTCACGTCCAACCATGCTATAGACTCTTGGTTTGGCCTTCGCACTACTTCCTTGATTCCTTGAAGCGGTGCCTCCAGATCTTCCTTCTTCCATTAGGGAGTTGCGTCGCGGACAATCATTGATCTTATGCTCCTTGCTTCCACATGCCAGGCATACACCTTGCTTCCTTCAACAGTTCCTCTCCTCATGAGTTGCGCCTCCGCAGAAATTGCAATTCCTTCGAGATGGTTGTTCAGCACTTTCGGCCACATGACGAGATCGACTTTTCTGCTCGGTGCGAGAATACTTGGATGGAGAATGACGATCCTTGCTACTTCTGTGATCGGAACTCCTCTTTCGAGACCGTCGAGGTTCATAGTTCTCGAGTTCTCCCAGACCACTCTCTACCTCAGCAGCTAACTCCACTGCTTTAATGTAGGTGGGCATGTCGGTCCCGAACAGGCTGTAACGGATCTCTGAGTTCAGACCCTTCACAAAATGGCGCACCTTCTCCCTCTCGTCGTTTTGAAAGTGCGGCACGTACTTCAGCAGTCGGGTGAACTCGGAGTCATATTCGGCGACATTCATATTTCCTTTCACCAAGGCTTGGAACTCATCTCTCCTGTTCTCGCGAACCAGGCGAGGCACGAACTTATCCATGAACTCCTTCTCAAAGTTCTCCCAAGTGCGGACAACTGCTGCTTGTCTCCACCTTGCATCTACGGTCCTCCACCAATTTCTTGCTGCTCCTTCAAACTGGAAAGCCGCGAGCTCAATCATCCTTTCATCAGGGTAGTGCAAGATCGAGAATAGATTCTCCATGCTCTCCAGCCAAAGCTCAGCTTTGCGGGCATTGGGTGCCCCATCGAACCTATCGGGATGGAAACGAGCAAAACGTTCAGCAGCTTGATCGATCGTTTGAGTCGGTGGCGGTGGTGGCGGAGCTGGCTGAACAGGTGGTAGCTCAACGTTGCGTATGCTCTCACTGAAGTTGCCCAAAGCTGCAATGATCCGCTCCACTTGGTCCTGATTGCCAGCGTTGTTGTTGTTGCCATTGTTGTTGTGGTTGTCGTTGTCATTGGTGTTGCCATTACCATTGCCATTGCGGGTGGTGTTCCTTGGAGCCATCCTATCGCAATTAGTCTAAGGTCAGTAACGTAATTAACGTCCTCAAGCGTGGCGTAACGTGAACTAAGGCACTAACTTAAGTCAATCTAACGTGAACGTAAGGAGACGCGTAAAAGATAACAAAAAGTGCTAAGGTCAAAATCAAATTAGGGAGTCAAACGAAGATAGCAACTAATCAGTAAGTAAATCCTCGAGTGTGTCTAACCTAGCATGCAAGGCAGACATAAATTGAAAAAAAGTAACGATAAGGCATAAATACAAATTCATATGTTGCAGAAAAGGATCATAAACATTAAGCATGCAATGAAAGTGTTCTCTCACAAAGTGATCAGTCATTTGACCTCGGTTAACATGAATCACTTAAACAGTCGGCCGCCTGCCAGTGATTTATGTCGACTTTGGTTAAACAATAGATAACAGTATGATAGAACCAAGCAAAAAACATATATGAACTTCGATAGGAAAAACGAATGCATAAATAAGTGTTTAAACCTTAAAGCATGCAACTAGTGACATTATGATAACTAAACATACTTTTAAGCAATTACTCATGCAATTAATAAAAACAATATAATCGTCTTAAAGAAAATAGACAAAGTAACAATCGTAAGCTTGTGAACTTAATATAGGTTAAACAGAATGAATAGCAAGACAGTTTTGGAAGACGGAAGAGAAAACGGTAGGACAGTTAACAGACGAACATAACGGTTCAGAGTTAATGCGGAAGACCAAACTTTAGAAGAGACAGAACGAAAAATACTCAATCTAATCCAGCGACTTGGACTCTCACACGCACCCCAAAGGCCAGAAGACCCTATCCTAGCAAGCTCGAGTTTGAACTCAAGCTCTGATACCAACTGTAACGGTACCGGTTTTGAAAACAAAATATTTTCTTGAAAAAGGAAAATCGAAAAATACTTTAATAACAACGGTCGGCAATAAATGCCAAAATAATCTTTGACGCTAACAATAATAAATAATATCCAATGACAACTCAAGTTCGAATGAACAACGAGTGATGACAATAAAAGTGTATCTTCTTATTTTGAAAAGAAACCCGTGACACCCCAGACCCTTCTCTCAGTCGCTGGCATCCTAGTCACGCACATCCTCAGCAGCATATGGAAGGAAGGAATTTTGAAAAAACAGAAGAGTGTGAGATAAAGGATCTCAGTGAGGTTCTAAGTTAAAACAGAAAGTAAACAATTTTAAAACAAAATCCTTTCAGAAAAAAAACGAGCAAACAGAACAGAACACATATAACAGATTAACAGAACAGATACGTTGTAGACCGTTGGTGCAGCCCGCCTTATTGCTCCTACTCCCAGAATGCCCTTATAACTCCCTCCAGAGGGTGCACAACTCCGGACAAAAACAGAAACCCCCGTGTACTTTGGGGAAACAGATCCTACGACCCTAATAGACCTCAGCGACTTCTGCCTCGCGCCTAAAAGGGAATAGACTAGGCCACGATCAAGCAAACCCGATAGTCCTCTACTACCCAAGCCTACCTAACCATAACCTAATCGACCGGTCACACAGAAACAGAACAGATACAGAACAACAGATACAAATTAATTAACACTGAGAGGTGTTCCTGCAGAAAGGTCAGTACAGAACATAGTAGCAATAAACAGAAATCCAAAAGTCATACTTAGGACTTATACTTTTACGCGGAAGCATACAATATACAGTATACAGTAATAGGTACAAACAGTCACGTAGCCTTCCAGTTTTTCGCAAATAATAGGTTTAGGGGTGAACACTCACATTAGCTTGCGAGTAAAAGACCTTCAACGAGAAATGAGCTTTACGGATTTACGAACGACGGAGAACCTAACAAGAAAGTACTAAACACACTTTAGAAGTCGAACGGACGAAAGGAAAAAAAGGTTGAAAAAGGAATGGTAAAGTCGGGGTTCGAACTCGGGACCTCTAAGTTAGTCAAGCAAGAACCTAACCAACTAAGCTAGCAAGTCAAGTCGACACTAACTTACAAAAACAAAAACCAAGTTTTAAACATTTTCAAAAACTCTTTCGGTTTTCAGATTCTGAAAATTACCAAAATACCCTCAGTGGTAAATTGCACACTAACCCTTTTTCGAAAACAGACAGTACAAACAAACCAGCAGTTTTCCAGACACCAAACAGTTCTCACTGAACAAAAGGTTTACGATAAAAGCTTACTGTCAGTCAACTACGGTCAACGGTAAAACTGCAAAAAGGTCCTTTAGGTTTTTAAGTTTCCCAAATCAGTCCACAAAGTCCAAAACAATAACAACAAGGTCCAAAAGTCCTTTCGAGGTCAAACAGGAAATCAAATCAACATACGAGGTCAAAAGTTTCACAAGTCCAGCCAAGCAGTAACTACACTAACAACCTAAGTCCCGGTTCTCGGTTCGAAATGAATAACAAGGTCAGAACGATCAAGGGCAAAATAGTCCAAGGGTAAAAATGTCCAAAACAGAATACGAGCCTCGAACAGTAAATCAGTAAATCAAAAGCACCAAAAAGGAAAACGAGATTTACCTTCGGATCGAAATAAAGGTTGAACAATCTGCAAATCAAATAAATCGAAAAGATAAAGGAAATCAATCGAGATTCAAATCGAACCGAAATCGAAATTGAAATCCAAACCGGTCAAGGAAGGAATGGCTTACTGAATTTTGGACCGGAACAGAAAGGACCGACCAGATCGAATCGGCGGATCGGATCGGCGGCAATGGTACGGATCGAATCGATTCGACGACAAAGAGCGGCGGCGGTGAAACGGAACCGGACGGACGGATCGAACAGCGGCAACGGCGGCGCGAAACACGAACAGAAATAGGCGAACAGCGGCGGCGCGGCGACGCGGTCACGGCGCGGACTGACCGGTACGGCGGGGCGGAACGGTAAGGCGGAACGGCGGTGGTGAACAACACGGCGGCGTCGATCGATCGATTGACAAGGAACAGAGTCGATCGATCGATACGGCAACCAACAGAACAGAGCAGAGCGCTTCGCCGGCAGGGTGAACGCGGCGGCGGCGGCGGCGGGTCAGACGGAGCGGCGGTGACCGGAGGCACAAGGCGGCAGACGGCGCGGCACGGTAGTAGCAGTAAACAAACTCTCTCCCTCTCTTTCTTTCTTCTATCTTCTTTCTTCTCTTTTTTTTTTCTTTCTTTCTTCTTTCTTCTCTCTTTACGTTTTGGACGGCTGAAGAAAATGAGGGGGGAGTAAACTGACTAGGGTTAGGGTTTTGGTCAAATAATGGGCTGGTCAAATGGGACTTTGACTGGCTCACTAATTGGGCCAAAAAGGCTAACAGATCTGATAGTCCAGCTTGATCCAAACGAAACGAAACGAACTAACTTACGCGAAATGAATTAAATAATTATCGAATAAATAATTTACTCTGATAATTAATTAATTAAAATTAAATAATTAAATAATAAAATAATAATTAAATAAATAATTAAAAAAAACGGGGTGTTACAATATCTCCTGAAAGGGAACCTTCCACAAGATCGGAGTGAAGCAAGGAGGCTAAAAGCCAGATCATTGAAATACTTTGTCCAAGGGGATTACTTGTATAAGTGGTCCTTCAAAGGGGCACACTTGAGATGTGCAAATGAGGAAGAAGCAAAAGCAATCTTGGATGAAGTGCACAAGGGAAGTTGTGGAAACCATTCAGGAGGAAGGGCATTGGGCCAGAAAATTTATCGCCAAGGATACTATTGGCCAAGCTTGAGAGGGGATGCGACGTCCTACGCAAAGAAATGCGAAGATTGTCAATACTTCGCCAGAACCTCTCACGCCCCAGCAAGACTACTCATCCCAGCCACGATCACTTGCCCTTTTGATCAGTGGGGAATTGATATAGTAGGACCTTTTTCGAAGGGATCAGGCCAGAAGAAATTCATAATAGTGGCTGTGGAATATTTTAGCAAGTGGGCAGAGGCTGAAGCAGTGGCAACAATCTCTGAGAACAAAGTCATGGATTTTGTATGGAAAAATATTGTTTGTCGTTTTGGATTGCCAAGGATCTTAATCTCTGATAATGGCGCACAATTTTCTGGAGCCAAGTTCAAAGCATGGTGTGAGACCATGAAGATTGAGAGAAGATTCACTTCGGTAGGATACCCGCAAGCCAACGGACAAACCGAAGCCGTCAATAAGACACTTGTGGATCTCTTAAAAAGAAGGTTTGAAGCATGCCAGGGAGATTGGGTGGACGAATTGGAGGGAGTTCTATGGGCTTATAGAACCACCTCAAAGTTGCTACAAGGGAGACTCCTTTCTCACTGGTGTACGGTTCTGAGGCTGTGATACCGGCCGAAAACGCTGTAGAGACAATAAGGATCCAGGGATACAGTCCGGGGGACAATCACGAGGCAAGAATGTATGACTTGGAAACATTGGAGGAATCAAGAACCACTGCATTGGCAAACATTCTGAGATACCAAGCGTTGATTGCAAAATCCTACAATAAGGGCGTAAAGGGGAAAGACTTCCAGGTAGGAGACCTAGTTCTGAGGAAGGCAGAGATACTGGAAAACGTTGGAAAGGTACACCGCAAATGGGAGGGACCATACAAGATTGTGAAAGCATACTCCAACGGCAGTTATCGCCTCAAGGACTCAGAGGGAAGAGAGTTGAAAAACACCTGGAACGCTGTCAACCTGCAAAAGTTCTACGCTTAGGAGGAAATCACGGTCAAGCAACAAGGACTCAATCCACTTTTACTTGTTTAATTCGGTTTATTTTGTTTAAGAACTTATCTTGTTTGAGAACTTTTATCTTGTCTGTAATTGGCTATAAGGCCTACTATCGTAGTTATATTCAAATTTCCGTCAAATTGATACAATGAAGCTTGTTAAGGTTTCTTCTAGGATTGCATAAGTCTCGTATGATCTACTTTATTCTGATAAGACTCAACAAACCGATAAGGTTGGGGAGGATTAAAGAATTGGAGAAAGGATAGAACGATCAGAGTCTGAAACGGCATGCAAAACCCGGAGACAAAGAGTTCGAAGTCGAGAAAAAGTCGAAAAACTCAAAGTTCTCAACTTTTTATTCCAAGAAACAAACATCTCGGAGGATCTTGAAATGTTAAAAAGTTTGATCTCGGACATGGATAGCCCGAGTACAAGAACTCGCGAACCGCACGCTCAAAAAGAAGAGCACGTGACTGGTCCGACACGTTAAACTCCGAGAAGGAATTCCACAAAAAGCGAGTTATTAACACTTGTAAAGATTTCAAATTTACAAGGTGAACTCATAAAAGTTCCGAGATAAAATCTCCTCGGAACAGCTTCTTGTGTTAACACTTGTAAAGATTTCAAATTTACAAGGTGAACTCATAAAAGTTCCGAGATAAAATCTCCTCGGAACAGCTTCTTGTGAATGAAGTTACTAACTTGTAAAAATTCAAATTTACAAGAACACGTGACAGTTCCGAGGTAAAAGTTTCCTCGGAACACCTTTTCTCAGATTAAGTTAAATTTGTGAATGAAGTTACTAACTTGTAAAAATTCAAATTTACAAGAACACGTGACAGTTCCGAGGTAAAAGTTTCCCCGGAACACCTTTTCTCAGATTAAGTTAAATTTGTGAAATTTCAATTTTCACAAAAACACTTGATAAGTTCCGAGATATAATCGCTTCGGAACCTAATCTATTGAGGAAATTCATTTGTAGAATTTTAGTTTTACAAAAAAGTTTGATAAGGCCGAGAAATGATATGCTCGGAACTATCTTGTGATCACTTAACTTGTACAACTTTAAACTTTGTAAAACAAAGTTGTTGACCGGGTTAGATCGCTACAACACATAAATATTCCGAGATGTAAACACTTGGATATTTTGACAAGAATGATAAAAGGCACAATCATCCAACAATATATAAGAGTACAAGCAGAATACAGAAGTATTATCCGAGTTACAATTGCCACGAAGGGCCGAATGACAAATACTTGTAAGAAAATTGTTTTAAGAGAGTATCGATTACAAAGTCGCTCGGGTATACCCGGCCTTCAAACTTCTTCAACATCCGGGGGAGGAGCAGCTGAGCTAGAACTTGATCCAGGAGCATCGACGGGCGTCTGCAGAGGGAAAAGGCGAGAATCGAGAGACTGAACGATAGCCGTAAGCTCGCGCTGGTCACCGCTAGCCTTTATGCTCTCGGCCTCCTTAATCAGCCGGGCCCGGTATTGACAAACTTCCGGCTCGACAAAAGCGCAGGCTCGTCCGACAACAGGTCCCGGAAGAGTTAGAAAATTGCAGTTCCAAGCCTCATTCACTTTGAATGGAGCGAGAAGACCACTTCTCAAAACTTCAGGAAACCAGGCCGGGTAAGAGCCAGGCCTTACCGGGAAAGTGGGGTCATCCTTCGAGACTATGGCTCCGAATTCGTCCTCCTCGATCTCCTCATCCTGGATGTCACGATCCGAGTAGGCAGAAAAGTCCCCTTTCTTAGTGTCGTCAAGCTTGGCCGCCGAGAGGTTGTTAGGACTGAGAGTCAAGCCCTCCTTGACATACCCGAGACGTATCATTTGTCCGAGACACGCTCTAAAACCTTCCTCACGGCCCTCTTCTTGCGCCTGCAACTTTCCGAATAAATAGGAGATCGAGTTGTAGAAGTCCTCGGCCGCCTCCACACGGGCAAATCTCAGCTTCTCGACGAGCTTCTCCCGGAAGCGATGAAGGGTGGCCCCGATACCAAGGAATGACTCTCTGAATGACCGGTGCTTCGCAGCTTCCGTGCTCACTTTCTTGGCAAGTTCCGAGTTTTTGCTCCGAAGCATGCGCACCTCAGCCTCCAAAGATTCAACCTTTGAGGCTGCCATTTCAGCCTTCTTCTCCAGCTCCTTAGTCCTGGACTCGGACTCCAGCCTTTTGTCAGCGAGATCGTTAATCGCTCGCACAAAGCAGTTCAGCTACATCCGAGGAAGAAACAGTTAACAACACAGATGGCAAAGAACTTGTGAAAATTATGAGAAAATAGTAACTACCTGTCGGCCGATCTGTCCGAGAGCGTGAGCACGATCGTACTCGTCCATAGACACGAGGCGCGAGACCTCGGCATCTCGGCCTTCTTTAGTCGAAAGATCGACGAACTCGACCTCTTCCACCCGGGCCTTCTTTCTTCGAGGACTACCGACGTCGGCATCAGCTGGGTCTGAGGCGACCCTCTTCCCTTTCGGATCAGCTCGTTTTTTGGCCTGTGGAGCAGAGGCAACCGGAGCTTGTTGCCCCTTAGCTGGGCCAACATTCGGCCTTGGAGTAGGGATTTTGGGCATGGAAGCCCCCTCTTTCTCGGACTGTTTCTCGAGCTCTTGATAGTCGGCAGCATTTTTTGGGTTAGATAACCCGGGGAGGAAGGCTGGAGTCTGTACTTGCTGTTTCAGCAAGTTTTCCTCGACCATTTGCCTTTGTTTCTCTCTGTTGGCCCGAGAAGCAGCAGCAATACGGCCCATTATATACTTCAACCAAAAATCTACAAAGAAAAATGAAAAGTTAGTCCGAAACAAAGATGCAGAGTCCGATACAAATATATATATATATATATAAAAAAAAAAAAAAAAAAAAAAAAAAAAACTTACCGAAATCGGTTCTTGAACCAGTTTTTACCGGACCAGTTAAGCCGGCGAGGTAAGGTAACGGCTGAAGAATTAAACCGTTGTAGTAGTATCGGATGGGTCGGTCCTTGTTTTCCTTTTTGAACTCAGCGACCCAGTCATCTACTCGACCGAGAAGCGGCCTAGAGTCCGAGTACATACCACGGAAAAATTTCTTGGGAAAACCCCAATTTAATAGCGAGGCTGCTTCCTCGTCCGACATATTTTCAGTTCTTACCTTCCTAACGAAGATGAATCTATTCCACCATTTGCACCCGGCCGAGGAAGGAGCGTCGAGAATGAAAGCATAGCCGGCCCGAGCCTTAAAAAAGTAGAAGTCGTCATTTCCGGGACTCATCGCGACTCGGAAAATTTGATTTAAGTTTTGAAAATTTATATCCACGCCTCGGATGTGGCAAAAGACACCAAAACACATTAGAGTGCCTAATGCACTTGGGATTAACTGGTACGGGCTCAATCCGAGACTATTAAAGATGTCATTGAAGCCCTCATGGTAGGGTACTCGCCACCCGCGTTCAAGAGACATCAAGTGCACAGACATACACCCGATAGGAGGGTTATAAAAAGCATATTTGGGGTCGGGGGCGATAATTTCCAGAGAATCCGGGATGGAATACTCGTATCGGATTCGATCCAATTCCGATTCATGGACTGTCGAGGCACAAGTAGGAGTAGTACCAAATTCGTTCATCTCCCCACTTGTATCAGGAAGAGCTACGGCAGAAGCGGCCCGAGGAAACTTGTTCCGCCGCGCTTCAGTACCTTTCAACTCACCACGCTTAGTCCTTTTTATGACTCGACCTTTAGCGTCAAGTTCTACGCCTACCGGAGGAAAGTTTGTCGTCGGACCTACTCCTGCCTCCTCGGCTTCTTCATCATCATCCGCATCGTCGTCGTCTTCATCACTGTCTTGGTGAGCGGGGATCAGATCCGGCTCAATAAGGTCTCGTGGAACAGTTCCGGTGCCCGCAGAAGAACTGGCCCTGTTTGAGGGTCCGACACCCGATGAACTCGGAGCCCACTTTGAACGCCGAACTAAAGCGTCGTCATCATCGGAACTTTCCAATACCACTTGGGATGTAAAACCTTTGGGAAGAACGCTGCTTACAGGCTTTACGGAATGAACAATCGTCGGGTCAATCAGACCCGGTATCTCCAAGGCTTTCGGGGAGCCCTACGAATCACTGGAGAGCTCGGTGATAGTGGGGGAGCGAGGTGTTGGAACTCGCTCCGATGTCCGGTAAGCGCGACCAGCTGCTCGCGCCGCCCCCATCATTATGTCATGAGGAACTCGTATCGGGGGGGGGGGCGGGAACCGGGGACGGAGACCTAATCGGGAGTTCCGGTCTCCAACTTAAGATGTCTCGTCGATCTGGGTGATTAATACCCAGATCTTCTTCCTCGGACGCATCAGTAAAATGCCCATCCGATGTGGCAAGCTCTCGCGACGGAGCAGAAGTGGAAGGCGCAAGATGGCCTTCATCAAGGAAGGAGAGATCGATCATGTCAATGTCCGACATGTCGACATTCTCCGACCTAGCAGACTCGTTCACGTTTCTTCTCTCGGACATCCTAAGAAAGGAGGAAGAAATACAAAAATAAAATCAGACATTTGGTTGGTTTCGTCCGAGAGGTTAATTTAGTATTTTTTGTTAAGTCCTCAAAATGTTAAAGAGCACGTTGTGAGGAAGGGGAAAAAAGAAGAAGGAGAAGATAAAAAAGAAAAAACACGCAAGCAAAAGCATCAGAATTCAAGCACAAACTTACTTGGAGAAAAAGGTGAAAGTTGAAAGGTGAAGTCTGGATGCAGAACTCGGAAACGTATCGGACGCGTTTATCGGAGCGAGAGCAAATTTCTAGTGAGAGAAATTTTGCAGTTTGTGAAAAGTGTAGAAATGAACTTTTCAACCCCTATTTATAGAAGGGTAACCCCGGAATACGAACCGTCGTTGACGTCAGCAATCACCTTGATCGTTGGATGAATCGGAATCAACGGCTCAGATCAAAAGTCCTGATGAAAAGACAGTTTGACCCTAAACTTCACCGAAATCAAGAAAAACGTCGTTATTTATGTGTCGCTAATAACTGGTGTCACTTAATCGGACAAGGAGAATACTATACTCGGAGGTAAACTTGATCGAAAGCTTATCAAGTCGAGCAATGTGATAACTCACTCGGATGGAGAGAGACCTAAGTCGGACGAGAAAAGTAATATTAAGATCCGGATCTTGACATTTCAAATTCAAAATATCTCCTTTTTATAATCCGAGTGTCTTTTTACTCGGACTATAAAAACGTGAGGGGGGAATGGAATGAAAAGAGGAGGGATGAAGTACTAATAAACTCGGCCGAAAACTTGGAAAATTTTCAACCACGAATAAAAGTACGACTCACAGAGGACTCGGACTATACTGATAGTTACGCAACTATCTTGTTCAAGGATACTTGGAAACTAGGGGGACATATGTTAATGTTGGATTATGTCCGGTTCGCGGTACGAACTAAGGGCCGACTTACACCAGCGGCTAGGGCACACATCCGACATGTAAGTCCTAGCCCGACAAAGACATCACTCAAAGAAAGCTCTTACTCGCAACATGAGTTCGATTACTCGGAACACAGGTCCGATACATCAAAATACATGCCCGACACACAGCGCGAGATACTTCAGGAACAACGAAGGAAATCTCATGTCCGATACATCAAGATACATGTCCGACGCATGTCTTTGTATCGGACCATGTGCGCGACTTAGTACTTGGTCGGTTCTTCTGGAAATCTCTACATAGCCCGTCAGAAGTAAACCAAGGTCATTTTATCTCGGACCGTATATCGGATTGCACCTCGGGCAACGGGCAGTGTATCGGACACCTTGTCGGACGTTAGAACAGGACAAAATCCTGGAACGTTCCTAAGAGCGTGAAATTACCTACTTGACCCTGGAGAAACCCTAATTTGGTATGTGGGTCAGGCCCATTAAGCCAGCTAATGGGCTTTCAGCCTTGAGATTCAATCACAGCCGTACACTTGGCGCAATCCCAGGAGTCCTATCACTATTTGGGAAACACTATAAATAGTGGACATCATTCAGCTTAAAAGGTAATCATTATCTACCCTACTTTATACTATACACACTAGAGCGGCTTTCAACCCTCTAACCGTAAAGTCGATTATCCGGTTTGATCACTAGACAAACCGGAAAACCGTTACTAACCTCCCCCTCAAGTTTTTCTCAGGACTTCACTTGAAATGGAAGGAGGCTAAAGTCAAGAGGAACGCTTTAGAACGTATTAGAAGGACTTAGTAATTTACCCATCAACAATACAACTAAAAATAAAATCTGAGTGGGGGCAGCAAACAATTGGCCTCCCCCTTGACCCTATTAAACAGCATCAAACGTAGACAATGAACAATATAGTTTGCAAGAAGAGCAACACTGTTTGTTTGCTAACAATTTGAATTCTATTCTTGAGCATAAAATTGAAAGTACAAATACAATTACGGTGACATTTTATATACCGTGCACATTTATTTATATTCATGTATAAATAATCATATTAATAAATTACGACTAATTTTCGGAATGAAAAACTACTACATATTAAGTACCTATTAATCTAAAATTAAATTATTAGTTTTATAATTTAAGCCTCTCTATACCCGTTAGTTTAACCGACATGCCATTAACTAGTTGAAAAGTAAAAGAAAACTAAATCGAAAAAGTTAATACTCGAATTTAAACATAATAATTTTAATTTGGTTTGACTTTAAGTCTCTAAACACTACCACAACAACAAAAGCTTTCTCCCCTAAATACAACAACAAACCCTTCCTTAAACAAAAACATCAACAAACAAACGAACATAGATGAATTCAAAACACAACAGCAAACCGCGTATTTATATATAAATCGACCGGGCAAAGTTCATCGAATCCGAGATTCGATCCGATTCCATCCGCAATCTGAAATCTCACCTGAAATATATAGGTCAACTATCCGAATTTTGACCTGAAATCCGATCCGAAATCACCACGAATCAATTTGTTCCGAACTCATCCGGTCCAGAGTCACCCGAATAAATTTGATCCGAAATGATCTGAATTAAATATGTAATAGACCCTGAAAAGTCCATGTCTACACAAGAATAGCACACTAGCCTAACAGACTAAAACCCTACCCATATTCACTAACGGTAGATAATAACAAACAATAAAGCACAAATAACCACTAAGGCCTACTACAAAAGAATAGCAATAACCTGGCGTGGACGAAGATAATCGTTGCACAAGAACAACTACCACCTCCTATAGTGCTAACGCGATGCAGAAGAACACCTCGATAGCCACGATCCTGTACGTCAGATCCATACGACATCCACAAGAAGATGCACTAGAGCCCACAAGAAGGTCGATCGCTCGGGCACTTTACACTAACTAATACTTTATTCCACCATAATAAAAACTGAAAGAGTTACAACGTTTAAATAGTAGAATACTGACTTGCTACCTAAGAAATAAACTTACGGGCTAAGAAAAGACTAACATGCCTTATTACTACTATGGGCCGAAGTCCGACTAACGGAGTGTTCCAGACGAAACAGTCCATAAACCCTAACTTACTAGCCAAGACTCAACTAAGTAAGTAAATAACTAAATAATTAACAAAATAGGAAGACTCTAAATCTCGGGTCCTAACAATATGAACTGAACTCATCCGATCCGAACTCAATCGAATTAAATTTGTAAGAAAAATATAACTAATTTCATTTATAATTTAAGATTTCATCATTAACTAACTTATAATTCAATTTTGAAGTTGTAATAATTTATAAATCTTCATTATAAAAATAGTTTTGCGTTTACATTTTCAATTATCACTGAATCTGAATTGATCCGACCCGAATTCGCCCGATCCGATCCAAAATGACAAGACATTTTATGTTCCGGATGAGTTCCTAACCTGATCAAGATCCGAAATCCGAACATCATCCGATTAGATGTCATCCGAAAATAATTTTTACGCTTCATTTGACCCGATCTGAATTGACTAATCCGTATCCGATCCGAACAATCCATTTGCCAGCTCTATATATAACACACCCACGTGCCGCAACAAACCGCGTATATATATATATATATATTTATGTATATATATATATATATATATGCTAGGATAGAGAGGAATTGTTGTGTGAGGATCATCAGGCAGCCATTCATGCTGCTCTTAGGTTTGATTATGAGGCTATCTACCATGGTGATTGCTCTGTTGTTGAGGATTGTTAGCTTTGTACGTGAAGAATCTGTAAATGAAGAGTTCACTGCTGATGGTACGTGACCAATACTAACCTCTCTCTGATAAAGCCTAATTTTGTATTATATGATGATGATGATGACAATGAATGATGCTACATGATGATGTTGATGATACAATGAATGATGTTGCGTGATGATGAATGATTAGTTGTTTGAGTTCTAATTCTGAGTGTTAGTGTGATCTACATGATAATTGTTGGTCCCTTTAAACAACAAGAAAAGACTAAGGGGGGTGAATAGTCTTTTCAAACTTTCGTCGATTAAAACTTTCTCAGCAAGTACTTATTACTTTTCAGTAATGAGTTTGCTGATACTTAACTTTCTCAGCAAGCGTAAGTTACTTTACAGTAGCTTGATTTGCTGATACTTAAAATCAGAGAGCGGAAGTCTTTGAAACAATAAGTACTTTTTTCAGCAAGTAAAGGCTTCAGCAAGTGAGGTGAGTGACTGTGTACAGGCAGATATAATTTGCTGAAAGCTAAATACAGTAAGTAAATCACACAAACACTTTTATAGTGGTATCTGAGAGTGGCGTAATCTCTCAACTAATCCACTTCGTCCTTTCTAGGACTGAATCCACTAAGATATGATTGAGGTTCCTTACAATCTCTTATCTAAAGCGATTCAACAGACACCAAAGCACACTTGCTTTGTATCCAACCTAAACTAGAGAACTCAACCTTGTTCTCCACCAAACTTGGTACTTTTAATCAGCAAAACTATGCTCGATTAAGTTCCCCCTGAATATCACGCCTGAAAGAGTGTATTTTCAGTTAGAGAGTTTTGGGGTGAGATAACTTAATTATAATTTATTCAGTTACAACAAGTAATCTAAGAAACACAACTTGGAATACTTTGCAGTAAACAAGTTTGATTGTTTCTGGTGTCAAGACTTGTTCTTGTTCGAAAGAAAGAACGCTTAACTAATTTCTTAGCCGAGTTTGTTCTACTTCTTCACAAGTAGCTTTTTCAAGCTTTAAGTCTTGGAACGGATCAATGACAGTAAGAGTGTTTGAAGGTTTGTGAGTTTTTAAGCACAAGTGAGAGTTTGATCACGTTGTTGACACACTTCAACTCTTTGCTGGATGATCTCTATTTATAGTGCAAGTAAGGAGCCGTTTGAATTTCAAATCCTAAGGCTTTTGTTCCTTAACATGTCACTATCTTGCTTTTTGTACTTTCAGCAGCGACTTTGTTTGTCTTCTAGTCTTCATGTCCTTCGCGTGTAAGCTTTGCATTAAATGCACATTTGAATAGAATTCAAACAGTAACATTGGAGCGCAAATTCACGTACATTCAGCAAGAGGTCACATATGTTTATCAACAAGTGGTCAGTCTCAGTTTCAGCAAGCACAACCTACTCTGTCTTTCAGATTTTCACTTATGCAATGTTGTTTGCTGAACATTCCACTTTCTGAACAACACGTGCCTTACCAGTCTTCAGCAATCTTCAAGTTTTCAAGTCTTCGAATTCTTCAAGTCTTCAGATCTTCAAAAGTCTTCAAGATTCTGAGCGGTTTCTATTTGCTTCAATAAATTTGTTTATAATAAACAAAATATATCTTCAGCAAATGCTTCAATAGGTTATTTTCCTTTCAGAAAATAAGATACATCATAAGCTAAAGTGTCAATAAGTTATTTTCTTCTCATAAAATAAAATACGTCATACACTAAAGAAATAACTTATCTAACACCTAACTAAGTCATCAGCAAACAGTCCTCTTTTACAATGTCCTTACAATTCTAAATTCCTATGGACCTTAAGAGTACTAGTTACTGAACTTTCCTTAATTTAGCATGGTAAATTGCTCATCAAAATTACAAGTTTCCTAACAATAATGATGATGATTTTGAAAATTCAAATTAATCATTCATTCATGCTTATAGGAATCAAAATTATACAGAGAGTATGGTAATTCGATTGAGTATTAGTGATGATTTTAGATCTAGATGATGAGGATGTTTCTTGTTTCGTTTTTGTTGTGAAGTATTAGTGATGATTTTAGATCTAGATGATGAGGATGTTTCTTGTTTCGTTTTTGTTGTGAAGGTTTTGCCATAATGCCGAAGATCAGAAAGGGGCGTATAAACATACGCGGTGCAATTCGACCTATCATTAAAATTAAAAAAAAAGTTTGAATCCGCCGACCAAGAATTGGTATCCTGTGACCCTAGGCAGAGTTGGTGGAATTTAGTAATGTGATGCTCCTGCAGCTTTGTCTTTTCTGGTGCTGGGAGAGTTCTTGAAGCATCTTATTCTTTCTATGACGGCCAGGCCTTATAATAAGATGTATGTGGTGTTGGCTTGCATCACGATTCACATCATGATGACGTATACCTTCTTTGAGAACATAATGTTGTGCTTTTGTGAGGGAACTTTTCATCAGTCCTTACTTCAATTAGGTTTTTGATTTGATTTAATTTCTACCCGTTCAATTTCTGTCGTACCTTCAATTAGGTTTTTGTTTCTCCTTCCTTCCTTTGTTATGTTCAATATCGTGTTTGCTTCTGTGGAGACCTTATTGAAATTTGTTTTATGTTTGCAATAATTGTTGGATTCCTATTCCTGGTGGTGGCGTGATTAACTAAATCACCAGCTTGGATGAAGTGGTGTCCAAACGCTGTTTGATTGACATGGCTTCTTTAGCTACATGGTGTTGTACTTGATGTGATGTGGCTTCTCAGATTCGTGATGGATTTCTTCATGATGGTTCGGTGAACTAGTATGTCTTTACTTGTGCACTGATTTTTAGTAGGTTGAGATACTTGGTTTATTGGTGTTAATCATACGTCCATGCTTTACTATATTGTTGATATAATTACAGTTCAAAACTACTAGTAGGGCTATCAATTTGTTAAAAGAAATGTACATGTCTTTCGTGGCAGTGCTTTCATTACTTTCAATTGACTTGTCAATAATAGTATGTATAACCATGTTACCGGTGTGTGGAGCTTTGGAAAATTGTGCCATGTTCGTAATGTTACTGAGAATTGCATACAATAGGACTCCCATTTTCTTTACAGAATCATAGAATTTTATGTTATGGGGAGGGAATGGTTGAGGAATTGCTGTGAGATGTGGATTTTCTTTCTAATTTCATGCCCTAGCTCTGAGATTGTCTTGCATACTACAGGACTCCCTTGTCTTTACATAATCCTAAAATTTTATGGGTAGGGAATGGTCAAGGCATATTTAGTCTAAATAAGTAAATAGTGGAAAAAAAAGAAGAGAAATCAACACTATTCTTTTGAGACCGAACTGCAGTTGAATTGAATATATGAACTTCTTTCCACAAGGTATATATAACCAAGCTATCACACTTGAATAAGAGTATTATAATTAAACAAATATTTTACATGTTTCATGTATTTCCTATAGTTTATAGAAAATAAGAAAAGTTAATATGATATTTTATCACTTTATATTTTCTTTTCAATAAAATAAAATGATATCTTAAAAGAAAATAAAGGGGAAAACTAAAAATGAAAAATATAGAAAGATATGTAGTAGAAAACTTAAATGAAAAATTAACGAAATATAAATGGTTAAGAGGTTAATCAAACCTGGATCGTTAAGGAACAGAGATAACTTATACAACCGGAAAAATGCAGTACAACACACTACCTTTGTGACTAGGGATGAGCACCGATCACTACAAGAAAAACCGGATTTTAGCGACGGATGCTATTCAGGCCCGATCCGTCGCTAACAGGCATTAGCGACGGAGACTCCGTCGCTAAATAGGACGTCGCGAAAAGTGGCGTCGCTAATGAAATAAGCGACGGATAATATGATCCGTCGCTGTTTTCAGCGACGGATTCAACGATCCGTCGCAAACTTCATCGTTGACCAAAGTTGTGACGGAATACTTATCCGTCTCCATATATAGCGACGGATAAGTTTATCCGTCGCTAAACGTAGTGACAGGTGTCTAAACGTGGTTCAAGCTCTTTAGCGACGGATAATTTCATCCGTCTCTATATATAGAGACGGATAACATAATCCGTCGCTATATATAGATACGGATAACATCATCTGTCGCTAAATCTGGAGTGTAAAAAAATTTTTTTTTCCCTATTTTGATAGCCAATTTATAATACCAAAACCTGTACATACAGTATATACATCAATTGTCCATAATCCTCATTGAAACGAGTCATAAAGTAAACTCAAAATGGTGAAAAATCATTAATATAAATAGACAAATGTTGGAAGTTCATTGAACACGAATGTATATAAGGTGTCGAAGATTCTAAACTAGTTACAATGCATGCAATTGCTAACTCTAATAATCCAACATTGCAAAGTAACAATTCCAAGTCCAAAGGATCCCAATCTACACGAACATGCCTGTAAAAACAAAATGAAAAGGAGAAAGTTAAAAGATTGAACCTGAATCAACATACAACTCACATAGCCCTAAATTCACTAACACATGGTGACTAACATATCACCCAAACACATACAGTGGCTAACATACCACTCACACTAATGAACCAGTTTGTAAACGTACCATGATAGCAATAAGGTATTGTGAATCACACAGCTGGCATGGGAGGCTGAAGTTGACCAAGGAGGGGATCTGCAGAGACAAAGAACCATACAAAATGAAAGATATAAGTTCATATGTACACATCAATTGCAACTTATTCAGTAATTAATAAAACTTTCGTACTTAGTGCATAAACAAATAAACCACACAGACAATACATGTAAGTATAGTTTGTACCCTCTTCATCGCCTGTGGCTAAGTCCACAAATGTGCCATCGTGAAGATGTATGACTTCATCCATGACATGAACGGGGTTCCTATCAAGTGCACCCAAGTCCACACTCGCTTCTTGGTAGGAGTTAGTCGTTGAGTCATCATCTTCAATGTACTCCACCTTGGAGCGTGCACGTATATGGATAGCAGCCACCCAGTCATTTTGGGACCGTTTCAAGGTGGGATATGGAAGATACATCACCTGGCGTGCTCGAGTAGCCAAGATAAAAGGTTCATACTTCCTATACTTCCTCTTCAAGTTAATGTCAACCGATTCACTCTGCTCATTCATCCTTGTACCTTCTGGAGTAGGATCATACCAATTAACTTCGAAGAGGAAGACCCTTTTCTTAGGCGTTCCGGGGTATTCAAGTCTGATGACTCGTTTCAACTTCCCGTAGAAATCAAACATGTCAGGTGATCCTGTGTCTGCTGCATTGACAGAAACCCCTGAGTTGGTGGTTGCCATGGCCGAGTTAGAATGGCCAACCGTGTGGAATCTCAAGCCATTGACTATGTAACCTTCATATGTGTGTGCCAATCTATATGGCCCAGCGGCAAGGGCATGGAGATATGGATCATCAACCCTGTTCTCTTCATTTCTGACATAAGCCTTGAACCAATCTGCAAATTCAGCTTCCAACCTCATGGTACGTTCATACTCAATGGTGTCATCTGCCATGAGTGGATCCTCTCGCAGACAGCGCTCTTTGAAAGCACTGCGGATAATTAAGTAATGATCAGAAGATATCATTTAGTGGGTGTCCAATGGAGATAGTATTTACAAAGTGAAAGGAGAAAGGTACTTACGTATTGAATATTATGTCGAATGGCCCGAGTCGTACATTCCTAGGCTCGGCTGCGAAATCTCCATAGAGCTTGTCAAACTCTTTCCATGCTGGTGTGTCTGTTGGGTGCTCCATTAGTTTAGGATCCTTTGGAGCCACTCTTTCACTGTGCCACCACGTCTTATCGGCCGTTGTGATGGATGCATACAACGTCTTCAACCGAGGTGCTAGGGGAAAGTACCACATCTTCTTGAAAGATAGATTCTTCTTCTGTCGTTTGTTTGATGCCCCCTCTTTGTAGCGACTGTATCTTGCATGGCCACAGAACTTGCACTCAAGTAGATCTTTGTCCTCCCCCCCAATAAATCATGCACATCTTCTCACAACAATCTATCTTCTCCATAGGCAACCCCATAGCTCTCATCTTCTTCTGAGCTTGGTAATAGTCCTTAGGCATTAGATTGGGTTGAGGACAACACTCGGATAGCAACTGAACATTTGCACTGAAGGCCTCCTCAGACTGGCCTCCACCCAATGCCTTGTTAGCCATCAGCCTAGACAACAAAGACATCTCCGTGTATGTAGGGCATCCTTCCCATATGGGTTTCTTCACAGCTTCCAACATGTCAAAGAATTTCTGGTCCTCTGCATTTGGTGGCTCCTCTACATCATTAGGAGCAAAAGCTGGACCAGCTAGATTATGCACCATCTCTTCCATCCGCTCACCATCAGAAGCATTACAAAGTCGGGGAAACAATTGAGAACTTGGACGGGGGTCAGAGGCACTTCCCCTCCTTTGTCTCTTCTTCATCATCTGTGGGTCTATTGGAAAGGGACGTGGTGGTAGTTTCTCACCATGACAATCCCATATAGCATATCCAGGAACAAACCCATTCCGTCTCAAGTGTTCAACTACCGTTGTAGGAGGCAAATAGTTGAAATTCCTACATTTTTTGGCATTGCAAGGGCACCTTATAGACCCTTTGCTCACACAATTGGGATGTGCCAATGCAAATTCAATGAAGGCTCGTACGCCTTCCTCAAAACTAGGAAGGATGAATCCATTAGCAACACGGTTGTACATCCAATAACGATCCATCAGATAAACTACCTATATATAAAAATACCAATCTAAACAAAATAATATTAATTACAACATGGAGTCAATACTCAATCTCAACATTTAGCATCCATACATCATATAGTCAATACTCAATTTCAACATTTACCACCCATACTCAATACTCAATATCACCAAGAATTCAATTTCACCATAAATCTATCAAATTATCAAGTCCAAGGATAATATACTACTCAATACTTGTTAAACAACCTAGTAGGAACTAAACATAAACATGAATTTGCTCAAACACATCGAAAATCAACGAATTCCCAAATATTTCAAAGTTAGGGTTTATGCAAATTACCTTCAATTTTGGAACAAATGGTCCATGGGTAATGAAATTGAATGCCCAATCTTGTTCCTTGCTCCACTAGCTTCGAATAGACTCCAAGATTGCTCGATTTGGATGAGTAATGCTCAAGATTCAAATTTTAGTTATTTTCGCGGGTTGAGAAGAGAAGAGAGGCAGAGAAGAAATGGGGGAGGAAGAAGACGATCGCGATCTGTATACAGAACTTAGCGACGGATGACCTTATCCGTCACTATAAGTTGATTATCCAATTTCTTTCCCTTTTATTTTTATATTGGTCAACTCCAATAGCGACGGACAGTTATATCCGTCGCCAATTTAGCGACAGGTAAAACTAATCCGTCGCTAAATGCAAGCCGGATTGGGTGTTCCAAAGGACGAACTGAGCTTAGAGCGCAGTTCGTCCTTATCCGTCGCTAAGAGTAGCGATCCGTCGCTATTTAGCGACGGATGCCATCCGTATCTATTAATCCGTCGCTAAAAGTTGTATTTCTTGTAGTGGATGGTAATGGTAAAAAATTAACTCTAACCGTTTACCGTACCGCTCGCGGGTGGTGAATCATTTTTGCAACCGTTTACCGTCCCAAAATATGTGGTAACCGTTACCGCTGGTAACTCAAAAAATGGTAACCGTACTAGTGGTAAACTGGTAACCGTTCATATCATGTTAACAAACTTTAATATCTACTTAAACGTGGAATAAAATATAAAGAACTTGAATTAGAGTTCATAATAAGAAAGACTTTCATAATGATGTCATTTTCAAGCATAGAAAACATATAAATACATGTGGCCATCCATCAATATAGTGTCACACTAACTTATCACAATCATATCGATCAATATCAAATAGGCATGTATTAGACATAGAAATAATAAATAGGTATGTATTTGTTATGGCATATATGAGAAAGTGAAAATTTTCATATGTAAAATATAATATATCTTTTGAGAATAAATAAAAATGGGCATAATTAATAATAAAGTAGAGATATTTACAGAATACTACCCTACTAGACACCTCATTCTTAAAATTGTACCCAATAGATCAACAATTACATTCTAGTACCTGAAAATGGATTTTTGGGTTGACTTTGCTGTAGTTACACAATTTCCATTGGGTGATCCAAACAAGGGCTTAACTTTCTTTTCTTTTTTCTTTGTCTTTTAAATTACATAATTTCTAAAACTTTATTACCCTATAAACTTAATATTAAAAATGAAATATAACAAAAAATAAAATTATATTAAAAAATAAAAAAAATTAAAGAAGATCGGAGCTCCGGTCACCGGAGCTCCGACCGGAGCTATCGGAACTTCACAGCTCCGATTTGGGGCGTGAAGCTCCAAATCGGAGCTTCACAACCCAAAATCGGGCTGTGAAGCTCCGATTCGAGCTTCAGTGTAATAGTGAAGCTCGGTCGGAGAGCTTCACACCGATCAGAGCTTCACTGAAGCTCGATCGAAGCTTCACTGTGACAGTGAAGCTCCATGAGTGAAGCTCGATCGGAGCTTCACTGTCATTGTGAAGCTTCGATCGGAGCTCCGGTACTAGACATAATTCGGTAACGTAAAATTGAAGAAGAAGAGGAAGATGAAAAAAGAAAACGACAAAAAGAAAAAGGAAGAAAATAGAAAAGAATAAGGGTGAGAATAAAAAGAAAAAGGAAGAAAAAAAGAAAAAAAGAAAAAGAAAAATTATGAAAATTATAAGGCCATGTTTTTTTTCACTAACACTGTTTGGATAAGCCAAAATCCAATAATTGAAAATTGAAAAAGTCAAATCTCGGTACCAAAATGTAATTGTTAGTCTAGTGGGTATAATTATGATATTAGGGTATCTTGGAGGGCACTAAAAAGATATGGACCCTAATAAAGTATGTTATAAAATATTAATGTATATTAATAATAATAATAATAATAATATTAATATTAATAATAATAATAAAAGTCTAGTTTATAATAAAATAAAATAAAATAATAATAATAATAATAATAATAATAATAATAATAATAATAATAATAATAATAATATATGGTAGGGTTTATGGTAATGGTTACCGCATGTGTGGTACGGTAATCATACCGTTTTGGGTGGTAATGCAAAATACTAACAGTTTACCGTTCATTTTTTAGTGGTTACCATTACCGATGATAAAAATATTGGTGGTAAATGGTAAACCAGTGGTAATGGTAAATTTTTGGTCATCCCTATTTGTGACTAACCATGTGAACTGAAATTATATAATTAAAGTTTCCGTTAATTGGGCTATGATTGGACATATCACATAAAAAATCGAGGTGAGCCACTTGCCTAACCTGGCCTTAACGTGCTTCCGCCCCCTGCATGAGAGGAACAGTGTTCTGTTTGCTAATAAAAACTTGGATCAGTTGGCTATGCTCCATGCTGCTAGGCAGTATATTCAGGCTCCCAAATCTGAAACTTCTCTTAATTTCATCATAAAATGTAAATGGAAACTTCCTCCCTTGGATAATCACGGTTAAACACGGATGGTTCAGCTCTTTGGCAACTTATAACTGATCATTAATAATACTATATGATATATGACTGCCATGGAGAATGTATAATGTTAATTTATATAATCCTGTCATTTCGATGTTGAATCTTTATAAATTATAATTAATGTATTTTTCGACGTAATATTTTTAACTTTCCATGAAGTGTTGATATATAAAAACACAGTTTTAGTGGGAATGTTCTTTAAGCAAAAAGATTTTTCTTTATTACTGTTACATTTTAGTGCATACATTCTCATATACAGTTAATCCTATTCATCTATACATGCATGCCTTCCTCTATTTGTTTGGTTATATGTATGCTACTACTGCAAATCAAATCATAAACATTTTTAAGAATTACTGTAAGAATAAACCAGTTATATAATCTTCGAATCCTGCATTCGAAGATATTAATTAGCTAGATGCATATGGAAAATGCAAGTATATTATCTCTCATTGAGTAGAAGGAGCTGGAATATTGCTTTCAGAAATATTCTATATCAAATTTTAGGGTCGTTACAAAATTTCTTCTTCTTCTTTTTTTTTTTTTTTCTTCATAATAATTATAGTATTTGTTCTATATTCTATGGGAAGTTGATCTTTTAGGGAAAGAGAATCTAGAACATGGAAAATTAACGATCTTTTACTGTATATGAATTTACCATCGCAATTTCCATAAACCAACAATGGAAAATTTCTATATTTAATATAGGTCGAATTAATTACCCCTATTCTCAGTTTCCTTCTTCTTATTTAGTCTTCTGCTATATATATATATCGTACATACAAGCATACGTTTGTGAGTCACAAGAAATTAATATCAATCAAATCTTTAGGCACTGATTTAATTTATTACCACTAGCTAGTCAACAATGGCCGAACCTGTGATGGTCTATCCCCTCCAGCCACGGCCACTACCACCCTTCACCACTACTGCCACTGAGCACCAGGACGAAGCCTACAATTCATCCAAGCCACCACGGGATCCCAGACCACCACCCTTAACCACGACCAGCGCTCATGATTGTGGTGAAATATTAATTTTACTCTTGGTGGGTTGTGTATTTTTACTTATGCTATTAATATCTATTGATGAACACAGATATGGTAAACCGATAACACCGGAATTCAGAGTTGAGTATGCCTCCGTCTCGTTCAACTTTGACAACACCTCCAGTACTGATGATCAAGTTGCAGTAGAATGGAAGATTGGCTTCTCTATAAAAAATCCCGGTGCAGCTATTGATTTTGAAGATTTCAGCGCCTATGTTACATTCCTGACTGGAAGCTCCTCCATGGTGATTCTTCCCGGATATCATCACCCCCATTGGCTTGGCTGATGAACCGGAATTTGTCAGATTCAAATTAATCAAATAAATTTGTATTTAGCCAAAGGCAATTCACAACTACAACGAAAACCGTAGTGCAGCAGTAAAATAACCTCGAGTGTCGATCTCTAAGGACTATAACTAGTTTTATCTAATATAACTAAAAATATAAAATCAACAAACGACTTAGCAAAGTTTTTCTTATCAAGATAATTGAAGTTAGTGATAGTATGATCATTCAAAGCATAGTGGGTTAATAATCATGCATGAAGTACCCGATCGTTTTGCATAGAGATCTTTGATCATGAATTGTCCAATGTGTTCCGTTTTATTCAACACTACGAAGATAGAGGGTTTAGATAGATCAAAGAAATAAAGCAATAACTCAAAGTCTGATTCGCTTTACCGCCATCAGCATAATTAATAACCCTTCGCTAAGAAATCACATACTATCACCAACGATAGATTTAGCTACTCATAGATGTCATGCAATCAACAGAAATCATAGCAAAGTTGAATGAAAACATGTTGAAAGATATATAAATATAAAGTAGAAAAATTATGAGATACAATGTTACCGAAGGTTGTCAATCTCCGAAGAATCGCGATCTCACAAGCTCCAAATCGATAAGAAAAAGTGTCTCCTAAGCTAAGAATTCCCAGAACAGGCTCTGGAGAATTCCTACATAAAACTAATGAGAAAGGTATGAAAAAAGGTCTGAGAAAGTATGAAAAAACGGAGAAAACTGAGCAACTATATATAGGAGTTCGGAACGTGTGGGGCGAACCGTCCCACGTCCCGGACGAATCGCTCGGGAGTTCCAGCCGGCCAAGGACGCGTTTTTGGATTTCTTTTCCTTTTCGGACTCGGTTTTTGCCTTCTAGTGACCTTTTAGCCTTCAGACTCGACCTCTAGACTTCAAATCCTATCCGGAATCTTCTAGATACTCCAAAAATATCCTCGGAACATCGATTCTTCGTTCTCTTCAATATAATTGCCCGGAAAACCACGTTTTTCACCTAAAACCTGTAAAATGCAAACTAAAGGAAAACGTGACACTATTCTAATAAAATGCACTATAATATAGCTAAATTAACATAGAGGATAGCTAAATTGGTGAAAAACAGACTCGAATGAAAGTGTAAAATACACGTTCATCAAACTCCCCAAATCGAACTTTTGCTTGTCCTCAAGCAACTAAGCTAGACTCTAATGCAAAAAACAATGCAACACAAAAAATGGAGTCTCATGTCAAATGAAATGAACTAATCTATTGAATCTATCAAAAAACATATGAACAAAAACCATACAAATCATAACATGGATATAAGTTGAAAAATGCTTTGATTGACTCATACACATTCACATAAGCACTTATGCTCAAACAAGATAGTCTCTCGTAACATTATCTACCTGGACCTAGTCAGTGACGACGTAATGAAACATGTTAAAATACGAATGGTTGTCCCGTGCCTATGAAACTGAGGACTTACTGTTGTTCACCAAGTTAAGACTTTTCCTCAAAGAGGTCGAACCAATACTGGCTCTCATCAAACGAAGGAGGGTTCCCTAAAAAAGATAACACTCCCCTATTCTACCCATCTCTCAAGCAAAGCCTTAAGCTATTCACCACTTGCTGGTGGTCTAGAACAGATGACACTCAAACAAACAAAAGACAAAAAATACAACTCGATTACGAACATTACAAGAATTGAAAAATGAGACAAACACTTTGCTAAACTGCTTTTGGCTTTCTTTTTTTTTTTTTTGACCCTTCTTTGCTTTTTTGGGGTCTTTCTTTTTTTCTTTTTTTTTTTTCACATTTTTTTCTTTTTCCTGGAATTTTTTCTTTTCCTTTTTTTTCGATTGTTTTTTCTAGCCAGCAGTAGCACAACGAAAAAGAAACAATGACACACAAACGACCTCCCCAAACCTATTCGAAAGAATGGGTTGGAGTACAAACTTTACGAAAAAGGAAAATAAACTCACAACACACACTAAAAATCGAAAAGACAAGTCTAATGATAGCGTAACCCCCTCCCCAAACCTATTCAAAAGAATAGGTTGCAAACAAAGGATCACACAATCTCACACTACCTCCTTCCTAGGCATTTAGCAATCTCAAAGCAAGGTGAAGACTTGTTGCCTCTTAGGTACATAATTACTCGGGAAAACAACCATAAGATCCTAACATGCATCATCCTATTATAAAGGCCTTCGTGAACCGCAGTAGAGAAAACACCACTAAGTGATGTCGAGACTACCGAGCTTAACTAAGTGCGAACATAAATGTGACAAGCCAAGCGAGAAAAACCTCAAACAAATTCATAGAGATGAAACATATGATCAATGTCATAATTAGTTAATCTACCCAATAAAAAAGTTCAAAAAATTTGGCAATAAACTCCACATAAAACATGCAAGACTGGACTAGGATGAATGTAGTGTATGCAACTAAATACTAAGAAAGCGGTAAACGTGCAAATGCAAATGCAAACAAAAGAATTCACGAGTTTATTATAAGCAAGACAAGTATAGAGATAGCAAGCGATACCCCCCCCCCCCAAACCTGAACGTCGTCGCTCGTCCCGAACGTTGAAAGTGGATTTAAGGTGAGAGCTAAACTCGTATATGTGACCTATATTACTCAATCAAACTCGTGAGAAAACAAAACGGACGATAAACGAGGTAAAAAGATCGATAATTTAGCATAATAGGAGAAAATCGGGTTTCCGAACGAAAATCCGGATCTCCGGGTTTACTGGATGCCCGAGGCGAACCGCCCCACGTGGGAGGCGATTCGCCTGGGGTTTCCAGTAAACCCCAGGTTCTTTGGTCGTGCCAGGCGTCGCCCCACGTGGGGGGCGGTTCGCCCGGCACCTCCAGACTCCTGGAGTTGTCGGGTGCCCTCCTAAAATGCTAAATTATCATCTAGAGACCTATTTTATCACCAAAAACACATGGAAATATAAAACAAAACAGAATGATATGCATGCAATGCAAGAAAGCGATAAAACTAAACTACTTGCTACCATTACCACTAATGTTATCCATTATCAAATGGAAACGAATCTTGTGCATCCATTCCATTATTCCTCGCATCTTGGGAACCAACCTTGGCTCCTCTCCGTATCTGCTCAAGTAAGTCCATGATTCCCTGAAAACTAAAATTAATAAAACCAAGAAAAACAAAATCTAAAAAATAACTAAGGGAATCAGATGGAAAATAAAAAGAGAAAAGAGGATCAAAACTCATTTGGAACTCATAGGCGGGTGCTTGGACCAGAACGTAGGAGTCAAGATCGAGAGTATCTGCCGTAATTGATTCAGAGACACCAAAATCTTCAAAGATTGACTCCTCGACCTCAACACAACTCACGCCATCACCTTCTGACTCAAGTGAAGCAATGGATTCAGTTATCACCTCCTCCATGACTTCCTCTTGACCAACAACCTCGACACCCGCAAGTAAGGACGTGGAATCCAAGCTAAGCACTGAGGAGACTTCATCAATGGATTCTTCTCCACATTCCTCTTCATCGGCAATGTCGATTTCTGGTGGCTGACTACTGAAGCGAGACGTCCATGCCCTTGACCCGGGAGGTGAGTCCCTATTCCAATGTTCCAGAAACTTGGTGGTTAGTTCACCCCAAGTGCGCAACGATTTTTCCGGCGGGATTCTGAGCCATCTTCGAGCGTACCCTTCCAAGGCTCCCATAAATCCTCTCATACAAAGTTGCTCATGCGATAAAATAACCCCCTCCTCATTCACACGAGGTATCCTCAACACTCCTTCCTCGTACGTGTCTAAGAACCCTCTTGGATCATCACCCATTGAAAACGTGGAGAGAATGCAGTAGTACGAAGGATCAAAGTCATAGTTCCTGCAATCGTCATCCAATATTATGCAAGGGCCTTGAGGCATCACATATCGGGGCAACGGAGGTTGACTCGTCCTTTAATATGACTAGTTTCTGCACACGAGGAAACAACAAACCAAGGAGCAGAATCCACAAAAGAAAAACAAAAATTTGCAAAGAAAAACACAAAGAGTGAAAACAAACACAATGTAACCGAGAACTTCGAGAGCACAAGCACGCAAGGTAACCAAGATCGGATTAGATGAATTTACTGAAAAAGATAGGGGGAAAGAAATAGGGTAAGAAAGTGAAATTTTTTGAGAGCAAACCCCCAGAGCCTGTTCTTCTGTAGGGAACTGAATGCTGAAAATATAAATAAGCTAAACAGAAAAAAGGAGTATAGTCCCCGGCAACGGCGCCAATTTGATGAACCGGAATTTGTCAGATTCAAATTAATCAAATAAATTTGTATTTAGCCAAAGGCAATTCACAACTACAACGAAAACTATAGTGCAGCAGTAAAATAACCTCGAGTGTCGATCTCTAAGGACTATAACTAGCTTTATCTAATTTAACTAAAAATATAAAATCAACAAACGACTTAGCACAGGTTTTTCTTATCAAGATAATGGAAGTTAGTGATAGTATGACCATTCAAAGCATAGTGGGTTAATAATCATGCATGAAGTACCCGATCGTTTTGCATAGAGATCTTTGATCATGAATTGTCCAATGTGTTCCGTTTTATTCAACACTACGAAGATAGAAGGCTTAGATAGATGAAAGAAATAAAGCAATAACTCAAAGTCTGATTCGCTTTACCGCCATCAGCATAATTAATAACCTTTCGCTAAGAAATCACATACTATCACCAACGATAGATTTAGCTATTCATAGATGTCATGCAATCAACAGAAATCATAGCAAAGTTGAATGAAAACATGTTGAAAGATATATAAATATAAAGTAGAAAAATTATGAGATACAATGTTACCGAAGGTTGTCAAACTCTGAAGAATCGCGATCTCACAAGCTCCAAATCGATAAGAAAAAGTGTCTCCTAAGCTAAGAATTCCCGGAACAGGCTCTGGAGAATTCCTACCTAAAACTAATGAGAAAGGTATGAAAAAAGGTCTGAGAAAGTATGAAAAAACGGAGAAAACTGAGCAACTATATATAGGAGTTCGGAACGTGTGGCGAGTCGCCCCACACACCGGGCGAATCGCCTGGTGTGGGGCGAACCGCCCCACGTCCCGGGCGAATCGCCCGGGAGTTCCAGCCGGCCAAGGACGCGTTTTTGGATTTCTTTTCCTTTTCGGACTCGGTTTTTGCCTTCTAGTGACCTTTTAGCCTTCAGACTCATTCTCTAGACTTCAAATCCTATCCGGAATCTTCTAGATACTCCAAAAATGTCATCGGAACACCGATTCTTCGTTCTCTTCAATATAATTGCCCGGAAAACCACGTTTTTCACCTAAAACCTGTAAAATGCAAACTAAAGGGAAACGTGACACTATTCTAATAAAATGCACTATAATATAGCTAAATTAACATAGTGGATAGCTAAATTGGTGAAGAAAGACTCGAATGAAAGTGTAAAATACACGTTCATCATTGGCTAAACAGCAGGTTTCTAGTGAATGCTACTTATCACGGGGTCTTGCCTCGTTTTAACACCACCAACGGCTCCATCATCATGTTGCCATACAACCTGGATTTGGAGACAAGGTTTCGGTTCATAACCTCTATAGGTTCCGTGCATGCATGTAAGATCAGGTGCAGTGTTATGAAGATCCAATTGCATCCATCTCAATCGCAAGGGACTCTGTTGGACGTGCCCTTTCCGTGCAACGTTTTAGCCGAGATAGCAATTAATTCAACTGTTTAGAATTCCATTCAATGCTCCAGTTTGCAATTAGCTACCTAGCTACATTGTTTTGCAATCTTTCTTTTATATTTAATTTTTTTACAACATGATATCACGGGGAAATTCTAAGAAACTTTTTGGCATGAAAGATGTACGTATTTCTGTTCCTTCTCCGCGTTTTCTTTGTCATTGATAGCAAAAGATCTTTTGTGGGATTTTGATTATTAATTGTGTAAGCTAAGGAGTCTGAGACTGAACTGACCTTGTTTTCCAATTATTGTTATTGTGGCTGTTTTTCTTTTCTATGCACTTTCTGTGAGGTTGAACATTTGTTAATTTTTTTTTGCCTTAAATTCGATATATTATGGTTCCAGTTGATTAGATTTAATAGAGGTTTATGTATGGTGAAGGTTGAATCTTTATTTTATTTTTTTGAGATTCTGTGTCCGTTAAGAATTTTAGACATAGACTCATGGCTGCCATTGTAATCACACAGAAGAAGGAATGAAGGATGAATACTGCAGTGCAGTTGGTCTAGCCATGCATTTGCTTTACCTGTATCACATAACAAAAACAAAAATAAACAGTGTGTTGAGTGAGTTTTGGGTTGTTTTTCGATTAAGAGTTGAGTGTCGTATTGTAACTCTGTTCTTGATTATGAATAGTGTTCTACAAAGCAAAACAATGTGAATCGACCTAGATTTGTTCTCTTGTGTGCAGATTGCCCATTCTGTTGTGAAATTATAACAACACACTTCAAAACGTAATCTTTGCGCTAGACATCAGAAACTAAGCATATATCGGATTGGCATTGCAGTAAATTAATCTGCCGTAGAGCTAGCTACTAGTATTATAAAATGTCGAGCGCAGATCAGCAGTGGAGGTAGCTACTAGTTTTCTTCCTCATATTCAGTGAACAATTGACAAATGACAAGTGTGCTTTTTTGATTTTATGACTTGAAGACACTAACTTGTGCAAGAGAAATTATCTTGACCATTAAAACCTATATGTGCAAGGGACACTGCTATACTCCCTTATCCGAGGTTACATGCTGCTGAAACTAATTTTCTGCTGTAATTTTGATGCACTCCTGATCTTACTGTTCCAACTACCCCTATTGCAGTGCAAATTCGGACAATATCCCAAGGATTAACTCAATTATTTTTTCGATAATGAAACAAATCTCATGAAAGAGGTCTATCAAGAATTATGTATTACACCAAGTATAATGTGACAAGTTTCAAGAAAGGAGTGAATTAAGTACAGTCTAAACGAGTTATAGTAATTTTGTCATGGTGTTGATCACTCTTTGCAGCAAAAGTTCATCTCATAAGCTTCCTTTGTAAAAACATCTATCATCAATACGCCCCAGCCCAGTCGTAAAAAGCACAGTCCCTCCTGACAAACAACAAACACGAATGGATCATATCATATCATTTTACACGAATTAAACCAAAGGTACAAATACAAACTGTGTGCACAAGGATATGCTAAGCAGAGTACGAGTAGCTTACAGGTTCAACATGACTATTCGATTCTGCGGATTGTCTGAAGGAGCCTGGATAAAGAAAAGAGGTATGCTGATAGTAACACAGTTTTCGTAGTACTTGATTTAAGAACAATGAGAAGAATCTGGCTTACTTACAATCATCATTCCCATCATTGAGTAACAGACACTGCAGTAAATGCGTGCTCTCCTGAAACCACCCGTGGTAACCATAGTGCCCGTGTGCATGTTGTTACACCTACAAATCCATTAATAAGCTATTAGAACCGGATCAATAGAAGCATATCGAATCATGACAATTAAATGATCCTCTTACGCCGTCCGGAAGACTCCAAACTGAGGGAACTGTGGTATCTGCAAAAGGAATGCTTAGGTCAGATTAGAGCCAAGTTTTGCGGATCCATGAGAGAAACAAGAGAAAACTGACTGTTTCAATAAAGTCATGCTCCAGGGCAAGGTGCGTCCGGCACCACAGGCACAGGTAGAAATTCCCGTCTAGCATATTGAAACGATAAACAGAAGGCCACCAATTTCGAAAAATAGGAGTCCGGGTGAAAGCATCCATTACGCGATCACCATTGAGTAAAAGAAGCCTCTTCCTGTGAAAATGAAGGAAGTGAATTGCAACTTGTTCGAAACATAGGGAGGTCATTTGCATACAAGTGGCGCAGAACCTTACGTGTATACTATGAATTCCCCAGTTACATAAAGTCCGTCCTGGACGAGCATGTCAACCTGTAAAAACAGAAATTCTTTCGTAAATCTACACTTTCAAGCTCGATCCTAACAATGCACGCACAAAATCATAGCTTACGTACAATTCTGTATCCCATCAATATAGAACATCTGCCACAAGAAACTTGTGCCATCACATGATTTCCTTCTACAAAGACGTCGTCGCTTAAGACTATGTTAACCCTGTTGCATACAGTAATGATTAATCACTATATTGTACTAGTAGTCCATAAATTAGACAAAATAGTTTGATTAATCTTACATGCAATGGATCCGGACATATGGATCTGGGTGGTGCACATCAGGCTGAAACTGCAGATTTGAGAAACAGAAACCGATCAAAAAGGGGTGCATAAAATGACAACAATTATAACTAGACCTGGCCTAATGTTCAAACAAAATTGCATAGTAACCATTTACACATACAATCGAAAAGAATAGACGAAAAGTGAAATAGACGAAAAAGTTAATTATCTATGTACCCTTCCTATGAGGTGCTGTTCCAAAGCTAAGTGCGTTCCGCATATGTTGCAGAACAGTATACGCGTATTTGTTCGTTCGAACTGAATCAGATTATGGCTCCTCTCTGCCATATTAGCCCCTATCATTCATACAAGTACACCACTAGTTAAAGAACATCAAAATTGGGAATCGATTAGAATGAAATGTTTACATTACTTAACCACCGGACCAAGATCAGCAACAGAAATAACAAATTACTACCAGTCCTAAATTGACAAATTCAAAACCCTACTCTCGAATTTCCCGATTAAGAACTGGACAGGACACCCCTGTTTTTTCGTACTCAAACCGAAAAGAAATCATCAAGAAACTAACAGTAGCAGAGCATTGTTGTGGTTTATCATTTCCAGAATTAAATTAAAGAACCAAAATACTGATGAAATCAAACGAGCGAAGAGTAAATCAATCAATTAAAGATCAAATTAAAGTAGTTAACTATAGATTAGCATCCATACCTGCAGCTGCCATTTCGATTCTGATAGTGCGATTCGGGAAATGGATCTCTGATTTGTCTGGATCAAAGGGAGAAAAATTTACATAGAAATTACAATTGAGAAGAGAAGAGAAGAGAGAATTATACTTGATGGATTGATTGAGTTGGTTAGTGAATTTAAGCGGCAACTGAATTGGGGATATTTAAATGAAAGAGAAGATGAAGATATTTGCAACTAAATCCCTCAGGTTTGGTTTATTGGCAATTAATACACTCCGCCGCCACTAAACTAAAATGACAAACAGCTGCTCGAAAGTTGAAACGTGATTCGTGAGATGAGGTGATTTAGATTATAGAGTAGCACGACTTCTCAGTGAATTAATTTTTATTTTTATTTTTTGGAAAACTGACGGGGCTAAAATACGATCAATTGTATGATAAAATATTGGTGATTATGTTTTTGCAGTGACTAAATCAAGTTTAACATATTTAATTGCAAAGTGAATTGAATACAGTTGATTTGTTGCCAAATGGATATGTATTATCGGTGTCGACTATGTGCTTGGGCCCTGGCGAATCTGGGAGGGGTCAAAATATAAAATTTTAACTGTTTAGGGGGGTCAAAATGTAAAATTTGGTTACATTTTTTTTTTTAAAAAGTAATTTGGAATTTCAGGGGGGTCCAGTGACGAGCCACTGGCCCCTACCAAAACTTTGAACAATATTTTTATTCAAACTGACTCTAAATACCTTCTTGATTGCCTTGACAGGAGCATGGAGACGATGATGAAACACAGGGAGGTGATCCATGAGCTCAGGGATTTGGTAAATCAAGTAGGTGTGGAACAATTCACTTTTGTCTACCAGGAATCAAATCAAGTCGCAGACATTTTGGCGAAGGAAGGAAGCAACTCCTATGAGCGTTACAAGAAGAACTTAAATTCCCCGACCCCGTACAATGTCTCATGTAGGCCTTTTGAGCAAGTTTGGGACTTTTGCCCTCCTTGCATTCAACATGTTGTTAATTTGGATATGTTTAAAACTATGCCTCGTGTGATGTATGTACGCCAAGCACCGAACCTCTGTAACACCCCTACTTAATTGATTGACTATATTATCTTTAAAAAAAAAACAAGGTGAAAAGCAGCTATTCTGTTTTGATCCATTCTCTGTACAACTCTTCAATGCTTTTATCTTGTTTCCTCTTAATTCTTCTGTACGTGTAATGATATGTGTGAGATTTTATGAATGTTAGCTTTTGAGTAAACTCCCGTCATGTAAAACTTTATCCATATTATCTTTTGGGATAAATGTTTAAAATTAAAAATAAAAATAAAAACTTCAATGTTTTAATAGACATTTCGAGCCACAATTATAATAGAATGCCTTAGTAAAATTTGCCATCAACTTTAAATTTTGACGTTTAAGTTACGGTCATGAGGTTTTCCGTAAATTTTCAAATACAAAATTAATCATTCTGACTTGCCATGAAATCTTTACTTAGAAGTAAAAGTAAAACAATCTAATACACACATTTTCATTTCTTTGCACATTTATTTTCTAATTTGAATTTCCAATTATTACTACAGCACAATCATCTACATTATTGATCTATATGGTTTTGAATTGCGATCGACCAGGGCTGTAGCATGACCTAATGCGATTCTTAATTTGAAATGAAAATTATATCGTGTTAAAACTGCAAAAGTAACACAGCAGGGTCTTTTATTCTTTCTTTCCATTAGTTTGTCAATAGGCTGCTCAATACAGTTATAATAAATTAAAGGGAATTTTACATCCACTACCCCTACTAGACACTCTAATTACGTCTAACCCCCCCTTAGTCAATCTAATACATATGGGTCCAAAATCTACTAATTCCGTTGACCAGCTTCTAGCTTACTGTTCATATTTTTTCATCCAAACGCGGCCTTACTCTATTTTCTTTCTTTTTTTCTTTTTCTTTTTTCTTTCTTTTTTTTCTTTCCTTTCTTCCTCCTTCTTCTTCTTCTATTAGCTCCGATGACCGGAGTTGCAGCTCCGGTGACCGGAGCAGCTCCGGTCAATCGGAGCTGTGAGAAAGCTTCGATCTGAACGGAGCTGTGTAGCTCCGTTCAGGTCGGAGCTGTACTTTACAGCTCCGACTCGATCGGAGCTGTACAGCTCCGGCCGACGAGTTGTACAGCTCCGGCCGGCGAGCTCTTTTTTATTTTATTTTTTATTATTTTTTTTATTTTTTTGAAAATCCTTGTGGGTTAATTTTAAGATTTAAAATTATTAGGGTTCAGTTTGCAATAATATTTGAGGCAATTTTGAAATTTAAAAAAGTTATATGCCTTATGTTGAATTAATAAGTGTCAAATTGGTGAAATTAAAAAGATTTGAGGCAAATGTGTAATAAATAAAAATTGGAGTTGTCTGGTCACGGTCAAAGTTGAATATTTGACCAAGGGTAAAAATGTATTTTCATTGATTTAGTTCGCCAAAAGTCAAGATCGTGGGTCTGCATGTAATTAAATCGACTAGTGAGGGAGGTGGATGTAATTGTTTGACTAACGATGGTCTATTTGTAATAAAAAGGACTAGCAAGGGTACTATATGTAAGAAGCCCTAAATTAAATTTCAACTTTCGTGAAATTTGAACCCCTCACATACTAATTATTTAACCAAATACGAGTATAAAGTTCAAAATGTCGCTGGTATCAAAAATCATAACGGGTGTGAAGTGCGAACACTTTTACACTTATTTTGATATGGGTTGAGTACTTGGTTTGGTTGTGTTTTTCGTTTGTGCACCTTTTATGCACTTGATTTTTGTACTTGTACTTCTTTATACTTTTATATTATATATTTATTTTGCTGTTTAATAAAAAAATTGTGAATGCTTTTGAAGACAAAATTACACGATTTCAAATACATTATCATCCTTCAATCTCGCATGGTAGCAGACAGTAGCATTCCATTATTGTTGGTCTCATCTCACGTTCATCTTTTTCCCTTATTTGAACAGTTAGTCAATCTACTCAAAAGCCAAAAAGGCCTCAAATTTCTTTTCACTTCATCCAAGGTTACTCATTGCCAAAGACCCTTTGCCAAAAAGTGCTTAAAATACCCTGTTTTCACATCTCAAAATCTTTCCCTTTCTTCAACACTGTCCCACAATTCCTGCTGCCTAAAAAGAATTAGTGTTCAATTTTTCTACACTGTACTATACTACTACTAATAGACTACAGCAACCTATCAGACAGGCTGGGAAGTCTTCTGAAAAAACTCAAGCTAGCAGGGGGCATGGGATCCCGGAACATCGGATGCCGCAGGAAATAGAAACCGAGAGCCACGGCCACCATCTTGGGCGGTACGACGTATAAAGTAATCGTAATCGCCAGACAAAAAGCTATGAATAGTTTTGTTGCTCTGGGGTCTCTCCAGCTAACCAAGGCCTGGATCCTTTCACCTTGTGTTGCAAAATCACCCAAAACCGTTTGGACCCGGGCTGCTAATATTCTTAGCCTGTCATAGCGAACTCGTATGATTTCAGGCGGTCTTGAACTTGGAAATGTATCAAACTCCTCATCTAATTCATCTGGATCAACCGCATCTGCTTGTGACAGTTTGATATCCATTCCTGCTGGTATCTTTGGTTTGAAACGGTAGTACCAAATGCCGATCAGGAATACGTATAAGAATCCGGTTGGGACTATCATATCTGGAAACCATACTAGGACAAGGTACAGGAAATGGACTAACATTGTCGTAACAGGATTCCTCCACCTCCGGATATGATCCAACCATTTAGCTAACCCGACCGCCCAAGCAAGAACTGCTACTATCCTCAACCAGTTAGCTTTGCTCTTCCTCAAGCTCCAACTATGAGAATCTGCATCCAACATGTATTTCACCACTTCTGGACCTAAAGGAGGCTCTGACCTAGCCAACCAACCAGCCACCATTTTTGTAGCAGCACCACGCAATGCCTCTTGCTGAGCGACCCCAAGTGGACGGAGATAGTGCATCCGTGGCAACAGAGGCTGCCCATATATCCCACACGTATCAGGCAACAGTGAAGGACAAGCGAAACGAACAGCCAACTCAATCTCACCCATTTTCTTCAATCCTGATCGTGTCAAAACCATCAATGGATATGAACTCATGTACACCTTATTACTTTCGAGCGTAGAGACACGAATTCTCACTTTGCCAACTCGATTATCTGGCTTGTCATGCTCCCCGCCCTCACCAAACATACGCCAATTATCAAACACCCCGATTGTCAGAACTGTACAAGGATCGTACACTTGCCATGTGTACTGCTCGTTCCATCTGGGGTCGAAGGCTTCAGTTATAGTCCGAGTCCGAACCCATTTCTTGCCATACTTGGCTACACAATAAGCATCAGTAGACCCCTTCCCATTTCCCCTTGGTGGTTTCATAGGCAATAATCCCTTAGCACCAAGAATCCCAAGCTCCAATATCCCAACAGGAGGCTTCCACAGTTGCTTGGCAGTAGGCCTAAAATCACTACAGAGATGAGCTGCTTCATCCAACACATGATACCCACCTTCCAAACACATTCTCAAATACAACCTCCCACAGTATGATGATCCATTCCCCTGAGATCCACTATTTTCCAAACCATACCACTTCGCAGGCACGTGGCGTTCGTCAACCCGCTGCTCAATCAACCCAACAGGTAACTGCACGTGCCCGAGCAGCATCGGATCACTCCCTGTCCGATCCTCCACGAGCAAAATCAAACTATCCTCAAGCGGCTCACTCGCAACAAACACCAAATCCTCATTCCAATGAAACGACGGCATATGGCTGCTCATGGACCCTCTCCGTGTCCGAACCGACTGGAACCCCAACTGCCCTTTCACCCGAATCTCCGGCGCAGTCAACGGTGGCAAATTAGGCATTATCTGCAAATCCTGAGCTTCAATAACAGTCACTCTCAAGTACCACAGCTTAGGTGACTGATACACCTTAGCGCGCGTGTACGACACGTACGGCTGAGGCGCGTCTGAGCTAGTCGACTCCGGAAACGCATCATCCGCCTGCGTCCCAATCCACACGGAGAGCTGCAGATCACCAGTAATACCTCCACCGTTATCGTCACCGCCTTCCAGATGGTACCACTGTGGGGCCAGCGGACTGTCCGGTGGGTCCCGAACCGGTACATCAGACAGATCAAAACACACACCACCTAGAAACCTCTCCCCACCGCCACCGCCGTCCCAAACCGAGATCTCCAGTGTCGAATTCGCCGCCATATCCTTATTATACCCAAGCGCAAAAACCTGATTCCACTCCCTGTAATCATCTCCTCCACCAGGAACACGACTAGCTGCTGGCCTAGATCTCAGAAGATGGCCAGTAGTCCGAATTCTAACCTGCGGGCCCTCGTTCGGGCCGAGTCCTCTCGCTTTCACAATCCTGACGAAGAGAAACTGCATCGGCTCCACCAAATCGAAATTCGGATTCTCACCGGCGGGTAATTTCGCGGGAAGCACTCTCGGCGAGTACTCACCATTCTCCGGTCTCCGCCTCATTACCTTCATTGGTGCCATCCTCCTCATCTCCGGCATGTATTCCGGCGGCGCGTGCGTCTCCATCGGTGGCGGATGCGTCTCCATCGGTGGCTGCTGTTGTTGCTCCATTGGCACTTGTACATTCTGCATCGGCACTTGTACATTATGCATCGGAAGTTGTACAGTGTGCATCGGCACTTGTACATTATGCATCGGCGGTTGTACATTCTGCATCGGGATTTGTACCGTGTGCATAGGCACTTGTACATTCTGCATTGGCGGTTGTACCGGCATGTGCATAGGCATCATTTCATCCGGCGGTGGCTGCTGTTGCTGCATATTTTGATCCTCGGGGGGAGGAGGGTTAGGGTTAGGGTTAATATCTTCTAGAACAGACTCATCAAAGTAACAAATCTTCAACCCCAACTCACCACGAATCCAACTAAACACACTCTTCTTCTCCAAACTAAAATAAACCAACCCTTCCTCACCTCTTTTCACAAACTGTGAACCATACAGCTTAACTCTCCCGAGGAAATGATTCTTCCTGGCACTTCCGTTGCTCAGCTTCTTATCATTGAACACCTCCACGTTAAGCTCCTCCAGCTCCATGGTCTTGGGGTCGGAAACGACGAACTCCAGCGCCTCGTTCCATGCCGGGTTGAGGTTGCGCTGGACAGTGGAGGTGCGTCGCTTCTGGCCGTCGAAGTCGACTACTACGTATGGACTTGAGCTGCCCTGGCCGTCTTTCGGGAGCAGGTCGCGAGCTTCGATCACTTCGACGAGGAGTTTCCGGATGGTGGTGGGTTGTTGTTGTTGTTGCTGCTGCTCGGATGTCATGGTTACATAGTAGTATTAATTTTTTGAGATTCTTTTTCTTTTTTCTTTTGATTATATATTTGTTTAGGTATGGTGATATGGTTAGTGACTGGAGCAGAGGAGGGTTGATGATGTTGTTGTTGTTGTTATGGTGGTGGGGTCCACCAGTGTGTGTATTCTGTTATCTTTGTGGTGAGAATGTTTACCTGTTTCGTGCGCTGTGTTTGTTTTTTTATTTGAGAGAGAGAGAGAAAGGGTGATTGTGTTGGACTTTGGATTGGATTGGATTCCATTCTCTCTACTCAAGTTTCCTTTCTTATTTTTTTTCAATCCTACTACTACTAGAACTTTTTTGTTTTGCATTTTTTGGCGCATAACTTTTGTATTCAAAGCTCTCAGCAGTTATTCTTTTAACTACGTACTCCACGATTATGTAATCGTATGTAATCGTGATAATAATAATAAAATAAAATAAAATAAAAATTCAATTAATTATTGATCGCGAAATGCTCGTGAGTTTCGATTATTTCTTCAATGTGATCGATTCATGCTCGAAAATGGGTCGACCATGATCGCGATCAAGCTCGCGTTGACCAATCTCGAACACGATCCGGGCGTTGACCGATCTTTTTCACGATTTATCTCACGTTTACTCTACTCACAATCAACTCGATTCATTGCCCTATCCATAATGCACATACGTGAAAGCTATTTAGATTTTAGTTAGTCCCTATCAAACCCTCGAATACAATCTATGGAGTTGCTTGTTAGAATTGGTGGGACAACTTTCCTATCGGAAAATGTATCAACAATTGTATCTAGAAATGCGAAATGCAATGCAATCCAATCTATCGGATATTTGGTAATGCAACTTAGGTTTGCTACCCAGTCGATGCGTGTAGCTGCAATATTTCAAAAAAGCGGTTTTTAAGATGCACATATTAACATCGTCAAAAAAAGATGCACATATTAACACCCGACTTATCAGTATCACTATATACCATCACCTTAATACATTAATACCTTAAGGTTAGTTTAATCCTCTACAAAACAGATTTTAAAGTATTTAGCTAGTATATGGATAAATAATTATTAATGAATGTTCTTTGTTGTTGAGAGTTTGATTTTGTCACAAGTTATGCTCCAATTGGTTCGTTTGCTCAATTAAAAAACTATCACTTGGATCATGTACAGATGTACTCTACGTATTAATTTATTGCCAGATGGAATGAGAAAACGCATCCTGCTTTCCTGACACATTAGATTTTCAAATTTGAGCACAGACAGGATTAATGGAGATTACAACAACTACAACAATATTCCCAATTACATGCATATTTATAGTCTGAGTGACAAGCCAATGGTTGAGACATCCCGTGTAATATTATATTTTAAAAGAAAAAAAAAATACATAAGCCATGGTTTTAAATTTCATTGGAATGAAGAAACATATAGTAAACACTTTGTCGTTTTTAAATTTGTCATTTTATCTTCAAATTAGGAAAAATATAGAAAACCATCAAACAATTTTCAAACGTCTATGTTTTTTCTAAATAAGTCGGAACATATTACGGAATTAAGAATTTAATAAAATACGCAAGTGCACATAGTTCTCATACTTAGAACAATTGCGTCGTTTACGGTCGTCAGTTTTTAATTTTAATTACAAATTTACTTTTAAACTATAATGTTAAAATATTGATCAAAATTGTATCATCAAACTTTGTATCCTAAACTTTTAATATGTAATTTATGTAATTTAGTTAAAAAAATTTACTATTATAATTTATGAGTGACTTATAATCAGAATTTAAAACTGTTCCACTTGAAAATTAAAATGTTGCAATTGCCTTTGGATGTGTTGTGAAAATGAAGTGAACAGGATTGTATATGAATGGGATGAGATGCTCCTAGAAGAAGCACATATCCCTTTTTGTCAAAAGTTTTCTGCACCAGATTGAAAAAAAAGTGGCATCCAACCGAATCACAATTTATTTATTCATTTTATTTTACTCATCTTCTTATTATTCTTCCAAAAGATAAAGAATAAGAATTACAGAGTCGGATGCTACTTGAATCCAACGAATTCAAACCATAAAGAGAGAAGCTTAAAGTTCCATAATAAGAAGAAAAGATAATCTATCAAAATCGAGTTTGAGTCGACGTATATATTTATTTATATATTTATCAAAAATGGAAATTCGGTGCAATTTTAATAATTAAAAGATAGAAGGGTGTTTTTACCCCGTTTGGTGTGAATTTACAAAGATAACTAAAGCACTTGAGCTAGTGTTGAGGAATAATTGGAAATATTTGTACCTTTGTCATCAATTTATTCTTACGCATATAAATATTGAAATGTGTTATTCTATGATTCTTTCATGTGTAGCTTGAAGCATACAACAAGAAGTGCAATTTCCGCGCGCGTGCTTAGTTTCAATTCAATCCACAGATTTGTGTCATTAATTAACTGGAAACTTCAATCTCATACAACACAGCATTCGCCTTTAGTGACTCACTAGAACCTATTTTTTTCGTCCAGGAATCTGATCCTGGTTGTAAGATAAAAAGAAGTTTTTATGATGTTGCTAAGATTCTCTTCTCAGAAAAATTCTTCACCGATAAGCTAGTGCCAAGTTCAAGAACTAGTAGAACTTCACTTATAAGAACTATGATTCCGAATGTACTCATCGCCGATGAGCAATATAGGCCTCACCTGCTTCGTGTAGGTTTCACAATATCTGTTGAGTAATTGGTGCAGTAAAAAAACTTGCAAGATACTTTCACTCACTAAGTGTTCCAATTCTTCGACTTTTTTTTATCAACAACTTTCAACTTTGACTTTCAATTATTCTTAAACTATAATGATAAAGTATGTAACAAAATTATTATTATGAAAATTTTGGTTCTATATTTTCATAATATAATAATTTCGTTAAATACTTTATCATTATATTTTAAGAGTAATCGAGACTCAAAATTGAAAGATATTGACCGAAAAAAGCCAAACTGATACACATTTGATTTTGAAATGAAATAATGGAGGTAATACTATAATTTCATTTGATTTTGTTCGATGTAATATTGTAATTTGTGATCGAAATCAGACTAGAAACATTTCACCGCACGTTTTTCATCGGACATAGGGAGGAGTATATAGTAGTCACTAGTCAGCACCAATGAAGTTTATTCTCAACAATTAAAAAAAAGTAAAAATTGATCATTAAGTGTATTTGAACGGAAATGTACAAAACCAACTGCAGTCGGCCCCTAATGCTGGCCCCATATATCCCCAGTGTCAATAATTTTCCAGGAGCCTGCCTGTATAATTAAGTATGAAACCTAATCCTACTGCAAAATAAGTGAATCACACTTCTCAAAATCGACTCGGTTCTCGGTTCTCACATGTGAATGAGCAACCCATATGACAAATTAATACCCGGTACGTCACTGATCTGAACGAAATTTATTTATAGGATGAAAATAAACGAAGTAATTTTTTTTTGAAGCGGCAAAACGAGGATCATTAATGGTTCTTCATTTACCCCGTAGTGACTCGAAATCTGATATGTACTAAATGATTTTTCAAACCAATAGAACAATAACAGTTCCTTTAGAAAGGAGAACAAAAATATCCGTGGAAATGGTTGTCCACCAAGGGTGTCTGTAGGACTTTAACTTAATAGATTGGGATCTGATTTCGTAAACCAATATGGTTATGATCGAATGACCAAGTCACCCACTATACACTTCGGTAGGAGTCCTCACGAATTTGGTTTTGAAAGCATACAAAAGTCTCCATATCATGTGAGAGTCAATACCATACCCGACCCTTTGGATCCAATGACAGGGCTATACGGATTTGTATTTGAAATCATCCGGAAAGAGTTATGTACGGTATTTCATTTCGTAAACTGAAACCTAATCTTCACTAAAAGTATCGTTTTACCTCAACCAAAGACAACTTCTCACTACAACAACACAGCAGGTCTTTGGATTAACATATGAGCTACACACGAGTCACTCATCAAATGATCGATCCGTTTATCTGGAGAAAAACGCTGCTTCCAAATACTAGTACTGGAAAGCTTATGATGGGTCATGGGTCAGAAGTTCTCTCCTTAGTCTATAATATAGCAGTAAGTAAATACAAATGCATGAAGCTCTCTGGGTGTCTCCATGTCTACAGCAGCAGCTCACTTGCCTTTACCCTTTCCCTTACCTTTCTTAGATTCAAGCTTGGCTTGAATTCTTGCAGCAGCAGCGGCTTTCGCTTCTTCTCTTTTCTTCTTTTCTTCCTCCTTAACTGTAGCCGCAAGCTCCCTCTGCTTCTTAAGCTCCCTTCAAAAGAAGAAAAGTAACCATGAATCAACATGACTCTATTTGAAAAGCTTATGCATGGTTTGGTCAGTTTTTGAGAGCTGAAATCATAAATGTGCAAAGGTGAATTTCATTAGCCTTACCCGAGGTTGTTAAAACAAACTTAAGGCTAATGTTTTAGCTAAGGCTAAACCGAAGCCAAACAGGCTGCTTATGTTTTAGAAAGGGAAGATAGTTTACTACCTAAATCTAAAAGGATTAAAAGCATGGTATATTGTATGGGAAAAAGATACTAGAGTTCAGTCTCTATACACTTACTCAAGCCTGGCCTTTTCATCTGAAACGCTGCCTAGGCTGGAGCCTTTCCGAGGTCGACAAGCCACCAACTCAACTTCAAAAGCAAGTTCTGAACTGCATGTTTTCGTTCAGATACAAATGGTTATATAAGACAAACATGAACTGTACGATGAAATAGTTGATGAAGCATTCGTAGACATAAACTAATATGCAAGTTAAGCTACAATTTGCTTTCAAAACCTGGAGCCCTCGATGTTGAAGGTAAGGATAAAAAAAGGAACAAAGAAACAAATAGCCTTCAATCTATCCTCCTCTTTCCAAATACTAGATACATATCAAACAATTCGCATCCCTTAAGGTTCACCATCTTGGAGCAGGGGAGAACATGTTTACCACAAGGAAGTTCAGAACAGCGGAAAACATTCACTTACTATATTTGTCTGGTAGTGAGATTTTGTAAGTTGTAACAGAGAATTTTGAGATCAGAGCAAATTTCGAGACCTATCTAAAGGTAAACTGAACATGCAAATAAAAACTACTATGGCGAAGCAAATATTAGGCATGTGTCATCGTCCTCCATGAAGGCATGAACTAACTATAGAAATAAAAATACAAATCCAAATTTTAGTTACTTTATCACAATGAATAAGCTGTGTAATTATATTCTCAAACAAAGATTATCACAGCTGTTATTCCTGGACTAGGTACTAAGTTGAAAAAGGCGAGTTTGTTACTTGGGGGGAATTTCTGGTGGAGACCCTGCAGTGCCGTAGGCATATTCTGGCTTACAAATGATCTTTGCAACCTCACCAACCTGCAAGAAACGATAGAAGAAAATTCAGATGGATTCCCTGACATGAGTGACATCAATGCAGTAAACACTGACCTTCATGGTTCTCATTGCAATGTCCCATGCTCTAATAACAGATCCATTGCCAAGTTCAAAGGTGAAAATGGTATTATCTTCATGGGTGCTATCAAAAACTTCACCTGTCTCAGTAAGAGTTCCTTCGTAGTGGACTGCCAAAAGAAGAAGAAAGAAAATTAAACATTGAAGCTTTTTCAGAAATGGTGAAAACTGGCAAGTCCAGTAGCAATTTAGTAGCTAAAGAAGGCAAGTAGAACACTCTCTTTTGGATACGCTGTACATATTTCAAGCTAAGAGAAGTGAAATAACTTCTCTTATTGGAACGAAATACAAGAAAAGAAAATATGACATAAAAAGCAGAAATTACATTACACACATGTGGTTAAGGAGCCAATCAAAGGGGATGCTAATTTCCTGTTGTCCATGTTCCAAACAGTATCAAATAATGGCTTGATGATCTCTAAATAAGGCCTTGGATCCTGATAAGCAACAGCTGTTGGTTTTGAGGGATCTATCATCTATTACGTCAAAGTTGGATAAATATCTTCATCTGACATGTTCTTCTCTTATACAGCTACAATAGTACAATACAATGTTGGATTACCTAGTGTTAGCCGAAACTTCCCTAACCCTCAAAAAGAGCATTGTCCATGAAGTTAAAGTTTCATGAAATGCTCACAAGACTATCTTTCCCATCTTCATAATACCCTGGGTAACTTCCCCCTACCAATATTGTAGAACACCAATAAAAAAACTTAAGCTATACAATTTATTTATCGTTTATACATGCCTCAAATATTATTAGGAATATAAGCTGCACCTGCACTCCCCAATTTACACACCCCCACCAAATGTTAGGCACATTTTCCCTAATTTGCAGCCCAACATAAATTCAAGAATTTGGGATTCCCATGGTTAAAAATGAAATCACTTAGAATATGAAAACCAAAAAAACAAACAAAAGTAAATGAAATTGGAGGATGTAATTTATCGAAGTTAACTAATAGCACATGCGCATGATCATGTAAATGAGTTAGTAGCAATTAAGTAATTAATTACCATCAAGAAGAGGGAGACTGTCAGATGGAGCAATAGCATCAGGTTTAGGTTGTCTGAGGATTTTCTTGAGAACACCTCCATCTCCTGTCAAATCCACAGCATCTCCCATGGTGTGGCGTGATAGTTAGCAGCAGTAATCTGAATGCAGAGAAAAGGTTATTAATAATAATTGATGAAACTGAGCAAGAAATTCAATTGATTACTAAAGAGGAGTGATAAACAAACCTCTGCGATTACCGGAGAAAATCAGCAGGTTTCCGGTGTAATTGTTAGACAAGGTACGAATACTTGTGCTGATTGATTGTTTCCCCACAATTCCTCTTTCCAAAGTGTTTCTTTCTTTTACTTACCTGCTGCGAAAATGGAGTCAATTTGGGAATCCATACCGACCAAAAAATAAAAAGGATATTAGTACTTCTATTTTGATGATACTTCCTCCATTTTTTTTTTCGTGTAAAAATTATTATTTTAAGGAATGTTATTAAAAATTAATTTATATGAGTATTTAATTATAAATGTGTGATAAAGTATGAGAGAGTGATAAAGTGGTTATAATTTATAAAAAGAATTATGAGAGAGAAATAATAAAAAATTAGTAAGTGGATCGAAAAACATTTCATATTTGGGTTAAGAACTTTGTAAAAGAACGGTCAAAATGAAAATTTAGGAACTTATTAATGAAATCTAGGAAGCACGGGGACTTCAAAATGGATGACGTATCCGCACGGATACGTATCGGAAACGTATTCTGACGGATGCTCGAGGGATACGTATTCCTCTATTTTTTAATTAAATTAAATCTATAATGGTGTGTGTTTATGATAATGATGCAGTTGAGATATAATTCCTCCATTCCTTATCAAGCTTCCCATTTCATTTCGTTGACTTTTTCGAGACTTTGTTTGACTCCAAATTAATCCTAAATCACACCAGAAAAAAATATTTTGAACTTATATTATAAAAGTGGAAATCTTATATTTTCATAATATAACTTCAAATCTTTTTTTTCCAATACGATTTATGATTAATTCGGAGTCAAACGGGGGCAAAAAAAAAGTAAACAAAACCAAATGGGAAGCTTGATAAGGAATGGAGGAAGTAATATATATGTATTTTTGAGTTTATTGGACATTTATATGATTTTTTTTCTTATTTGGTTGGTTAGTATTCACTAAATTTAAAAACCTTTAGCTAAAATGTTAAATATATTAAAAATATTTATATAAATTAAACGTATCATACACGTATCCGTATTCTATATTTTTTAATTTTGACAGTTCCACGTATCTATCTCGTATTCGTATCCGTACCCGTATCCGTGCTTCTTAGAATAAATGAAATGGAATAAGTATTATATTGTTCATAGATCTACCAAACAAGTTGTTCAAAACATCAGAACAAAATATGAATTTGGTTCTTCAGATCAGAATAGGAATTTGGTTGTTCAGATCGGATTATCCCAATGTCTGATGTGGGCCATATTATACCCCATAACTTCAATTCTCGATATCCTTGCGCATCCGGCTAAAGTAACATAATTGTTAGGGTATTTTGCATATCGACCCCTTCTTAGAGTCTTTAATTACATCGACCCATCTTAGTCCGGAGTTTGCATGTTAAATGATTTTAACTACATTTAGGTTTACGAACTTGACTTTTCGTGAATCAAAAGTTGGAAATTAGTTTTTGCAATTGTTCAAATATTGGATTTTGAGGCAGACCAAACATCTATTTCGCTAAGATTTTCGCTTACTAACCATCGAACATTTATAACAACTGTTACAAATAGATAATCCATCAACCTAGTAGGTTCTACCTTTGACATTCTCCGCAAATCAAAACATGTCGGAATCAATTCACCCACACTCAACAACATACTACCTTATATCTCATTGGCACACAGTTAGAAAATTCGTAATAATAAAATATTTTATCACAACTCATCTCAACCAGTTGAAAATCCTCAAAATAATTATAATATCCTATATACCTCCAAGCAACCAGAATAATTTATTTTCATGAATTAAAATTAATCCATACAAATAATCTCGAGAATTCTCAGTAACCATACCATGTACCAACCCAGACTAATTAATCAAGTCTAGCTCACACAACCTTGGTGTAGTAAAGAAATAAGGATAATTCTTCCTCCAAGCCCCAACTACCCTTTTGTTCTTTCTAAAGCTCAATTTCAATAAAAACCCTAGCCCATTACATCTTAATCTTTCTCCTTCTCACCTCTTAGCTCCCAAAACCATCTCCTCCTTGGCCCAGCCTTTGTCGCCACTGGACCACCGTTGTCTTACCGAATAACCACCCTTACCTTTGGTCGCCGTGCTCTATCTTCCCCATGCTTCTCCTCTATGCCACGCTCTTCCTTACTACCGGCAACCCCATCACCGATGCTCTTCAGATCTGCCACCACACCAACCACCGCTCTACCACCTAGGCACCACCACCAGGTAGTGTTTTTTCTTCGGTCTCTGCTCTTCGACTCCGCCCCTTCTCTCACTACGCTCCTTTCCTCTCTTTTTCAGTCCACTCCCCTTCAGATTCACCGGATCTCATCTATCTTCTGCTGAAAATCTTCGGTTCGTTCATTGATGATCTATGGCAGCGTTCTGAACTTCTCAAGCCCCCTGTCCAACAGCAATGATAGCTACCTTCCAGTTCCAATGTCGGATGCCATTCCAAGATGTTAGAACACCTTGTTCCTCCTTGTTCAGTCACGTCACATCCAGTCATCTCCCTTGGTTGCTAATGCATGTCACAGAATCATGCTTCGATACCAAGTGTTGAGATCTCTCTCAAGATGTGGATCGTGCAATAACGAACGAAACAACTGGTTCTTCAATGAATCATGGCGAATTGTCGAATAATTTGTTGAAAAATCGTCCAGAACGTGCTAGAACTATCATATTACGCAATTTAAGTTGTCGTTGCTACAGAGGGTTAGACTGGCGGGGTCAGGAAAAGAACACGATCGACATGTGGTGATCAGAAATGCCATGGGAAAGGGAGGACGTCGACAATGTATATTTTATTTCATCATAAACGTGAATATTACAACTGCTGCCTGACACAAGTATTTATAATAGTAGAATGAGAAATAATAAGAAAAGATAACAACTAGGGATACGGTCCTAGTCTTAACCAATAAGTAAATAAATAGATAAAGACAAATATATAAGATATAATTTAGGAAATCTTCTAGAGCCTTCCATATCTTCTCTACAAATCTAGACATCTTGGAAGAACCAATCTTTTATGCATTTTGGCCGAACGAAACATGTTGGGATTTGGACTACTGGAGCGTTATAGAAATCCCAACATAGTCATTTAGTGTAACAAATATAAATAAAATATACACTTTCAACATCTTAGAAATATCATGGCATCATCGATACATGTTCGATGTGTGTTTTGTGTGTATTACCATGATTGATTAAGTTCTAGCAGGGCCTATTTTAACTCAATGATTGATAACAATAACTAACATGCAATAAAGCCTGCTTTAGTTATTTACTTTAAAAATTGGTGGTGGAGCTTGTGGTAGCAATGTTTTTGGGATTCTTTGCATATAACATATCCTTCACAACAAGAGTGAGCTAGCTTAATTAGTTCAAATTTTGATACTGATACATGAATTTTTTTTCTTAATATTGCCTCTGTTTTAAACCCCGAATCTGGTGGATGGTTGGAGCGATTTGACCGGTACCCGGTGGCTATAGCGGCTTGAAAACTCAAATAACCGTTCTGGTGTCCGACCGGTTTCAAACCGGGGTCGACCTGGTAAGAACCAGAGTAAACCTGGGTATAAATCGGTATTGAGCCGGGTTTTAAAAAAAATAAAAATAAAATAAAATAAAAAAAGTGGGGAAGAAGAAGAAGAAAGGGGGTAATGAAATTCCGTTGATTTTGAGCTGAGCATAACCATTCAAGGTCATGGGCCTCATGGCTATGTTCATACCTGTTATGTTCTGTTTTCTCAGATGCCATTGATTACTCCAGTCTTGAAACAAAAGTAGTAATCCCTCCCTCTCAAAGCTTCATATTTACTATTTCCAAAATAATTTTTTAAAAATAATTAAAAATATAAAAAAGCTCAAAAAGTTTGTGACGCTTACAAACTTGAACTTTAAACCATTGTGTACATAAAATCACCATTCGTAAAAATATTCTTAATCTTTTTTTTATTTTTAATTATCTTTTTTAAAATTATTTTGATAAAACATGAAGTTTTAAAGGGAACGGATGGACTATTGATTATTGATTATTGAAATCCATAAACGAAGGGTTTTTTCATGGGGATAATTTTGGTTGCTGCACAACAGGGAAGAGTGGTGCTATCCGGGTTACTCTTCTTTTCCTTCCTTTGAAGTATTGAAGATTGGGATTTTCGTTTAAAAATTGAAATTTTTAAAGGAATTAATATTAGAGTAGATGCCATTCAGTTTTATATATATACGTACTAGTAATTGCCCGTGGCAACATGGTTTCTAACCTGTATTATAAGTAGTTGAAAGACAATAAAAGTTCATATGATATCGAATAAAAGAAAAAGGAAGAGAGGTAAAGGGTCCAAAGTAAATAAAAGACATCAATAGTATTAAAAAATAATAACCTGCAAAAGAAAAAGAAAATATTATAATTCACACTGGATTAATCCTTGATCTGCAGTGTTCAGGTTTCAGAACATGATTTATACACCATATCAGTGGCGGAGGAAAAGGGAGGGGGGCAAACCGCCCCCCATCATCACCACCAAAAGTAAATAAATAAAATAAACAAAAGATTTTGAGAATTTATATATCTTGTTCTAATCCATATATCAATTTGCTCAATCCTAACCTGCTCAATACCCAAAAAATTGTGTTATATAAGGTTTTAGACGCGTCCGTGATCATGGCTGGGAAAATTGACCACGATTTGAATTCGAAGTCTAACCTGAAATATCACTGTTGGTGTCGGAATATGTCCAGCCCCCAAGGACGTCTAAGAGCGTACTAGGGCGCCATGGGCTGACCATGATAGAAGGGCCCGATCACCTTTCATCAGGGTTCGACCAGACAAAAGACTAGGCAAAATAACCTAAGTCCTTATGTGCGGCCTAAGAGTACAACTGCCCTACTAGCCACTGAGCTGCCCTACTAGCGTGGTGACGCCCTACTAGCAGGACAAAGTCCTAGTAGCCACCAGCTAGGAGAAAGGCAAGCCCAGCAAAGAGCTCCTCGGGCTACACCACGACCTCCGGCTACGTAGCCTCGCCCTACTAGCACGTCGAGAGGAACAAGATTGGTGCCCTTCTGCCCTACTAGCACAGGTAGTCGGACGAGTGTCCATCCGCCCTACTACCACGGGTGGCCGGACATAACTCCTTACGTCAAGGAAGAATTAACATGTCCTAAGGAAAAGGTGGTCCTCGGACCTTAGAAGCTCGGCAGTCGCCCTACTACCCCGTCCTCGGACGGTACTAGGGCGACACCCGCCCTAGGAGCACATTGGTACCAAGAATGACCATTTTACCCCTGCCAGCCCTAGTGGAAGATCTGGGCCAAAGCCCATGGGTCACTCCAAATGGGCCTAAGCCCATAGAAGACTCAATCATGGTCGGTCACTTGTCACGATCCTAAGTGCTCAAGCAATATTCTATTGCTAGTATAAATACGGGCTCACTTCAATCAAGGTAATCAATCATCCAATCATCACACTACTTTCTCACTCTACATTTACTAGGGAAGCCTACCAACTTCCTACACGTAAAGTCGTACCTTCGGCTTGATCATTGAAAAGCCGGGCTTGTGGCACTACCCCCCCCCCCCTCTTGCTAAGTTATACCTCAGGTCCTAGGTACAGTGCGGAAGGCACTTGAAGTGCGAAGGACGTTCTAGAACCTTCGCCCTACGACGCTCCAGAGGAAAGTACGACCACGCTCTGATGATTCGTTTGGATGTCGTGCTCCAAGCAATCAAATAAATTTGTATTTAGCCAAAGGCAATTCACAACTACAACGAAAACCATAGTGTAGCAGTAGAATAACCTCGAGTGTCGATCTCTAAGGACTATAACTAGCTTTATCTAATCTAATTTAGAATATAAAATATCAGACGACTTAGCAAAGGTTTTTCTTAACAGATAATGGAGATTGGTGATAGTATGGTCATTCAAAGCATAACGGGTTAATAATCATGCGTAAATTCCTCGGTCTTGCATGGAGATCTTGATCAATGAATTGTCCGGTTGTAATTATCAAACACTACAAAGATATAGATTTAGATAGGTCAAAGACCAATGAATTGTCCAATTGTGTTCGGTAATTAATCAACAATACGAAGATAGAGATTTAGATAGATCAAAGAAATAAAGCAATAACACATAGTATAATGCGCGATATAGCCATTAGCATAATTACAACCCTTCGCTAAGAAATCACATACTATCACCAACGAGAAGTTTAGCTACTCATAGTTGTCATGCAATCAACAGAAATCATAGAAGAAAACATGTTGAAAGATATATAAAAATAAGTAGAAAAACTGTAAGATACAATGTTACCGAAGGTTGTCAGTCTCCGAAGAATCGCGATCTTACAAGCTCCAAACTGCTATGAAAAAGTATCTCCTAAGCTAAGAACCCTCAGAACAGGCTCTGGGAAATTCCTACCTAAAACTACAGAGAAAGGTGAGAGAAAAGGTCTGGAAAAGTATGAAAAACGGAGAAAAACTGAGCAACTATATATAGGCTTCGAATTGTGTGGGGCGAAGGGCCCCACACACTGGGCGATTCGCCCCACGTCCCGGGCGATTCATCCGGGAGGTTTTTTCGGCCAGATACGCATTTTCGACGCATTTTTGGATTTCTTCCCCTTTTCGGACTCGATTTGTGACTTCTAGTGGCCTTCTAGCCTCCAAATTCGACCCCTAGACTTCAAATCCTATCCGGGATCTTTCAGATACTCCAATTAGGCTTCTGGAACACCAATTCCTTGTCAACTTCAATATAATTGTCCGGAAAACATCGTTTTTCAACCAAAACCTGTAAAATAAAAACTAAAGGGAAACGTGACACTATTCTAATAAAATGCACTAAAATATAGCTAAATTAACATAGAGGATAGTAAAAATAGGTGAAAAAGACTCAAATGAAAGTGTAAAATACACATTCATCAAACTCCCCAAACCGAACCTTTGCTTGTCCTCAAGCAACTAAGCTAGACTCTAATGCAAAAAACAATGCAACACACAAAATGGAGTCTCATGCCAAATAAAATGAACTAATCTACCGAATCTATCAAAAAACATATGAACAAAAACCATACAAGTCATAACATGAATATAGGTTGAAGAATGCCTCGATTGACTCATACACATCCACATAAGCACTTATGTCAAGACAAGATAGTCTCTCGTAACATTCTCTACCTGGACCTAGTTAGTGACGACGTAATGAAACATGTTAGAATACGAATGGTTGTCCCGTGCCTATGAAACTGAGGACTTACTACTGTTCACCAAGTTAAGACTTTTCCTCAAAGAGGTCGAATCAATACTGGCTCTCATCGAACGAAGGAGGGTTCCCTATAAAAGATAACACTCCCCTATTCTACCCATCTCTTAAGCAAAGGCTTAAGCTATTCACCACTTCCTGAATGGCAGGACGAGGGTGGTCTAGAACAGATGACACTCAAAAACAAAAGACAAAAAATTACAACACGATTACGAACATTACAAGAATTGGAAAATGAGACACAACACTCTGCTAAACTGCTATTTGGCTTTCTTTTTTTGGACCCTTCTTTGCTTTTTTGGGGTCTTTTCTTTTTTTTTTTCTTTTTTTTCTTTTCCAGTTTTTTTTCTTTTTTCCTGGAATTTTTCTTTTCTTTTTTTTTTTCGATTTTTTAGCCAGCAGTAGCACAACGAAAATAAAATGACTTACGAACGACTTCCCCAAACCTATTCGAAAGAATAGGTTGGAGTAAAAAATTTACGAGAAAGGAAAAATAAACTCACAACACAGAAATGAAAAAATGAAAAACAAGTCTAATGATAGTGTAACCCCCTCCCCAAACCTATTCGAAAGAATAGGTTGTAAACAAAGGATCACACTACCTCCTTCCTAGGTATTTAGCAATCTCAAAGCATGGTGAAGACTTGTTGCCTCTTAGGTACATAATTACTCGGGAAAACAACCATAAGACCCTAACATGCATCATCCTATTATAAAGGCCTTCGTGAACCGCAGTAGAGAAAACACCACTAAGTGATGTCGAGACTACAAAGCTTAACAAAGTGCAATACATAAATGTGACAAGCCAAGCGAGAAAAACCTCAAACAAATTCATAGAGATGAAGCATATGATTAACGGCATAGTTAGTTGATCTACCCAATAAAAAAGTTCAAAAAATTTGACGATAAACTCCATATAAAACATGCAAGACTAACCTAAGATGAATGAAGTGAATGCAACCTAAAAAACTAAGAAAGCGGTAAACGTGCAAATGCAAATGCAAACAAAAAACAAGATACCAATCAACACAAAGCCAAACAATACTTAACATCGCGGTTCACATCCCATCCTCCTTATGATACTTAAGCTAGTCCCTAGCAAAAGAGAATGAGTAATAAGAAGTGATACTAGATGTTACCGAACGGTTTGACCTCGGTTGGCTGAGAGTGGACATGTGAAAAGACTAATCATCGGGATTGTAATCCCCATAAAAGTCCCTCCACATGTCAGATAGGAGATCATTGGACCGCTGTAGAGCCTCGTGTTGCTGCTGAATGAGCTGTTGTTGCTCCCACCTTTCTTGCCTATCCTCTCGGCGATGCTCCTCGAATATCTCCTAGTCGCGGTTGCGCTGGGCAATGTGCCCGTCGATGTCTTGTCGCAGTCCTTGGACAGAAGTGGTCAAGGATGCAGCACGAGCATCAGCTCTATCGAAACGGTCATCGAGGTAGGCCCGAAATTCAGAGAAGTCAATACCTCTAGACCCCTGTGGTGCTCGAGGTGGTGCATGTGGTGCTCTATGGACAAAATGGATATCCGGGATGGGGGCTTGGCCATCATCAGCTTCCATAGAATCCTCATAATCATTCTCATTATCTGAATCGCTCGGCTGGAAGGGTGCTTCCACATCAGCAGCGACAGCCGTGGGGTTCTTCATCTGATACCTAGCAAGCTGTACATCAATAGTCGAGGGTGAAAGGGCAGCGACCTCGCAATCCCCCTCGTCAATGTCCTCGACCCCATGATATTTGCAGTAGGCAGTGATGAAGCTCGGAAAGATGAAGGGCTTCTTCTTCTTTTCCCAGTGGCGCTCATACTCTTCATACATGATGTGCCCGATGTCGATCCGATGTTTGTCTATCAAGCAGTAGAGGAGCTCGGCGTAATTTGGCTGTATCCAAGTGTCATTCTTTCTCGGGATCAAGTTGAAGATGTAGAATTTCATCATCACCTTAGCCTCGATACTAAGGTCGCTCTGATGGATCCGTGCAGGTTCTGCTCCGATTTCTGGATACCTGTATTCCCTGTTGCAGATCACATCCGTAATGTATCTTCCTATCCCCTAGAAGCCCTCGAATATTGGTAGGCATGGTTGCTCCCTGTGAACTCCCGTTGCCCAAAATGGATGAATGAAGAAATTGATTCTGGTGTCCATGGTATAATTAGGCCTCGAACTAGTACCCCATTCTTCTCCTCGAGATCAGTGAATCCAGTGTAGAACTCTTGGAGGAGGCTCACGTCGTACCCCTTGAACCTGTTGGAACTATACCAAACCCAATTCCTTTTTGATGCCAATTGGGAGAGTGTCCTGTACCCTGCCGTGTGAGCTACCTCATCCGTAATATCAATCCGCCTGTCTGGTATGATCGATCTCCCACCTTCGGCTAGCTCCGCTTCGAGCCTTTGTCGGACATCTATCGCAGCTAGAGACAACTCGAACATGTCGTGAGAAGGTTGGGAGCTTGATGCTACCCCCTTCCCCTTCTTGCTCGAGCCAGCTCTCCTTGATCCTCTTGGAGCCATGATTCCTACAAACAACAATTAGTATCTTTGTATGACACAAAACAGACTTATGCATATGCAAATGTACGAGCGAACAAACGAGCAATATCTACGAAAATCGAACTCCTCAAAAACCCAATGTCTAGTCTAGCTACTTCATCATGCAACATATCAATGTAACTACTACAATCACATATCACATTATGCTCTTGCTAGACAACAAATGCCTTGAATCACAAGGCTCAATTCATACCATAGTAACAAAAATCTAACAACATAAATCCTCAACTTCATCAATCATGCATTCTACCATTACATCCATCATTATCATATCAACAAACACATGTTTAAACATGGAATGAAAGTAAAAGATACATTTCCTAACAAGATATATCATCTAATAGCAAAAATATCAAACCAACAAACCAAGCCTAATTGAACATGCAATTGATAGTGAATAACGTTTCTAATCACACAAATCATTAACCCATACATCATACAAGCTTAATTGAAGCATAAATCAAAAAACCCTCAAATTTGAAAAATTAGGGTTCATGTGAGATTACCTCAAATCTAAAGATTGAATGAACTAGGAAGAAATTTGTTCGGATGAAAAGAAAGAGCACGTAACGGGCTTCGATTGAAGCTAAAGAACACACAATTTGATGGAATAATGAAGAAGTTATGAAGGATTGAAGATATTTTGAAAAATGGAGAATTTTTTGGAGTTAGATGAAGAAGATGGAGAAAAATGAGAGAAATGGGGGGCAACCCCGTTTTTCTTCTCTGCAGGGTCGTGGGGCGAATCGTGATAGTGTATATGTCCTAGAGACAGTCCTTACTAAGGGCATGGTGCCCTTGTAGAGGACATATATGTACTATTACACAGGTCAACGTAATATAATATATGTTTGTTTCATTTTACTGTTGAGTATTGCTTTCATATTTATATTACACCAGGCTGCAGCATGTCATATCTATATTGCTGTCTGTATAGATACTGAACATGTCCCCTCGGATAGATGACCGATCACACAGTTAGTGGGAGCTATGTGAGTTATCATCTATCCCAAAATCTCCCTAGTCGTGGTACATCTTGGATGTGGGGGTCTGAATGAACCTGACAAGACTAGTATGCGTGGAGGTTATACTTGTTGGAGCAAGTGTGAGCCGATCCCACGCCCACGGAACGGATTGTTGGACAATCAAGGAACGTTCCCATAACTGCGCATAGTTGTTCGAAGAAACTTTATCGAACAATGGAAGTACCCACCGGACACTCTCATCGATGTATACTCTACACCGAATGTGTCTATGGGAACCGGTGAGTTGTCGAAGTGATGCCATTCGTCCTTTGTACTTACAGGACTTTATCATCACATTTGTTGCTCCATATCCTTGGTGGACCCGTCGATGTCAGCTCTGAATAAGCAGTTGACCTAAGACACGATCCAGGATTATGGCTAAATACAAATGGGGGTGATAAGTGATTCTGTGAAGGATTCATCTCTCAAGTGTAGCACAGGAGAGCACTGCTCGTAGTCTGCATAGTTGTGTTGGTAAAGTCACTGGCCAGTGCAAATGATATGTTATGATGGTCATAAGTATATCTTAACCAAACAACTCCCTGAGACGCCCGTGGATGTATTATTGGGATAGACACTTCATCGATCCTAGATACATCCGAGCAAGTCAGATGAAGGGACGTTACCATCGCCGCGTTGAGCGCAACAGGCTTCGCAACGAAAGGGTTAGCTTTGAGAAACCTCTCAAACGTCCTCGCGTATTAATACTGCAAATGGAACCGTCTAGGAATTCCATGTTGCCTAGTCTAGGACTTGCTTAATACGGTGAGGCCCTATGGGTCACACTATGTGGTGATTCAGCCTATCAGAATATCCTTGAAGATGGAATCGCAATTAATTTGGAATTAATTGTGATAGATGGATTATAATTGATTTGGAATTAATTATAATAATTGGTGGCTCAATTAATGATTTGGAATTATTAATTGAATTGGCTAATTAATTGTATTTTATGTAAATACAATTAAAGATTATATGTTGGAAATATAATAGAGGTTTGATTGTAAATGATATGTTAATTTAGAATTAACATATGCACTCGGGCAAAATCTACTTGGAGTTTGGATTGCCTTAGAAATATATGTGGGTCCCAAAAGTGGGACCCACGTCCCGTAGGACAGGCGCGCGCGCGCGCATGGTAGAATAGGGGAAGGAGTTCGACTCCTTCCTCTATTAGAAGTCCAAGGGATAAGTTAGATTTTCCTGATTGAGTTTTGATTTGATTGGGAATGAATCTAGACTTGATATTGGTTTCCTTGTGGGATAAGAATTAGATTCTTATTCCTTTACGAAGTCTAATAGCTTATGCTTTAGGCTTCTATAGACTACTATATATAGTAGACTATTGGAGAGAGTTTTACATACAAGTTTGTACACGGTTACATGCGATTTGATCACAATCTTCCTACCCAATTTTCTTAGAGAAAATAAAAACTCTCCCCTCCTCTCCTTAAGCCACGCGCGCGCACACCGCCATCGGAGGGAATTGCCGCCCCGTCTTCTTGGTCACATAAAGAATATCCTAGCATTCTTCCGATAGGCTGTTCATCCGTGGATACCAAGGTTGAGGTTCTAGGAGCTGAAAACTAACTCTTATTGTCTTGCAGATATACAGAGTATTGTAGATATCTTCGACTTCGACGAAGGAGAAGATACACCGGAATATTACGAAGACTTGGAAGCTGCTTTGGAAGTAAGGTTAGTCTTCTAATTGACGTGTTTATATATATACGACATATGCATAATCAATTAACCGGTATGTTAAGAAAATTTTTAAAATTCCGCTGCGTACCCTAGGGGTAACTCTGACCATATTTTCTTACAGTGGTATCGGAGCCAGGTTAATTGATTACGTATATACGTATATATATTGTATGATTTTGTAGATATGTGGATGCAATTGATTCTATGATAAATTCGATTTTCAAAAGTTTTGTTTTTTATATAAATTTAGAATTTATATTTTTCAAAAAAAAAATTTTTTTTTTAAATATATATATTGACCGGCCGCCTGCGTGTCGCAGGCGGCGGGCGCCGGCGGCACGCCCCAGGCGCCGGGCGCCCGCATGCCGCGGGCACCCGGGTGCCTGCGGGACGCAGACAGCCGCGCCTGCGCCCGCGGCGCCGGGCGCCTGCGGCACCGCAGGCGTCGTGTGCCCGCGGCACGGGCGCTAGGCGCCCGTGTGCCGCGGGCACCCGGGTATCTGCGGGAAGCAGGTATCCGGGGGGGGGGGCTGCGGACGCAGGTGCCCGGCGCCTGGGGCGCCGGGCGCCGGGCGCCCGGGGCTGCGTGCACCGGGGGGGGGGGTGCGGGACTAGGTCCCGTCCCACGTTTTCAAAAAAAAAAAAAGAAAATTATATATATTTTCGGGTTGGACCCAAAATCGAATTTTGAAAGTTTTGAGGATTGAATTTTATATTTGGAATATAAATATGATTTAATTGTAATTGTTTTAAACTAGAGGCGTTAAATTTAATTAGTATAAAGTTAAAGGGCTTATTTGTAATTTATCAATTTATTGTTTATTACAAACTGGTCCTTCTACTTTTGAATTTTAGATTTAACACCTCTAAGGTTTTTAAAATTACAATTAAGTCCTTCGGGTTTTTGAAAATTGCTACTTGGTCAATAGAATTTTCGAATGTTCAATCTAGTCCAAATTTTCAATTATTTCATAGAGATTATAAGTATGGGATTATAATTTTCATAATGAAATTATGAAGTCATTTGTCATCCACATAGGCTACTACTTGTTTCATATGCTCAATATGCTATTGTTTGACAATGCATGTTTAAATACCATGTTTTTACATTCCGTTCGACCGCTATGCATGCGAGGGTAGGCGACGCCCTCTTATATGTCGGACCGCATATTTATGTATGGGTAGGCGGCACCCATTATATGCTTGACCGCGTTTAGAACTAGAATGGATAGGCGGCATCCATTACGTGTAGACCGTTCATGCATGATGGGTAGGCGGCGCCCTTATTTGTTTGTAGATGACTGATAACAACCCTCAAGCTACAAGCCCCAACCAATATAAGTACGGAAATACATTTATATATATATATATATATACATATTTCCGAGATGCCTTCCATAGGGTGCTTTAATTTTGAACTTTCATTGCGTTTTCTTGTATTGGCGACCTCGTCTTACGAGACTCGCAGTAATCGTCAAATTAGAGTAAGCCTGTGGTTATGACTTACTGCATATTGTATCTAGCGACCTCGATAGGTACAATATGTAGGGCATCGGGTTAAATTAGATTTAACAACCAAGAGTTGCGTGACGCAATTGGATAGTCTTACTAGTCCTACCGGTCATATTATGCTATGCGACCAGGCCCCGTTGGAGTATGGCATGATATGGATTTGGATCTTGGCCACTACGGTAACTTGTTGGACATTACCCGTATGTTTGTTGTGGGGGCAAGCATATGTGAAAATAGTGGGAGCTGAACAGCTAAAGGACCTTGTTGTTTAGTTATGTTGACTGTGTATTTAGAAATGATATTTCAATAGTTGATTTATTGTTTTCGTTCTATATTATTTCTCCTTAGGATATTAGATATGGCGAGTATCTCGCTCCGTGCTGTCTTGGAGAAGCAAATTTTAACCGGACCAAACTTCCTAGATTGGATCAGGAATATACGTTTGGTGCTGAGGTACGAAAAGATTGAGTACGTCTTGGACGAGGTCATTCCCGTGTGCCCCGAAAATCAGACTGCCGATCAGGTTGCTGCTTGGAATCAAGCCAACAAGGCAAGGTCTGATAAGCATCTTGAGGATGCTAAGTCCGCGCAGTGTATTATGCTGGCGGCAATGAGCTGCAGAGGCAACATGAAAGCATGTTGTCGTATGAGATGTTGAAACATTTTGAGTCGCTCTTTAAGACGACAGCTAGAAGTGTTGAATTTGATTTGATCAAAGACATACACAGATGCAAGCTCAGTGAAGGAGGGAACATGTCTGAGCATGTTCTCAAAATGATTTGTCTCTTTGAAAAGCTTGCCAATGCCGGCGTTAAGCTAGAGAATAAGATCATGGTGATCTTTGTCCTTCAATCATTGCCGAGTTCGTATTCGCAGTTCATCATTAATTACACGATGAATGCGAAGGACGTAACACTGCCTGAACTCCATAATCTGCTGAAGACATATGATCAAACTCTTCCTAAGAAGGAAAAGTCAATCATGCTTGTTGGGCAACCGTCTAACTCGAACCCGAAAAGCAAATGTGCTAAGGGTAAGGGAAAGTCGGGAGCCAAGGCTAACACTTGGAGTGATAAGCCTAAGCGTCCGAACCAGAAAAGGAAGTTCAAGAGAAGCGGAACGGTGCACACAGATGAATGTCTTTTCTGTAAGCAGAAAGGACATTGGAAGAAACATTGCCCTAAGCTTAGGGCAGATCAGGCCAGGAAGTCATCAACTTCTGGCTCAGGTATGTTTGTTATTGAAATGAACATGACTACTTTTGACCCCAATGGTTGGGTATTAGATACAGCCTGTGGCTCACACATTTGTAATAATGTGCTGGGGCTAATTGATCACAGGCTAGTCAAGCGAGGTGAAATCGACTTGCATGTTGGGAACGACAATCCAGTTGAAGCCAAACGCGTTGGACGCAGCAAGATAGATTTACCTTCGGGACAATGTTTAGAACTTGATAATGTTTATTTTGTTCCATCCATTGTCAGAAATATTATTTCCATTCCATTGTTAGACAATATGGGTTTTTCCTTTCGATTTGCGAATAATACTAGTTATTTTTCATTAAATGATGAGTATTATGGAAAGGCTCGCGTGGTGAATGGTTTATATATTTTACAAAGTAGTCAACCTTTATTTCAAATACATAACAAACAACCGTCTTCAAGTAAGAAGAATAATCCATCTTATCTATGGCATTGTCGGCTAGGCCATATCAATGAAACACGGATTCAAAGACTAAGGAAGTTGGACTACTTAGAACCATTTGATTTCGAATCATATGGTACATGTGAATCTTGTGTTAAGGGTAAGATGACGAACAAACCTTTTGTTGGACAAGGTGTTCGTGCCACTCGCTGCTTAGAGCTCATACATACCGATGTATGTGGACCGTTTAAAGTCCATGCGCGTGGAGGTTATCCTTACTTCGTTACCTTTACTGACGATTTCTCAAGGTATGGATATATCTTTCTTATGAAGAATAAATCCGAGACCTTTGGGAAATTCAAGGAGTTTAGGAATGAGGTCGAGAATGAATTGAACCTAAGGATAGTCACTCTTCGATCGGATCGTGGAGGTGAATACCTTAGTGAAGAATTTATCGATTACTTGAAGGAAAATGGGATCCAATCGCAATGGACTCCTCCTGGAACACCACAGTTAAACGGTGTGTCTGAGAGGAGGAATCGAACCCTGTTAGACATGGTAAGATCAATGATTGGATTCTCGACTCTTCCAAAGTATCTGTGGGGATATGCATTACAAACTGCAATCTACATTCTGAACCGTGTACCATCTAAATCAGTGGAGAAATCTACTTATGAGTTATGGAAGGGAAAGAAGCCTTCGTTAGGCTATCTTAGACCTTGGGGCTGTCCTGCGATAGTCAAGCTGATGCTCACTGATAAGTTAGATGCCAAGGGTGTCAAAGTATATTTCATAGGCTATCCTCGTCAGAGGAGAGGCTATGAATTCTATCATGCTGAAGATCACAAGGTGATCGTGTCTAGAAACGTGAAGTTTTTAGAAGCTGAATACCTCGAAGAAGAGAGGTTAGATGATATGATAGAACTTGAAGAAATTCAAGACTTTGACACGCGCGAACATGAGGTCTTTAAATCTTCTGATTTGGACTCAAGTTCAGTGGGAGCTTTCGAAGCAGACAAGGGTGATGATATGACACTTGCTAGGCATGTCATAGTCAGTGGGAGTCCTGTGATTAGATCAACAGTTGAAACCACACCTGTAGAACCCGTTGTCAACCAACCTGTGCAACAAGTTGCGCAAGAGCAGCCTCCCGCAAGGGAACAGGGTCGCGCCCAACGACCAGCTGCATCAGTACCCACTGATAATGTTCGTGCTACACGAAGCCAGAAAAGAAAAGCACCAGAACAAGTCGAGCTCCGTAGGTCGAAGAGGATCCTTAGAGGACCTTAGAAGCAAAGCCTTATGATAGAAGACATCAGTGAACTTGATGTCGGTTTATCAGATCGGGAAGATCCCGAGACCTACAAAGAGGCAATAATTGATATTGACTCAGACAAATGGCAAGAGGCCATGGAATTAGAAATGGATTCAATGTACCAGAACCAAGTTTGGAACTTGGTAGACTTGCCCCAAGGGGTTAGACCAATTGGGTGCAAATGGGTCTTTAAACGAAAGACAGATGCCGATGGCAAGGTACAAACGCACAAAGCTAGGCTTGTGGCAAAAGGCTACACGCAAAGGTATGGCATCGATTACGATGAAACCTTTTCACCAGTAGCAAAATTGAAGTCCATTCGAATTCTACTTGCGATAGCTGCCTACTATGATTATGAAATCTGGCAGATGGATGTAAAGACAGCCTTCCTCAATGGCAACCTTGAGGAAGAGGTCTATATGGTACAACCGGAAGGTTTTATTAGTAAAACCAGGCCAACTGCTGTATGCAAATTACAAAGATCCATCTATGGGCTAAAGCAAGCGTCAAGGAGCTGGAATATCCGCTTTGATGAAGCTGTCAAATCGTTTGACTTCATCAGAAGCAAGGAAGATCCCTGTGTCTATGCGAGACACAGCGACAAAGGAGTTGTTTTCATGATCATTTATGTAGAGGACATTTTGATCATGGGAAACAATGTCTCTATGCTAGAAGAGACTAAAGTTTGGTTATCAAGTACCTTCTCGATGAAGGACTTGGGTGAAGCGAACTACATCCTAGGGATCAAGATCTTTAGAGATAGATCCAAGAGGATGTTGGGAATGACACAGTCCACCTACATCGACAAAATACTGAAGCGTTACAAGATGGACGACTCAAAGAGAGGCTTTCTCCCAGCTAGGCATGAGATTGTCTTATCAGTTAAGGATGGTCCTAAAACTGATGAAGAAAGAAATGCAATGAGTCGTGTGCCCTATGCTTCGGCAGTAGGGTCTATAATGTATGCAATGAACTGCACAAGGCCCGATGTGGCATATGCGCTTAGTGTCACTTGTCGACACCAACAGAATCCAGGAGTACCTCACTGGACTGCTGTGAAGAACATTCTTAAGTACCTTAGACGGACTAAAGAGATGTTCTTGGTGTTTGGTGGAGAACCAGAATTGAAGATGTCTGGGTATGTTGACGCTGGATTTGAATCAGATCCTGATGACTTTAAGTCACAGACATGATACGTATTCAAATTGAACGGAGGAGCTGTCTGTTGGAAGAGCTCTAAGCAAGCCACGATTGCTGACTCATCCACAGAGGCCGAGTACATAGCTGCATCAGAAGCATCGTAAGAAGCTGTCTGGATTTCAGAGTTCTTGAAGGAATTGAGGGTTGTTCTTGCTCCCAGTCCAATAACGATTTATTGTGACAATACGGGCGCCGTCGCTCAAGCTAGGGAGCCTAGATCTACAAACAAGAACAAACATGTACTTAGAAAATATCACGTTATACGTGAGATTATAAATAGAGGAGAAGTTAGTATAGAACGTGTCTCAACCACGGACAACGTGGCAGATCCTTTCACCAAGGTCTTATCAGTGGAAGTCCACTTAAGACATTATGCTAATCTGGGCATTAGGCATATAGGTGACTGGCTCTAGTCCAAGTGGGAGATTGATAGTGTATATGTCCTAGAGACAGTCCTTACTAAGGGCATGGTGCCCTTGTAGAGGACATATATGTACTATTACACAGGTCAACGTAATATAATATATGTTTGTTTCATTTTACTGTTGAGTATTGCTTTCATATTTATATTACACCAGGCTGCAGCATGTCATATCTATATTGCTGTCTGTATAGATACTGAACATGTCCCCTCGCACAGATGACCGATCACACAGTTAGTGGGAGCTATGTGAGTTATCATCGATCCCAAACTCTCCCTAGTCGTGGTACATCTTGGATGTGGGGGTCTGAATGAACCTGACAAGACTAGTATGCGTGGAGGTTATACTTGTTGGAGCAAGTGTGAGCCGATCCCACGGCCACGGAACGGATTGTTGGACAATCAAGGAACGTTCCCATAACTGCGCATAGTTGTTCGAAGAAACTTTATCGAACAATGGAAGTACCCACCGGACACTCCCATCGATGTATACTCTACACCGAATGTGTCTATGGGAACCGGTGAGTTGTCGAAGTGATGCCATTCGTCCTTTGTACTTACAGGACTTTATCATCACATTTGTTGCTCCATATCCTTGGTGGACCCGTCGATGTCAGCTCTGAATAAGCAGTTGACCTAAGACACGATCCAGGATTATGGCTAAATACAAATGGGGGTGATAAGTGATTCTGTGAAGGATTCATCTCTCAAGTGTAGCACAGGAGAGCACTGCTCGTAGTCTGCATAGTTGTGTTGGTAAAGTCACTGGCCAGTGCAAATGATATGTTATGATGGTCATAAGTATATCTTAACCAAACAACTCCCTGAGACGCCCGTGGATGTATTATTGGGATAGGCACTTCATCGATCCTAGATACATCCGAGCAAGTCAGATGAAGGGACGTTACCATCGCCGCGTTGAGCGCAACAAGCTTCGCAACGAAAGGGTTAGCTTTGAGAAACCTCTCAAACGTCCTCGCGTATTAATACTGCAAATGGAACCGTCTAGGAATTCCATGTTGCCTAGTCTAGGACTTGCTTAATACGGTGAGGCCCTATGGGTCACACTATGTGGTGATTCAGCCTATCAGAATATCCTTGAAGATGGAATCGCAATTAATTTGGAATTAATTGTGATAGATGGATTATAATTGATTTGGAATTAATTATAATAATTGGTGGCTCAATTAATGATTTGGAATTATTAATTGAATTGGCTAATTAATTGTATTTTATGTAAATACAATTAAAGATTATATTTTGAAAATATAATGGAGGTTTGATTGTAAAGGATATGTTAATTTAGAATTAACATATGCACTTGGGCAAAATCTACTTGGAGTTTGGATTGCCTTAAAAATATATGTTGGTCCCAAAAGTGGGACCCACGTCCCGTAGGACAGGCGCGCTCGCGCGCATGGTTGAATAGGGGAAGGAGTTCGACTCCTTCCTCTATTAGAAGTCCAAGGGATAAGTTAGATTTTCCTGATTGAGTTTTGATTTGATTGGGAATGAATCTAGACTTGATATTGGTTTCCTTGTGCGATAAGAATTAGATTCTTATTCCTTTACGAAGTCTAATAGCTTATGCTTTAGGCTTCTATAGACTACTATATATAGTAGACTATTGGAGAGAGTTTTACATACAAGTTTGTACACGGTTACATGCGATTTGATCACAGTCTTCCTACCCAGTTTTCTTAGAGAAAATAAAAACTCTCCCCTCCTCTCCTTAAGCCACGCGCGCGCACACCGCCACCGGAGGGAATTGCCGCCCCGTCTTCTTGGTCACATAAAGAATATCCTAGCATTCTTCCGATAGGCTGTTCATCCGTGGATACCAAGGTTGAGGTTCTAGGAGCTGGAAACTAACTCTTATTGTCTTGCAGATATACAGAGTATTGTAGATATCTTCGACTTCGACGAAGGAGAAGATACACCGGAATATTACGAAGACTTGGAAGCTGCTTTGGAAGTAAGGTTAGTCTTCTAATTGACGTGTTTATATATATACGACATATGCATAATCAATTAACCGGTATGTTAAGAAAATTTTTAAAATTCCGCTGCGTACCCTAGGGTTAACTCTGACCATAGTTTCTTACAAATCGCCCCACGCCTAGGGCGAATCGCCCCGCGCGTCCAGAGAGCGCGGCGCTCTTTGGACTTGTGGGGCGATTCGCCCCCCACCTCCTGAGGCGGGGAGACGAACTTTTCGAAAAAATGCGGTTTTTAAGTCCCCGAAACCATTTTTCTCATAAAACCACTCGAAAAATCTCACTCAAACACAACATAAGCACATACGACACAGAGACGAACAAATTCACATATGAAAAGCAAATTGTTCAAGAATGAATGCATGCAATAAAGAGGTAAAAAAGCGATAAAAACTCCGGGTTGCCTCCCGGATAGCGCCATTGTTTAAAGTCTTTGACTCGACTCCTGTCTGCGCCTAGCTCTTCTTCTTGAGGGTACTAGACTTTCCCTTCATGGATCTTCTCCTCATGCCACGAACCTGTGAATAAGAATGAACATAGACAGCAAGACCACAGTAGTTAATAGTGTGAGAAGTATCAGGTGGATCAGATATGGCTCGCAACACATGTCGCTTGCCATCCACCTCAATAGTGCAAGTCCGTCGGTAGATGTCTATCACGGAGCGTAGCTTAGTCAAGAACGTTCGCCCCAAGAGAATGACATCCCCCATCCCAGGTGTAGACGCCAGCATAACTACAAAATTGGTGTATACAGAAGCTTCACCAATCTTGACCAATACATTCTTCACAACGCCTTCGGGTCTCACAAAGGATCCATCCGCCAATTGCACTATAGCCTTATGCTCAGATAGTTTTCCAAGGCTACTCTTCTCGAACACATTCATAGGGAGCACATTAGAGTAGGATCCCGTGTCTAGTGTGGCACGAACATTTTCAAGCTCACCAATCCCGACCTTAACATCGAAACTTTGAGGGAGTGGCTCGGGATCCTCTTGCTCCTCTTCACTCTCGTTGGAACCAAGGTCCTTCTCTTCTTCCTTAGCCTGTGGGGGCACTTCCCCCTTGCAACACTCGCACTTAGCAACCTTTTTGATGGTGATTTCTACAGGTAAATCACCCGCCAAGGTAATGGACATTGACTTCTCAATGTTGCTAGGCAGTTTGCCTTGCTCCCTACTTGCTCCTCGGTCGATCAACTCTTGCATCTTTTGTTGGGCAAGCCTAGTGCTCTCTTCCAACCTATCAAGCCTTGCCCTAGTCTTCTCAGAATCTTCTTCATAACGTTTGAGAAAACTTTGGGTGTGATCAACCATCTTTTGCAAGTTCTCCATCAGTTGAGCCGACTTCGACTTCGGTTGCTCTTTCGGTGCGGGGTTTTCGCAGTGGTCATTACCATAGTTAAGGCTACTACGGTCTTGGTTAGGGCCATAAGTTTGGCTAGCCTGTGCATATACTTGATTGTTTCGGAACCCTCTTCTCCAAAATCCACCTCGAGGATTCCTACCATCTTGTCCGTAGCTAGCTTCTTGAGTACCAAACTCCGTAGCAAAGGCTTCCTCTTCGCCCCCTTGAGCCCAGTTGCCATCATCATACGCAAGCTCCGATCTACACATATGAGCCCCACGCCCATAGTTCTTGCATATGCGGCATACTTCGTTCGTAACAGTTGTTCCAGTGGCGCTCTTGAGGACTTGCTTCAATTCGTTGGTCAAGCACTCGAATTGATCCCCATTCCCCCTATACATAGGGGCTTCTTGAGTAGGTGGAGCTTCAGGTCCACGTCTCCTAACCATCGCTCTTGGGTCCTTGAACTGCGAACCCTTAGCAAGCCTTTCGAAAACTGCCCAGACGGCTTCTGCGGTTTCCTCCCAAATATTGCCACGACATTGGAAATCCACCACTTGTTGGTTCTCGAAGGTTAGTCCATTGTAGAAGTGTTGGACTAGGTCAGAAAGCTCAAAACCATGGTGAGGGCACTTGTTCGTGAGGTATTGGAACCTCTCAAACGCGGTGTAGATGGTCTCATCTTAGTCCTGTTTGAATCCAGTGATTTGCGCATTAAGCGCGGTAGTCAAGGTGTGAGGGAAGTATTTTTCCATGAAAGCTGAAAAAACCTTCTCCCAAGTGTCCAGCGAGCCTGCTGGTAGAGAGCTCAACCATGACTTGGCTCTGTCGCCAAGTTGATGAACGCGGATGTCGTGCTCCGAATTCAAGCAAATAAATTTTTTATTTAGCCAAAGGCAATCCACAACTACAACGAAAACCGTAGTGTAGCAGTAGAATGACTCGAGTGTCGTTCTCTCAGGACTATAACTAGCTTTATAAAATCTAATTTAGAATATAAAAAACAGCAAACAGATAGCAGAGGGGTTTCTAGCAGATAATGGAGATTGGTGATAGTATGGTCCTTCTTAACATAACGGGTCGATAATCATGCATAAATTCCTCGGTCTTGCATAGAGATCTTTGAATCAATCTAGTGTCCTGTTGCAAATATTAAGCACTACGAAGATAATTGGTCTGACAAGTCAATCACGATTGTCCTAATGTGTTCCGTAATTATTCAACACTACGAAGATAATTGGTCTGATGGTCGACAAGTGTCCAATTGTGCATAATAATTAATACAACATACGAGAATTTAGGTTGCAACTGATCAACGAAATAAAACAATGACACGGAGTATAATGCGCGATATAGCCATTAGCATGATTATCTTCCCTTCGCTAAGAATTCACATACTACCACCAACGATAAGTTTAGCTACTCATAATAGGCATGCAATCAATAGAAATCATAGAAGAAAACATATTGAAAGATTCATAAAATAAGTAGATTAAACTGTACGATACAAGTTACCGAAGGTTGTCAATCTCCGAAGAATTGCGATCCTACGAGCTCCAATCCGCTATGAAAAAGTATCCCCTAAGCTACAGAACTCCCAGGACAGGCCCCGGGAAGTTCCTACCTAAAACTATAGAGAGAGGTGAGAAAGTAGGTCTGGAAAGATATGATTTTCGGAGAAAAACTGAGCACTATATATAGGCCCCGAAAAACTACAGGGCGGTTCGCCCCAGGGTGCGGCGGCTCGCCCCAGACTTTTTTCTCGCGGAATTCCGCGTTTTCGACGCATTTTTGGATTTTTTCCCCTTTTCGGACTCGGTTTCTGACTTCTAGTAGCCTTCTAACCTCCAGATTTGGCCCCTAGACTTTAAATCCTATCCGGAAACCTTCAGATACTCCAAATAGGCTTCTGGAACACCAATTCCTTGTCAACTTCAATATAATTGCCCGGAAATCCTCGAATTTCAACCAAAACCTGTAAAATAAAATCTAAAGGGAAACGTGACACTATTCTAATAAAATGTACTAAAATATAGCTAAATTAACATAGAGGATAGCTAAAATAGGTGAAAAAGACTCGAATGAAAGTGTAAAATACACATTCATCAAACTCCCCAAACCGAACCTTTGCTTGTCCTCAAGCAACTAAGCTAGACTCTAATACAAAAAACATGCAAGACACAAAATGGAGTTTCATGCCAAATAAAATGAACTAATCTACTGAATCTATCAAATAACATATGAACAAAAACCATATAAATCAAAGCATGAATATAGGTTGATGAATACCTCGATTGACTTATACACATCCACATAAGCACTTATGACAAGACAAGATAGTCTCTCGTAACATTCTCTACCTGGACCTAGTCAGTGACGACGTAATGAATCATGCTAAGATACGAATGGTTGTCCCGTGCCTATGAAACTGAGGACTTACAACTGTTCCACCATGTTAAGACTTTTCCTCAAAAGAGGTCGAACCAGTACTGGCTCTCATCAAACGAAGGAGGGTTCCCTATAAAAGATAACACTCCCCTATTCTACCCATCTCTCAAGTAAAGTCTTAAGCTATTCACCACTTTCTGAATGGCGGGACGATGGTGGTCTAGAACAGATGACACTCAAGACAAAAAAGATAAAAAATAGAAAATTACAACACGATTACGAACATTACAAAAATGGAAAATAAGACTCAACACTTTGCTAAACTGCTATTTGACTTTCTTTTTTGGACCCTTCTTTGCTTTTTTGGGGTCTTTTCTTTTTTTTCTTTCCAGATTCTTTTCTTTTTTTCTTTTTCTTTTTCTCTTTTTTTTCTGGAATTTTTTTTCTTTCTTTCTTTTTTTCGAAATTTTTTTCTAGCCAGCAGTAGCATAACAAAGAGAGAAACAAAAATGACTCACACGACTTCCCCAAACCTATTCGAAAGAATAGGTTGGAGCACAAAAATTCACGGAAAAGGAAAAATAAACTCACGATACGGAAATGAAAAACAAAAACAAGTCTAACGATGGTGTAACCCCTTCCCCAAACCTATTCGGAAGAATAGGTTATAAACAAAGGATCACACAACCTCACACTACCTCCTTCCACTACAAGATATACCGATTTTAGCGACGGAACCATCCGTTGCTAAAATCGGCCGATCGGTCGCTAAATATCGCTAGCGACCGATCGGTGTTTTTAGCGACGGATAAATTCGTCGTCGCTAAATCGTTGGTCGCTAGCGAATTAGCGACCGATGAGTAATCCGTTGCGAATTTGCGACGGATTAGCGACGGAAAATAAGGTTGACTTTTAGCAACCGATGACTTATCCGTCGCTAAAGTCACCGGACTTTTAGTGACGGATGAGTCTCATCGGTTGCTAAATATTAGCAACGGATGGGCCTTATCCGTCGCTAAAAGTCCGGGACTTTTAGCGACGGATAAGCCTTATCCGTCGCTGTATATAGTGACGGATGAGCCCATCGGTTGCTAATTTTTTTTTTTTTTTTTTTTTTTTTTTTTTTTTTTTTAGATATAATAATGAGACTCAAAATCAAATGCAACCTGTTTAGTTAAGCAACATGTTACAGAAATTCTATAGACCAAATAAACCAAAAAATAATCCAAAAAATCATAATAAATGTACCAAAACCCTCCATACATATAATAATAATCATACGTACACAATACTAATCCAAAATAATATCATAGTGTACACAGTATTCATGTAGAAAATAGTAAATAGAGTCGAAAAGGATAGGGGATCATGGAGAGGTAGGTGGGGTAGGTGGATCCATCCCCAGCTTCGCATACAGCTGAGCAAACATATTATCATATTGAGCCTGCTTCGCAGCTAGCCTCTTCACCTCCTCATCCCTCTCCTGCAACTGAAGTAAGAGGGCCTGCTCTCGAGCGGAAGCTGCTGTTGCTGCTGAAGATGATGAAGATGTACTGGCACGGGAACGACGAGTCGGCCTCGAGTCCAATTCAGGGACGGCTGCTGCACTCCCAAGTCCCAAGCGACGGCCCTTCTCGTCTGGAGGATTCACCTCGAGGAAAATGGCATTCATTTCCTCAACAGTTAGATCCTGATCACGAATCCTGTCCTCGTAGGCCGTCTGAAATTATAAATCAAGAGTATAAGGTGTTAGTTATGTTGTTAATTAGTTATGAAATCATCAGTATTTAATAAACACATGTATTGTAGATACTTACCGCAATTGTTGTGGCCTCGTCACACAACCACTGTCCGTTCTTGGCCTTCGAGATCTCGAGAACAGGGTGAATAGGAGACTCTCCTTATCCTTCAACTGAATGACACATGAAAGCATCATATACTTAGTTTGAAAGTTCGAAATGCAAGTAAATAACAAGTATAAGAATGATGAATTCACAAAGTTAATATACTTACCTTCTGCCTCACATGTGCTGTAGCGATCGACTCAGAGCCAAAACGGTGTGTCACCAGGGTACGTGTCCCATCATTCGGCTGCTTCTTCCGGTTCTCAGTGTTCTGGTCAGCCTGCGCCTGGACTCTCGCGTCAGTCCAATACACCTTCCACGCCTCCCAAATTGCATCTCCGGGCCAATCACTGGTACGTGGACGGTCTTCTTTCCACATTTTCTTCAGGCTATGAACCATGCACTTGTAAAGGGCACTACCGTGAGAGTTGAAGCTCCACCAGAGATCCATCATCAATGCTTTCGGAAGGAAGAATTCTTTCTACACAATTACAAATAAACATCGAAACACATACGTTGGTGAATACTTAAAAAACAAATAAGGACGCCGCCTACCCATCATGCATGAACGGTCTACACGTAATGGATGCCGCCTATCCATTCTAGTTCTAAACGCGGTCAAGCATATAATGGGTGCCGCCTACCCATACATAAATATGCGGTCCGACATATAAGAGGGCGCCGCCTACCCTCGCATGCATAGCGGTCGAACGGAATGTAAAAACATGGTATTTAAACATGCATATATTAACTCACCCTCAGCTCCTCGAAGAGCTCTCCCTTAATTTGGTCCGGGATGCAATGCCACTGGCTGCCACCCTCTTGCGGTGGGACCATTCTATTCCGTATTATCGAACTGAGTACTTTAGCAGCGTGCTCCCCATACAACCTGTGAAGAACAGGTAAGTCAATAGTGACAAGGTTAGTTCGGTATATATATATTAAAAGTTCGTAAATCAGTTAATGCCTAATACTTACTTCTCTCCATTGGGGTAAAGGACAGGGCGACCATTCCACATAAGACCATCTTCCGGCCTTTGAAAGGGACAACCGTCGTCTGGAACGTGGGCCCACGGGTCGTGGAGGGAGGAATGAGGAGTCGATCCCCTGCTCGACCCAGGTGGAGTCCCTAAAACAGTAGGGGAGCCCTGATCGGTGTCCGATCCGTCGGTATAATCCCTCTGGGACTGCGGGGTCATGTATCGTGGCCTCCTGGGTCGTGGCATCTGCAATACAAAGATCCGTGTTAGTACATACACAATTGAATATAAAACATGTACAATCAGAGATATAGCAAGGAACGACACTAGACATTCGGGTGGTCACGCCAGTAGGACTCCCAAACATCATGAAGGGGACTCGGCATCCACTCTTTGGGCGGAACTCCCAAAAGCCAGTTGGCTTTCCAAACCTCAAGTAAGGGAATCCTCAGTGTACGTTCTGACATATTTGAATGCTAAACCTGACCAAAAAAAGTAATGAACATTTTTTTATTATATGCCTGATAGATAAGTCTAATCTAAGTCTAATCTAACTACCTAGTACTAATTCACGTACCCTCTATAATCTACTCTGGTTGTAAGTCAATGAAAACATCATCATGCAGCTGAATAACTTCTACTGTAGCCTGTACAGGTTTTCTAGCCTGACCATCGACATCTTCTTCTTGGTACGAGTTGTTAATTGACTCGTCCTTCTCCACATACTCAACTTTGGATCGAGCATTTATAGGTACAGCAGCTAACCAATCGCCCTTATCCTTTTTCAAGGTAGGATACTGAAGAAATACAGCTTGAAGTGCTTGACTTGCCAAGATAAATGGTTCGTACACTTTGTACTTCTTCTTATAGTTTCTCTCCACCATATCATACTCCTCAAGCCTCCTGGTGCCTACATCAGTGGGATCATACCAATCAACATCAAACAACATTGTTCTTTTCAAAGGTACTCCGGGATATTCAAGGCGAATAATACGCCTAAGCTTCCCATAGTAATCGTAGACATCATCACCTATGTCTTTCCCCAAGACACGAACCCCACCATTAACTGTAGCATCTGTCGATCCACACTCACTACTGTTGAACCTAAGTCCATTTACAATGTAAGATGGGAAGGAGGAGTATCTTCTCCCAGGTCCACTTGCTAGTGCTCTTAAGTAAGGACATGTTATTTTGTTGGCCGGGTTTTGTACATGCTCTTTGAACCATGTTGGAAATTCGGAGACTAGGGCCTCCCTAAGCATGTCCTCAATTGTGTCATCCACCACTATAGGATTTTGCTCTACACAACGGGCGCTGAAGAAACTGCACATGATGCGTATATTTGGTTTAATACTACCATTTTCTCTAAAATAAGATTTTAATTCAATCGTAAAACGTAAGAAGGCAACTAACCTAGTAAACTTGAGATGGAATGGGTTGAGCTCAGCACAATTCTGAAGGACATACGAATGTGCAGCATTGTACTCTTTATCCGTCAGATATGCCACTTTTTCTTCACCATACGCCCTCCCCGAAACCTTAAAGATTGATAGAGAAACTTTATGGTCCTCTTGCACTTGAAATGTGTCGGCATTTCTAGCCGGCCTAGATGTCTTCGTAGGGACCCCAGTGTCAAAGAAATAGGAGCAAAAAGTTGCAGTCTCTGCTCGAATGTATGCATTGGCAATCGAACCCTCAGGCTGAGCTTTGTTCTTCACATAATGCTTCAGCTTGCCTAAGTATCTGTTATAATATGTCTGTCATAATTAGATATACTATACAATTATGTGTCATATATGTTTGTAAATATGATACTAAAATATTTACCTCTCAAAGGGATACATCCAACGATACTGAACAGGTCCGGCTAGCAACGCCTCATCTGGTAGGTGAATGGGCAAGTGTTCCATTGAATCAAAGAAGCTAGGTGGAAAGATACGCTCGAGCTTGCACAGAATCACCGGTATGTTAGCCTTCATTGTCTTCAACACTTCAACCTCAACAACCCGTGTGCATAGATTCTTGAAGAACAAGCTCAACTCGGTCAAGGCACTCCATACCGATCTATCTAAGAGATGGCGAAATGCAATCGGGATGAGCCTCTGCATGAACACATGACAATCGTGGCTCTTCATCCCATACATCTTTGTCTTACTCGTGTCCACACACCGAGCAAATTTAGAAGCATAATTGTCGGGGAACTTCAACAACTTCACCCAATCAAAAAGTTCCGCTCTAGCCTCTTTCGACAAAGTGTATTTAGCCTTCGGCCACTTGCCATCAGCATTCTTGTTTGACAGTCCGGGTCTCCTGCATAGAATGTCCAACTCTTCCCTGGACCTAACCGTGTCCTTTGTTTTGTTGGGAATTTCACAAATGGTGTTGAAGCAGTTCTCAAATACGTTCTTCTCAATATGCATGACATCCAAGATATGACGTATGCGAAGACTACTCCAATAAGGCAAATCCCATAGGATGCATCTCTTTTTCCATCCATACTCACTTTTGATATTCTCGTTATGCTGTTCCCACCCAACCTCAGTTACTTTCTTGTACCCCAAGCGTTCTATAATAGCAAATTGTTGTGCACTTGTTAGTTCTTTAGGGGCCTTCTTCAACACCACTTTGTTCTTAAGAAACTGAGTCTTGTTCTTTCTGAACGGGTGTTCATCGTCTAGAAACCTGCGATGACAATCAAACCAAGATTCCTTTCGACTCTTCGGCAGATAGTGTGAATCAACATCATCCAGACAATGTGGACATGCCTTGTATCCGGATGTTTTTCTTCCAGACAACATGGAGTACGCAGGAAAATCACTGATGGTCCAGAGTAGTGCTGCTCTCAAGGTAAAGTTCGTCTTTGTTGAGACATCGTATGCCGGGATACCATCCTCCCACAACTCTATAAGCTCCTTGATCAGTGGCTGCAAGAAGACATCTATCTTCTGTCCTGGATCATCCGGCCCTGGCACCAGCACGGTCAAGAACATGAATGGTTCTTTCAAACAGTCACCCGGAGGCAAGTTGTAAGGTGTAAGCATCACTGGCCAGCACGAATACTTCCGTTCACTCCCAAACGGGTTGAAACCATCAGTACTAAGTCCCAATCTTACATTTCTAGACTGGGCTGCAAACTGTGGATATTTCACATCAAACTCTTTCCATGCCGGCGAGTCTGATGGGTGACCCATCTTACCCTCTTGGTCATCCGCGACTACTCTCTCCTTGTGCCAACGCATCTTATTTGCACATGCATCTGATGCATACAACCTCTTCAGACGAGGACCTATAGGAAAGTACCACATTTTCTTGTGGGAGAGATTTTTCTTCTGTCGTTTCATTGCAGCGCCCTCCTTGTAACGACTATACCGGTCCTTCCCACAATGTTTACATTGCAACAAACCTTCATCCTCCCCCCAATAGATCATACACATACCCGGACAGCAATCTATTTTCTCCATAGGCAATCCCATCGCCTTCATCTTCTTCTGCGCTTGGTAATAGTTTGTTGGAACTAGGCTTCCTTCAGGCGCAATATCCGTGATCAAACTCAACCAATCGTTGCAGCTGCTTTCTGAATTCCCACCACCCTCCTTGTTGCTCATAATTCGAGACAACATAGTCAATTCATTCATCTTGCACCCCGGGTAGAGTGGCATCTTTGACGCTTCCAACAAGTCAAAGAACTGTTGTGACTCAGCATTCGGAGGCTCCTCATTAACAACACCCTCCGTGAACTCTTGACCCACAGCGTTACGGACCATCTCTTCCATCCGGTCCCCTGTGGCATCATCATGAGTACAGGCACCTGGTGTAGCACTATTCTCCTGCCTTTTCCTACGCTTCCCCGACAACATGGAATAGTCCCCCAACAAACGAACTGCCTCACCATGATGATTCCACACCTCATATTTAGGGACAAAACCATTACGCTTCAAATGGTCTACAACCACCGTAGAGGGTAAGTACTGACGGTTCCTACATTTCTTATGGTTGCAAGGACACTTCATCATCCCAGTACTCAAACACTCGGGTTTTGACAATGCAAATTCGACAAATGCATTGACCCCTTGTACAAACGTAGGCAAAAGTATTCCATCTGCAATCCTACTGTACATCCAGGTATGATCGGGATTCATAATTGAATGCTAAACCTGGCCAATGGAAGTTTAGTACATTGCGGCTAACGTTGTTTTTCACCAAGTACTCATTTTAGTTATCAATTTTTTACATTGCATTATATATACTCCCAATATTTCTACATTAGAAATAAAAATACTCATATTATCTTCTAACTTTAATTTATCAATGAGTTATTTCCTTCATACTTACACTTTTTTTAAACAATAATTACCTATATTTATCTATATTTCCATTATACTTGTACAATTTTCATAATAATAACTAATTACAATACACTATAATTACATATATTTTTCATTATAATTATGCAATTTGCATTATAGTAACAACTACCAATACACTATAATTACCTATATTTATCTTTCTATTTCCATTATACTTATGGAATTTTCATTATAATAAAAACTTGCAATACACTATAATTACCTATATTTATCTATATTTTCATTATATTTATACAATTTTCATTATAATAACTAATTACAATACACTATAATTACTCATATTTCCATTATAATTATACTTATGCAATTTTCAAATCTAATTAGTATATCCCAAACAAACTACACTAATTGAACAAAACTAACTACGTAGATAATCCCAAACATAATTGAACCGATTGAAATCCTAAAGATAATCAAACCCAATTCAAATCTCAAACATAATCGAACCCACTACATCCCAAAACATCCCAATTGAACAATACTAACATCAAAACTAGCTAATAAACCATAAAACACTTCAAAATTGAAAAAATACCAAATTTACAAAAGTTAGATTTCGAGATTAGTACCTTTAATTGCGGAATAAATAGAACAACCCACTTCAAATTGAATGTCTCACTACGTTCCTTGTTGAATTAGCTTCGATTTGACACCAAGATTGGAAGAAATGATGGAGTATAACGGAAGATTGGAATTGGAGAGAAGAAGTGAGAAAATGGAGAAGAAGAGAGAAAGAGGGGAAATGCGTTCTGCAAATCGGCCGGTGGAGAAGAAGAAGAAGTTAGCGACGGATCACCATCCGTCGCTAATATAGCGATCGGTCGCTATATTAGCGACGGATAACCATCCATTGCTGTAATATTTTTTTTTTTAAAATATAGTTTAGCGACGGATGGAGCCATCCGTCGCTAAACGCATTGACCGGCGAAAAAAAAACAAAAAAAAAATTGGAATTTTAGCGACGGATGGAGTTATCCGTCGCTATTTAGCGACGGATAACGCCATCCGTTGCTAAATAGCGATGGATGGCTTATCCGTCGCTAAATATACAGCCGCTCTAAGGGCGAATTTACCCATCCGTCGCTAAGCTCTCCCATCCGTCGCTAAAAGACCGATCGGTCGCTAATTTTAGCAACGGATCCATCGGTTGCTAAATGTGGTTGCTAAAATGCTGTTTTCTTGTAGTGTTCCTAGGCATTTAGCAATCTCAAAGCATGGTGAAGACTTGTTGCCTCTTAGGTACATAATTACTCAGGAAAACAACCATAAGACCCTAACATGCATCATCCTATTATAAAGGCCTTCGTGAACCGCAGTAGATAAAACACCACTAAGTGATGTCGAGACTACCAAGCTTAACTAAGTGCAATACATAAATGTGACAAGCCAAGCGAGAAAAACCTCAAACAAATTCATAGAGATGAAGCATACGATTAATGGCATAGTTAGTTGATCTACCCAATAAAAAAGTTCAAAAAATTCGGCAATAAACTCCATATAAAACATGCAAGACTATCCTAGGAAAGCAGTAAACGTGCAAATGCAAAAATTTCACGAGTTTATCATAAGCAAGATAAGTATAGAGATAACCAGCGATAGCCTCCTCCCCAACCTGAATGTCGTCGCTCGTCTCGAACGTCGAAAGTGGATCCAAGGTGAGAGCTAATGCTTGTATAAGTGACCTATAATACTCAATCAAACTCGTGAGATAAAATCTAAAGCGGTAAAGAAAGCGATTAAAGAAAGTGATAAAATCTCCGGGTTGCCTCCCGGATAGCGCCATTGTTTAAAGTCTTTGACTCGACTCCTGTCCGCGCCTATCTCTTCTTTCTGCGGGTACTAGACTTCCCCTTCATCGATCTCCTGTCCATGCCACGAACCTGTGAATAAGAAAGAATATAGGCTGCAAGACCACAGTAGTGAGTAGTAATATCAGGCGGTTCAGGTGGATCTGGTATGGCTTTCAACACGTGTTGCTTGCCATCTACTACAATAGTGCAAGTTCTTTGGTAGATGTCCATCACGGAGCGTAGTTTAGTCAAGAACGTTTGCCCTAAGAGTATGACATCCCCCGTTCCAGGTGCAGACGCCGGCATAACTACAAAATTGGTGTATATAGATGCTTCACCAATCTTGACCAACACGTTTTTCACAACTCCCTCGGGTCTCATAAAGGATCCATCCGCCAGTTGCACAATAGCCCTTTGCTCAGATAGTTTTCCAAGGTTGCTCTTTTCAAACACATTCAAAGGAATTATGTTTGAGTAGGATACCGTGTCTAGTGTGGCACGGACATCTTCAAGCTCACCAATCCCTACCTTAATGTCGAAACTTTTAGGGAGTGGTTCGGGATCCTCTTGCTCCTCATCACTTGCGTCAGAACCAAGGTCCTTCTCTTCTTCCTCAGCATGTAGAAGTTCTTCCTTCATGCAACACTCGCACCTAACAACCTTCCTGATGGTGATTTCGTCAGGTACATCACAAGCCAATGTAATGGCATTCGACTTCACAGTGCTGCTAGGCAGTTTGCCTTGTTCCCTACTTGCTCCTCAGTCGATCAACTCTTGCATCTTTTGATGGGCAAGCCTAGTGCTCTCTTCCAACCTATCAAGCCTTGCCCTAGTCTTCTCGGAATCTTCTTCATAACGTTTGAGAAAACTTTGTGTGTGATCGACCATCTTTTGCAAGTTCTCCATCAGTTGAGCCGACTTCGACTTCGGTGGCTCTTTCGGAGCGGGGTTTTCGCAGTGATCATTACCATAGTTCAGCCTACTACGGTCTTGGTTAGGTCCATAAGTTTGGTTAGCCGGTGCATATCCTTGATTGTTACGGTATCCTCTTCTCCAAAATCCACCTCGAGGATTCCTACCGTCTTGTCCGTAGCTAACTTCTTGAGTACCAAACTCCGTAGCAAAGGCTTCTTCTTCGCCTCCTCGAGCCCAGTTGCCATCATCGTATGCCAATTCCGATCTACACATATGAGCTCCATGCCCATAGTTCTTGCATATTCAGCATACTTCGTTCGAAACAGTTGTTCCGGTGGCGCTCTTGAGGACTTGCTTCAATTCGTTGGTAAAGCACTCGAATTGATCCCCATTCCCCCTATACATAGGGGCTTCTTGAGTCGGTGGAGCTTCAGGTCCACGTCTCCTAACCATTGCTCTTGGATCCTTGAACTGCGAACCCTTAGTAAGCCTTTCGAAAACCGCCCAGACGGCTTCTGCGGTTTCCTCCCAAATATTGCCTCGGCATTGGAAATCCACCACTTGTTGGTTCTCGAAGGTTAGTCCATTGTAGAAGTGTTGGACTAGGTCGGAAAGTTCAAAACCATGGTGAGGGCACTTGTTCGTGAGATCTTGGAACCTCTCAAACGCGGTGTAGATGGTCTCATCATAGTCCTGTTTGAATCTAGTGATCTGCGCCTTTAGCGCGGTAGTCAAGGTGTGAGGGAAGTATTTCTCCATGAAAGCTGAAAAAACCTTTTCCCAAGTGTCCAGCAAGCCTGCTGGAAGAGAACTCAGCCATGACTTGGCTCTGTCGCCAAGTCCCATAGCAAAAACCTTCATCCTTAACTCATCCGTTGTTATGTCAGCTCCGGGTCGTGGGAGTTGGTTGACGAAATCATCGATATCGTGCAAGTACCCCATCACATCTTCCCTTGATAAGCCATAGAAAACCTCGGAAGTTGTTGGAATGCGTGGTTCTTGATCTCCAGATCTCGGGTTGCAGACGAAAGAACGATCGCCGGTCCCCTCATACGATCCTTGGTGGGTTGTACCCATGCCTTCAGTGGTCTAGCTTCTGCCATTCCGTCGATTTCCTTGAAGAGACTAAGTAGAGATTCAGAGAAATCGGTTTCCATTTTTTTCCTCTAGTGCGCGCCTTTCAAGTAGTCGCCTTCTTTGGTGGTAGACTCTGTCGATCTCAGCAATTGAATTAGCAAGCGGTGTTCCTGCAGAACGTGTATGCGGCATCACTATCTATAACAGACTAGGAAAGGTGATTAGAAACAGACTAGGAAAGCAGTATCAGAGAGAGATTAAAAAGGAAAACTAAAACTAATAGAATTAGGAATCTAAAGATGTGAATATAAACAAATTAAACAGAAAAAAGGAGTATAGTCCCCGGCAACGGCGCCAATTTGATGAACGCGGATGTCGTGCTCCGAATTCAAGCAAATAAATTTGTTATTTAGCCAAAGGCAATCCACAACTACAACGAAAACCGTAGTGTAGCAGTAGAATGACTCGAGTGTCGTTCTCTCAGGACTATAACTAGCTTTATCAAATCTAATTTAGAATATAAAAAACAGCAAACAGATAGCAGAGGGGTTTCTAGCAGATAATGGAGATTGGTGATAGTATGGTCCTTCTTAACATACGGGTCGATAATCATGCATAAATTCCTCGGTCTTGCATAGAGATCTTTGAATCAATCTAGTGTCCTGTTGCAAATATTAAGCACTACGAAGATAATTGGTCTGACAAGTCAATCACGATTGTCCTAATGTGTTCCGTAATTATTCAACACTACGAAGATAATTGGTCTGATGGTCGACAAGTGTCCAATTGTGCATAATAATTAATACAACATACGAGAATTTAGGTTGCAACTGATCAACGAAATAAAGCAATGACACGGAGTATAATGCGCGATATAGCCATTAGCATGATTATCTTCCCTTCGCTAAGAATTCACATACTACCACCAACGATAAGTTTAGCTACTCATAATAGGCATGCAATCAATAGAAATCATAGAAGAAAACATATTGAAAGATATATAAAATAAGTAGATTAAACTGTAAGATACAAGTTACCGAAGGTTGTCAATCTCCGAAGAATTGCGATCCTACGAGCTCCAATCCGCTATGAAAAAGTATCCCCTAAGCTACAGAACTCCCAGGACAGGCCCCGGGAAGTTCCTACCTAAAACTATAGAGAGAGGTGAGAAAGTAGGTCTGGAAAGATATGATTTTCGGAGAAAAACTGAGCACTATATATAGGCCCCGAAAAACTACGGGGCGGTTCGCCCCAGGGTGCGGCGGTTCGCCCCAGACTTTTTTCTCGCGGAATGCCGCGTTTTCGACGCATTTTTGGATTTCTTCCCCTTTTCGGACTCGGTTTCTGACTTCTAGTAGCCTTCTAACCTCCATATTCGGCCCCTAGACTTCAAATCCTATCCGGAAACCTTCAGATACTCCAAATAGGCTTCTGGAACACCAATTCCTTGTCAACTTCAATATAATTGCCCGGAAATCCTCGAATTTCAACCAAAACCTGTAAAATAAAATCTAAAGGGAAACGTGACACTATTCTAATAAAATGTACTAAAATATAGCTAAATTAACATAGAGGATAGCTAAAATAGGTGAAAAAGACTCGAATGAAAGTGTAAAATACACATTCATCACAAGTCCCATAGCATAAACCTTCATCCTCAACTCATCCGTAGTTATTTCAGCTCCGGGTCGTGGGAGTTGGTTGACGAAATCATCGATATCGTGTAAGTACCCCATCACATCTTCCCTTGCTAAGCCATAGAACCTCAGAAGTTGTTGGAATGCGTGGTTCTTGATTTCCAGATCTCGAGTTGCAGACGAAAAAAACAATCGCCGGCCCCCTCATACGATCCTTGGGAGGGTTGAACCCATGCTTTCAGTGGTCTAGCTTCTGCCATTCCGTCGATTTCCTTAACAAGACTGTGTAGAGATTCAGAGAAATCGGTATCCTCTATTCCCTCTAGTTCACGCCTTTGAAGTAGTCGCCTTCTTTGGTGGTAGACTCTGTCGATCTCAGCAATTAAATCAGCAAGCGGTGTTCCTCTAGATCGTGTATGTGGCATACACTATCTGTAACAAACTAGGTAAGCAGTGTCAGAGAGAAAATAGGAAAACTAAAACTACTAGAACTAGGAATTGAATGCTGAAAATATAAACAAATTAAACAGAAAAAAGGAGTATAGTCCCCGGCAACGGCGCCAATTTGATGATGCGTTTGGATGTCGTGCTCCAAGCAATCAAATAAATTTGTATTTAGCCAAACACAATTCACAACTACAACGAAAACCGTAGTGTAGCAGTAGAATAACCTCGAGTGTCGATCTCTAAGGACTATAACTAGCTTTATCTAATCTAATTTAGAATATAAAACAGCAGACGACTTAGCAAAGGTTTTTCTTAACAGATAATGGAGATTGGTGATAGTATGGTCATTCAAAGCATAACGGGTTAATAATTATGCGTAAATTCCTCGGTCTTGCATGGAGATCTTGATCAATGAATTGTCCAGTTGTAATTATCAAACACTACAAAGATATAGATTTAGATAGGTCAAAGACCAATGAATTGTCCAATTGTGTTCGGTAATTAATCAACAATACGAAGATAGAGATTTAGATAGATCAAACAAATAAAGCAATAACACAGAGTATAATGCGCGATATAGCCATTAGCATAATTATCAACCCTTCACTAAGAAATCACATACTATCACCAACGAGAAGTTTAGCTACTCATAGTTGTCATGCAATCAACAGAAATCATAGAAGAAAACATGTTGAAAGATATATAAAAATAAGTAGAAAAACTGTAAGATACAATGTTACCGAAGGTTGTCAGTCTCCGAAGAATCACGATCTTACAAGCTCCAAACTGCTATGAAAAAGTATCTCCTAAGCTAAGAACCCTCAGAACAGGCTCTGGGAAATTCCTACCTAAAACTACAGAGAAAGGTGAGAGAAAAGGTATGGAAAAGTATGAAAAACGGAGAAAAACTGAGCAACTATATATAGGCTTCGAATTGTGTGGGGCGAAGGGCCCTACACACTGGGCGATTCGCCCCACGTCCCGGGCGATTCGCCCGGGAGGTTTTTACGGCCAGATACGCGTTTTCGACGCGTTTTTGGATTTTGTCCCCTTTTCGGACTCGGTTTCTGACTTCTAGTGGCCTTCTAGCCTCCAAATTCGACCCCTAGACTTCAAATCCTATCCGGAATCTTTCAGATACTCCAATTAGGCTTCTGGAACACCAATTCCTTGTCAACTTCAATATAATTGCCCGGAAAACCTCGTTTTTCAACCAAAACCTGTAAAATAAAACTAAAGGGAAACGTGACACTATTCTAATAAAATGCACTAAAATATAGCTAAATTAACATAGAGGTAAAAATAGGTGAAAAAGACTCAAATGAAAGTGTAAAATACACATTCATCACGCTCCGAAGGAAAGCACTAATTACCTATCCACATTTGGCGCCGTTTGTGGGAACCGATCAAAAGGTTACCCTCGCCCTACTAGCGCGGTCCGAAGGATTGTTAATCCCAGAAGGAGTACCCGCCTTGCGACCGCTGTCGCCGGACCCCCACCTGCTCGTCCACGGTGCCGTCCCCCGTTGGGCGGCAGAGGAAGAGAAAGGGGGCGAGGCAATCGTGGTAGGGCAGTTAGAAATGATAATGTTGATGATTACCCGTACGACGTATTGCTCGACGGAGCACCGGCGAGCGTCACTGCTCCCGAGGAAGGATTTTCCGAAAATGCACCTCAAGGGATTCCCGTCGGATCCGGTTTTGGCGCATTAAGGAATTCCGCTCAACCGGTTCCAGGGCAAACTCATCCGGTCCCAAGACAAGACCAACCGGCAGCAAAGAACTTTACTCTTCCCAACGGACAAGTAGTCCGTCCCGCGGACTTTGGCTTCACGGAGGCGCAATACGGATTGTTCCTCTTGACCATCCAAGGATGCTTAGGGGAAAATGAGGCAGCAAGAGTAGAGGAGGAAATAAGGTCCCAAAGGCAGCCCCAAGTGCAAGAACCCGCACCCATTCTAGCAAGAGCACACCCCGCTCAAGATGAAGCTCAATCTCGAGCGAGTCCTAGGCCGATTCACGCAAGGCTGGGACCTCAAGGCGTACAATCAAGGCTAGGGCCCCAAGGCGTGCAATCAAGATTAGGTCCCCAAGGAGCCCCGAGAGACTTGAGAGAAATCATCGACCGAAGGGTAAGGGCCTCGCAAGGACCCAATAACCTGCATCCCCCCGACCATCTTCAAGTCCCCCCGGACCAACTCCAATTGCAAGTCATCAATCCGCCAACTCTTCCAAATCAGACCACGCCTCAGAACCGTCCGGAAGCAATGGCAGAAAATAATGGTGTGAGGACAGTGGCGCACAAGTCACTCCAATGTTAGGCTTCGACCCCATGACCGGGAGAAGGCTAAACCGTGAAGAGCTGAAAGCCCAAAGGAAAGTCATTGAAGCACAAATAGATGCGTTGAAAACGAGCGTCCAAGAGCAAGAAAAAGATATGGAGCCAAGCGCACTATGTGACGCCATAAGAACTCATGTGGTGAAGACCGATAGAGGATTCTCAACTCTGGAAAATTATAATGGTACCAGTTGTCCGAAGAACCATCTTGTAAGATTTGGCACAAAAATGGAAGCCCATGGGCATGATCCCAACACCAAGGCATTGATCTTCCCCTCGACACTTTGCGGAGAGGCAATGGTTTAGTGGTCTAACTTAGACAATGGATCCATCACATCCTACAAAGAACTCACATCTCAATTCATAAAAAGATTTGAGAAAGTGATTCGGAAGAAAAGGGGAGTCAAGTACTTAGCCGAAATCGTTCAAAGGCCGTCGGAGGACTTGAGGGAATTCTTGACAAGGTTCCATGAAGCGGCATACCAAGTAGAGACTCATGGAGCCAAGGAGCGAAAGGAATACTTGTATGGAAATACCACCAACGAGAAGCTTCGGGACGAACTCGCAAGGTCCCATGTGGAAACTGAGAAAGACCTAGAGCAAGTATGCGAGAACTTTTTAGCGGCAGAGGAGTTCCGAAGAACCGTCCCGGTGGGAACTGTCCCTCCGACCGCTCCGAAGGAAAAGGAACAACAAAGGCAAGTTCAGAATAATCCCCCGAAACAAAAAAGGCAAGACCAAAGAAATGAGAGAAACACCATTCAAAAGGAGCAACACCATAGAAACGACTTCAGGGACAAGAGAACTCCTCCAAGAAGATCTCCCCCGAGGAGGTACGAGAAGTACACTGAGCTTAGGCCAAGATCCGAAATCTTGAGCACTATTATAACAAGGAGCATGGATGTTGATTGGCCCGAGCCTATGCCGGAGTCCCGAAAGCATAGAAATTCGGACAAGTTTTGCTACTTCCACAAAGGCAAAGGGCATACCACCGATGAATGCATTAACCTCAAGACTGAAATTGAGAAGTTAGTACGCCGAGGGCAATTGGTCAATTACGTCCGCCGGGAGGAACCAGTTCACCAATCCATTCATCACACCGTAGTTCATTCGGAGTTCGGATGAAGATTTTGGAGCCCTTGAAGTGAAATTCGCAAGTTCCATTTGCATAGTCTGTGTATTTTGGGCACCAGTCTTTCATACGATATTGGATTGGCATGACGTTACAACCTACGCGTAGCTAACTCGAAGATCTATCCAACGGTGGGTCTTACGTGTCAATCCGAGTTCGGACACGCCTGGAATCTCTATTCGAAAACTGGAGAACTTGCTGCCCGTGGTAGGCGGTTCGCCTCCCACGCCAGGCGGTTCGCCCCACGTCTGCGGAAACCTATATATAGTTTTGCCTATTCTACGTTTTTCAAACTTTAGACCCAATTTTTGAGAGGCATAAACCTAGAGACTTGTTCTGGGTATTCTTAGCATAGAGACTACTTTTCCTATCGATTTTGGAAGATTAAGCATAGAGATTGGACATCGTTGATTCTCAATTCTTGCTTGTGAGTTAGCAATTCACCGGAGATTGACAACCTTCGTTGGTAACTTGTATCTCACGATTTTTCTGCTTTTATTTATTTCATTCAACATGTTTTCATTCAATCTTGCTTTGATTCTTGTTGATTGCAATTTATCTATGAGTAGCTAAATCTATCGTTGGTGATAGTATGTGATTTCTTAGCTAGGGTTCTTGATTATGCATGAGTGGCTTCGCGCGTTTAAGACTTGATTTATTGTTTTATTTCTTTGATCTATCTAAGCCATCTATCTTCGTAGTGTTGAATTGAAAGGAACACATAGGACAATTCATGATCATAGATCTCTATACAAACTTCAAGTACTTCATGCATGATTATTACCCGTTGGTTTGAATGACCATACTATCACTGACTTCCATCATATTGATAAGAAAAATCTGTGCTTTGCTTGATTTCTGATTTATAGTTTAAGTTAAATTTGATAAATCTAGTTATAGTCCTTAGAGATCAACACTCGAGGTTATTTTACTTCTACACTACGTGCCTTGGTTTTCGTTGTAGTTGTGAATTGCCTTTGGCTAAAAACAAATTTATTTGATAATTGAGTCTGACAATCTCGTTCATCAAATTGGCGCCGTTGCCGGAGACTATACTCCTTTTTTCTCTTTAGCTTATTTATATTTTCAGCATTCAATTCCTAGAATAAAGTTCTTGGATTGTCTCTCAGAAACTTCACTTTGTTACCCTATTTCTTTCCTCCTCTCTTTAGCTAAATTCCAAAGTCTAGTCGATTCTAATAGAACTAATTTTTGGTTTTGAGTTACTCTTACTACGATATACAGGTATGATGTCCATACGAGCTCGCATGGCACTCCAATTCTCGCAGGTGAGGAGAGGATCATCTGTATACCTGGAAGATGAGTTAAGGAGGTATGAGGTGACGGAGTCCGTAGTGAGGTAGTTACCAAGGTACGAAGATGGAGTAGGGATGAACCCATTGAGTTTTATTCGATCCTATATAGAGGCAATAGAAAGAATTCCAGCGGAAGTGTTTACTAAGGACCAATTGTGCAGGAAATTATTTTCTTTTGCCCTTGGGTATGAGCCGAAGCAGTGGATTGCAAGGTTAGGACCAGGATCGCTGAAAACTTGGGGCCAAGTAGAAGAGGAGTTCTTGGCGCGGTTCATGCCTTATCATGAGACAATTGCCTTACGTGATAGGATCAAATACTTCAAGCAAGGAGAGTATGAACAGTTTTGTGACACCTACGAACGTTTTAAAATATATAAACGTGAGTGCCCCCATCACCGTTTCGAAGATGGGGAGTTGATTTGGTACTTCGTTGGTGGACTACGTGATGAGGAACGACTTAGAGTGGAAAGGTTGAGCGGCGGTCTGGAAGAATGTACGGTTGAAGAGGCAGAATAAGTCTTCCGTAAGTACGCCAGAGGATCATCACAATCTGATGAGGTCATACCAATTCACATCACCAGAGAGGAACTAGATCGAGGTGAAGCAGGAAGCTCATCCGAGGAGTATACTGAAGACAAAGATATCAATGAGGAAGATGAAATTGCACGTACAGGGCAAGTTGAAGATGACCTTCGTATAGCAAAAGTTTCTAAAGGGGTCGAAGTAACTGAGCAACTTATGGAGAGATTCAGCTTGTTAGAGTGTGCGGAAGTAGAAGACGTTCGGAAACTTGAAAAGAAGGAAAGATTAGATGGCGATGCCCCCTGGAGGTGGGGGGCGAATTGCCGGGCGAACCGCCCCCATGACCAGTGAGTTGGGGGATCCCAACTCCCCTGTTTTGACACCTGAAGATGTTTGCATCAATCCCAAGCCACTTCCTACCGTTACTAATGAGGCTCCTGAGTACGAAGAAGTGAATCTACTCCTCCGAGGAGCGAGCAAGGAACAAGAAGTTGGTCAAAGCTCGATAGAGTCTCAAGTGCAAGACGATACATCTCAAACACCTAAAGGAGACGTAGTAAATGCTGAGGAAGAGGGGGACACGGGCGATATTACAGAGGTACTTCATAAGTCCTCTAACCCATATGCGCCCTCAAAACCTCATATACCAATCCATGGTAGGATCAGCTGGACAAGCAGGATACACAGAAGTCAGCACTAAACAAGCATCTCGCTGAAGTCGAAGTTAATGTTCCCCTTTTGATAAAGTCTTTAGCGGATATTCCTGTAAAGCAAACCCGTCCATTCACCATGGTGAGATCAATGAAGTTTCCTAGGTCTCTTTGCTACATCGCACCAAGAGAATGGCGCCCACCGTGGGGAGGTACTCTTGAATTGAAAGTCCATTCTTGTATACTCAGCCGACCGAGGCCAAACCATTTGGTAACATCTAGTATCGCTTTTTATTTCCTCATTCTCTTTTGCTAGGGACTAGCTTGAGTTTCATGAGGGGGGATGGGATGTGAACCATGATGTTATTATTGTTTGGCTTTTTGCATGTTGAGTATGTTATCTTGTATTTTGTTTGCATTTGCATTTGCACGTTTATCGCTTTCTTAGTATTTAGTTGCATACACTACATTCATCCTAGTATAGTTTTGCATGTTTTTATGTGGAGGTTATTGCAAAATTTTTTGAACTTTTTTATTGGGTAGATTAACTAGTTATGACCTTTGACCATGCGTTTCATCTCTATGAATTTGTTTGAGGTTTTTCTCGCTTGGCTTGTCACATTTATATATGCACTTAGTTAAGCTTGGTAGTCTCGACATCACTTAGTGGTGTTTTCTCTACTGCGGTTCACGAAGGCCTTTATAATAGGATGATGCATTTTAAAGTCTTGTGGTTGTTTTCCCGTGTAATTATGTACCTAAGAGGCAACAAGTTTTCACCTTGCTTTGAGATTGCTAAAAATGCCTAGGAAGGAGGTAGTGTGAGATTGTGTGATCCTTTGTTTGAAACCTATTCTTTCGAATAGGTTTGGGGAGGGGGTTATGCTATCGTTATGGCTTGTTTTCCGATTTTGAGTGTTATGAGTCTGTTTTTCTTTTTTCGTAAAGTTTGTTCTCCAACCTATTCTTTCGAATAGGTTTGGGGAGGTCATTTGTGAGTCATGTGAGTCTTTGTCATTCATTTTTCGTTGTTCTACTGCTGGCTACAAACAAAAAAAACAAAAAAATCAAAAATCAAAAAATTTCAAGAAATCTGGAACAGCAAAAAAATAGCAAAAAGACCCCAAAAAAGCAAAGAAAGCCAAGAAGCAGTTTAGCAAAGTGTTTGTCTCGTTTTCAATTCTTGTAATGTTCGTAATCGAGTTGTAAGTGTGTCTTTTGTTTGTTTGAGAGTCATCTGTTCTAGACCACCTCGTCCTGCCATTCAGGAAGTGGTGATAGTTTATGACTTTGCTTGAGAGATGGGTAGAATAGGGGAGTGTGAACTTTTAGGGAACCCTCCTTCGTTTGATGAGAGCCAGTATTGGTTCGATCTCTTTGAGGGAAAGTCTTAACTTGGTGAACAATAGTAAGTCCTCAGTTTCATGGGCACGGGACTACCATTCGTATTTTAACATGTTTCATTACGTCGTCACTGACTAGGTCCAGGTAGAGAATGTTACGAGAGACTATCTTGTTTAACATAGTGCATATGTGAATGTGTATGAGTCAATCGAGGCATTCTTCAACCAATATCCATGTTATGATTTGTATTGTCTTTGTTCATTAGTTTTTGATAGATTCAATAGATTAGTTCATTTCATTTGGCATGAGACTCCACTTTGTGTGTTGCATTGGTTTTTTGCATTAGAGTCTAGCTAGTTGCTTGAGGACAAGCAAAGGTTCGGTTTGGGAAGTTTGATGAACGTGTATTTTACACTTTCATTCGAGTCTTTTTCACCAATTTAGCTATCCTCTATGTTAATTTAGCTTATATTTTAGTGCATTTTATTATAATAGTGTCACGTTTCCCTTTTCTTTGCATATTTCAGGTTTTTGGTGAAAAATGTACTTTTGATGGGCAATTATGGTAAAGAGAATGAAGGTTTAGTGCTACGAGATCACCCGTGGTGTGTCAAGGAGTATCGGGATGAGTTTCAAGGCCAAGGAGAGCATGAAAGATTTGAGATATCTTGTATGAGGCGGAAACGGTAGTTCATTCGGAGTTCGGATGAAGATTTTGGAGCCCTTGAAGTGAAATTCGGAAGTTCCATTTGCATAGTCTTAGTATTTTGGGCACCAGTCTTTCATACGATATTGGATTGGGATGAAGTTACAACCCACGCGTAGTTAACTCGAATAGCTATCCAACGAAGGGTCTTACGTGCCAATCCGAGTTCGGACGAGCCCGGAATCTCTGTTCAAAAACTGGAGAACTTGCTGTCCGTGGGAGGCGGTTCGCCTCCCACGCCAGGCGTTTCGCCCCACGTCTGCGGAAACCTATATATAGTTTTGCCTATTCTACGTTTTTCAGACTTTAGACCCAATTTTTGAGAGGCATAAACCTAGAGACTTGTTCTGGGTATTCTTAGCATAGAAGACTACTTTTCTTTTCGATTTTGGAAGATTAAGCATAGAGATTGGACATCGTTGATTCTCAATTCTTGCTTGTGAGTTAGCAATTCACCGGAGATTGACAACTTTCCTTGGTAACTTGTATCTCACGATTTTTCTGCTTTTATTTATTTCATTCAACATGTTTTCATTCAATCTTGCTTTGATTCTTGTTGATTGCAATTTATCTATGAGTAGCTAAATCTATCGTTGGTGATAGTATGTGATTTCTTAGCTAGGGTTCTTGATTATGCATGAGTGGCTTCGCGCGTTTAAGACTTGATTTATTGTTTTATTTCTTTGATCTATCTAAGCCATCTATCTTCGTAGTGTTGAATTGAAAGGAACACATAGGACAATTCATGATCATAGATCTCTATACAAACTTCAAGTACTTCATGCATGATTATTACCCGTTGCTATGAATGACCATACTATCACTGACTTCCATCATATTGATAAGAAAAATCTGTGCTTTGCTTGATTTCTAATTTATAGTTTAAGTTTAATTTGATAAAGCTAGTTATAGTCCTTAGAGATCAACACTCGAGGTTATTTTACTTCTACACTACGTGCCTTGGTTTTCGTTGTAGTTGTGAATTGTCTTTGGCTAAAAACAAATTTCTTTGATTAATTGAGTCTGACAATCTCGTTCATCAATTAATTGGCGCCGTTGCCGGGGACTATACTCCTTTTTTCTCTTTAGCTTATTTATATTTTCAGCATTCAATTCCTAGAATAAAGTTCTTGGATTGTCTCTCAGAAACTTCACTTTCTTACCCTATTTCTTTCCTCCTATCCTTAGCTAAATTCCAAACTCTAGTCGATTCTAACAGAACTAATTTTTGGTTTTGAGTTACTCCTACTACAAATATACAGGTATGATATCCATACGAGCTCGCATGGCACCCCAATTCTCGCAGGTGAGGAGAGGATCATCTGTATACTTGGAAGATGAGTTAAGGAGGTATGAGGTGACGGAGTCCGTAGTGAGGTACTTACTAAGGTACGAAGATGGAGTAGGGATGAACCCATTGAGTTTTATTCGATCCTATTAGGAGGCAATAGTAACGCGAAGAAAAGCGGTACAGAGGAAAGAACAAAGTTTAGCGGTGGCAGAGGTAAAAGAGCTCGAAGAGTACCAAGTAATTCCTCCCATCCCTCCGACCTCGAAGAAAAAAGCATTTTTTGAAGAGAACAAAATTGAAGCGAAAGAAGATTTGGAAGAAATTCAAGTGGTAGAAGGATCTCCCGACAAGGTCAGAAGGATAGGGACAGAGATGACCGCAGAGGTACGAATGAAGGTCATCCAATGCCTCAGGGACAACAATGATGTATTCGCTTGGAGTACGGAGGATCTCAAAGGAATCGACCCTAGGGTCGCAGTTCACCATTTGGACTTAGATCCCAAAATCACCCATATTCGCGAGAAGCGAAGAGATTTCGGTCCGGAGGATAATGCCATCATTGAAGACGAGGTCCAGAGGCTCTTGAAGGCGGGACACATCAAAGAATTAAGATACTCAGATTGGGTTTGCAATGTGGTCCTAGTAGAGAAAGGCGAAGGGAAATGGAGAATGTGCAACAACTTCACTCGCCTTAACAAGTTTTGTCCAAAGGATCCTTATCCCCTTCCTAGGATTGATCAACTTGTGGATTCCACCGCCGGATGTGCACTACTTAGCTTCATGGATGCCTACCAAGGCTTTTATCAAATCAAGATGGCAAGGGACGACGTACCAAAGACAGCCTTCTTTCCCAATGGCAATGTCTACTGCTTCAACGTCATGCCCTTCGGACTCAAAAATGCGGGGGCAACCTACCAACGCCTAGTGAACAAGATGTTCAAGGACGAGATAGGCAAAACCATGGAAGTTTATGTCGACGACATGCTAGTGAAAAGCAAGAAGGAAAATCAACACGTCGAGCACCTTAATAAGTGCTTCGCGGTCCTGAGGAAATATGGCATGAAGCTTAACCCGACAAAGTGCACATTTGGTGTCAAGGGAGGCAAGTTCCTTGGTTACGTGGTGACCGAAAGGGGAATTGAAGAAAATCCAGAAAAGATCAAAGCCATACTTGACCTTCCGCAACCAAAGATACTTAACGAGGTACAACAATTGGTTGGGAAATCCATCGCCCTAAGCCGTTTTATCTCAACATCGGCCGAGAAGAATATGCCTTTCTTCAAGGTCCTGAGGAAGAGTAATCAGTTCGAATGGACAAAGGAATGCGAAGAAGCTTTTGAGAAACTGAAGCAATACTTGTTGTCGCCACCTTTGTTGTCCAAGCCGGTCGACGGAGAACCATTATATCTCTACCTTGCGACCACTCCGGAGGCAATAAGTTCCGTCCTGGTACGGATCCAAGGGAATGATCATATGCCGATTTATTATTTGAGCAAGGCACTCACAGGTGCGGAGACGAGATATTTAGACATTGAAAGGTTGTCATTTGCCTTGGTCTACACCGCAAGGAGGCTCAAACCATACTTTGGTGCACACAAAGTGATTGTCTTAACAAGCCAACCTCTCAAGCAAGTCCTAGGGCGACCTGAAATGAGCGGAAGACTAGCAAGATGGGTGATCGAGCTTAGTGAGTTCGACATCGACTACCAAGCTCCATTAGCCAAAAAAACTCAAGTCCTAGCGGATTTCTTGGATGAGTATCCCGCCAAGGACCCTATGGACGTCGACCCAAAGGAGGCACAATCTGATTCAGCTATGATGATCGACTCCCAAGGACCTCAAGTCAGTGAACATTTCAAAGCTCTAGAAGCGGCATTGAAGGGATTGAAGGAACTAGCCCAAGCTAGTCGAGAAATTGATATGTCCAATGCCGAAGACGCCATGCTTTATCGCCCTGAGACCAATGACCAAAGGAAAGAGTACACACCCAGCCACATGAGCCTTCTCAATGATGTGGTAATGGAAGAAGCAAATTCTCAGATTGTCGTACAAGGACCAAAATCCGGAGCGGAGGTTCCGGAGGAAGCAGAAAAAGGTCCGGAGGAAACAGGAAAGGGTCCGAAGGAACCAGTTCGAGAAATAATTCTCCCCGAACCAAAAAATCCAAAAGATCATAGAGATTTTTGGATTTTACAAGTTGATGGTTCGTCTTGCGGGAGGTCCGAAAGAATTGGAATCTACCTCAGGAGTCCCGGAGGAGCCGAGTTAGAATACGTTGTGGCCTTAGGCTTTTCGGTCTCAAATAATGAAGCTGAATATGAAGCGATTCTGATCGGTCTCCGGATGGCCAAATCACTTCAAGTGAAGAAAATCAAGCTTTTTACCGACTCACAATTGGCCGAGAGGCAGTTGGCCGGAGCATTCAAAGCGAAGAAGAGCTCCTTGCTAGAGTACAAGGACGCTATCAAAGAAGAAATGGCACAATTTGAAGAATACCAAGTAGAGAAATTTGCAAGATAACTCAATGGTAAGGCGAATACCTTGTCCAAATAGCGTCCGGAGGCGTAGACACTCGAAATGTGATACTTCTGAAGATGGAGCTTTCGTCCATCGCAAGTTCTCAAAAAAGTGCGCAAGGCATGTTCACTATTGATACGACCCCAAGTTGGATGCAACCTATCGCGGCCTATTTGATGCATGGAATCCTCCCGAGGGACCGTGCAGAAGCAAGGAGGATCAAGGGAAGAGCAGTGAGATACTTTGTCCAAGGGACATATCTTTACAAGAGATCCTTCAGAGGCACACACCTTAGATGTGTTAGAAACAACGAAGTCCAAGCGATCTTAGAAGAAATGCACCAAGGGAGTTGTGGAAACCACTCGGGAGGAAGAGCCTTAGCTCAGAAGATTATTCGCCAAGGATTTTATTGGCCAACGGTGCGAGAGGATGCTGCGCAAGTGCGAGGAATGTCAATACTTTGCGACCCCATATCATGCGCCCGCAAGACCGCTTATATCTTCCAAGATCACATGCCCCTTCGACACATGGGGAATAGACATAGTCGGACCATAGCCCAAAGGAACCGGACAAAAGAAGTTCATCATTGTCGCGGTAGAATACTTCAGCAAATGGGTAGAGGCGGAAGCGGTTTCTGTGACCAGCGAGAAGAAGGTTATGGATTTTGTCTAGAGGAACATTGTATGTCGCTTCGGCTTGCCAAGGGTCCTTGTGTCTGACAACGGTTCTCAGTTCTCCGGAGCCAAGTTCAACGCATGGTGCGAAAGGATGAAGATCGAAAGGCGCTTTACTTTAGTGGGATATCCCCAAGCTAATGGCCAAACCGAGTCCCCCAACAAGACGCTCGTGAGAAGCTTGAAGAAAAGATTTTCAGCGTACCAAGGAAGTTGGGTTGAGCAACTTGATGGAGTCCTCTGGGCCTACCGCACCACTTCAAAGACAGCTACAAGGGAAACTCCATTCTCCCTTGTCTATGGTTCGGAGGCAGTTATCCCGGCCGAGATCGTGCAAGAAACGTTGAGAATTCAAGGCTACCAACCGGAGGACAACCATGAAGCAAGGATGTTCGATCTGGAAATGCTCGAAGAGTCAAGGACCACAATATTGGCAAACATCTTGAGATACCAATCCATTGTCGTAAAGGCCTACAACAAGCATGTCAAGGACATAGACTTTCAAGTCGGAGACTTGGTACTCCGCAAGGCATATATCCTAGGAAATCCACACAAGATGGAACCTAAGTGGGAAGGACCTTACAAGATAGTAGAAGCCAACTCCAATGGAAGTTACCGCTTGGAAGACGCCGAAGGAAATGAATTGAAGAACACTTGGAACACCACCAATCTCCAGAGGTTTTATGCCTAGAAGGCATTGGAGAATTATGCAATGTTTTGATGAGCTCCTGTGGAAGGCCCCCTTTCGCCAGTTTATGATTTCTAGTTCAGTTTTTGTTTCGCCCTTTGGCATGGCCTCGAAGCCCACCGTTGTAATTGAATTTCCGTCAAATCAATGCAACTCTTTCAGTTTGAAATATTGTCTTGTTTACGCGAAAGGCAGATATAAAGCCACGAAAGGCAACACAAAAATACGAAACTAGATAAGAAGCTCCGAAGGAAAGAAATAAGGGTAGAAAGGCAAAAAATTTATCTTCTTGGTTTTTCAAGACAAGAAAAGGATGTCTCGGGAAAGATTTTCGGAAAATTTTCGAGTCAGAGGACGCACTATGGTGCGACGACATGCTCCTCGGCCAAGTTTCAAAAATGGTCTGAAGACCATAACTATTCCATCGTCCACAAGAAGTTTTTTCCTTGAATTTTTTGAGAAAAAATTGTAAGGGAGAAAAGTGTGCTCGACGACACACTTAATTACCTAAGGGCTGACTACATTGGCAGATAAGGTTGCCCGACTAACATTCATTCATGAAACGTCCGAAGGTATCAAGGGAATGGAGTGCCCGAGCACCAGGATTCATACTTGGTGAAATTTTGTCTAAGTTACGATTCATATTTGGTGAAATTGTGTCTAAGTTTTCCGGAAACACTGGGCGGCCGACTAGCAAGGAAAACACATGGCGGCCGACTAGCAAGGGTAGTCGACATGCGAGGCGCCCGACAGAATAATTTCTATACTTAAGAATTTATTTCAAGGAAGAAGTCGGGAAGTGCGTGAATTGCTAAGTTGTTAGCCTAAGTGGCCGACCAACCGCTAAGTCGATCCAGATATGCGAAGTTTGAGATATATATTACAAGCGTCCGATGACGCATACTTAGAATTTTTTCTAAGTCCAAAGAATGAGAAACAAGTACCTGCAGAAGCATATTATGAAAACTCGCATAATGCTTTGCGACATACCAAAAGTAAAGACAAGAAATGCAAGAAAGAAGAAACGAGCGATTAGCATAAGGCCTCGTCGGGCAAACGGAGGAGCATAATTGATTTACAAAAGGATATGCACCCAATTGAGTGGGGCATCAAAAAGAGCTCTCCCGAGCACGCCACAAAGGGCCGAATTAAAACGGAAATGTAATTGTTCGACTAGCAAAATAAAGGACTTGTTCAAATTTTTACAAGTTTTATCGAGCATACTCTACCTTCAACCGGAGCGGGTACGAGACTGCTCGGGTGAATTAGGAGGAGATCTATGTAGGTCTTGCCCTTCCCCGGTCCGACTACCACCGCCGGAAGCTTGACTCTCTCCCTCAGCTCGACTAACTCCAGAGCCCGCTGCGCGCCTCTCTGCCTCGAGCATCTCCCGGAATTTGATAACCTCGGTCTCCTCCACAGTATAGTCACGGCCGAGGACGGGGCCATGAAGAGCGAGCCACCTAGTGTTGCGATGGCCACACTTGTTGAATGGCTCGAGTATCCCAACTCGGAGGACCTCGGGCACCCAGGAAGGAAGCAGACCGACCTTGGCGGGATAAGGCACTTCAGGGTTAGCGACCAGAGCGCCAAATTCGCAAGCCTTATGCTCAGTATCGGACACCATTTGGTCATCGTAGTCGGCCAAGTCACCGTTCTTATTGTCCATTAAGCCCGCGGCGTCGCTATCAAAATCCTCGGGCAAGAGACCCTTAGCCTTCAACTGGTCAAGAGCCGAGTAGAACCCTCCTCGCGCCCCACTTCCTTGGCCTCCAGCATTTTTAGGCGGTACGAGGCGGACTCATAGAAAGCCTTAGCGCCCTCATACCGAGTGTCTTTGAGGTACCCGAGGACAGCGTCTTTGAAACGGGCCATTTTGATGGAAAGGTTATTCCATGCATCCTTCCAGGCCTTCATCTTCATCTGCCTCTGCACCTTAGCGCTCTCGGCCTCCAAACATGCGAACTTGGCCTTCTCGACCTGCAGCTCCTCCTCCAGCGCCCGAGTACGGGTATTAGCTTCCTGAACTTGGAGGTGCAAATTGGCAACTTCCTCCGGAGCACCCTTCTCGGCCGCAAGGTTTCCAATGGCGCCCACTATGGTGGCGAGCTGCAAAGAACACAAAAGAAAGGCCCGAGGACCGATGAAGTTAGCAAGGCGCGAGAAGCAAAAATACTTAGCAAGTTTTGAAGTTAGAAAGGAGATATTTAGAAACATTACCTTGCGCGAGACCTGACTAAGCTCATGCGCCCGATCAAGCTCGTCGAGCGCCATGATACGGTTCACCTCATCCGTGAGATCCTCGCCGGTCGTGATCTCTTTGCCCTTGCCCTTGTTCTTGCGGGCCTTCTTCCCCGCGCGACCACCCTCGTCGTTGGAGCTCCTCTTCGACGTCTTGGACTTCTTGTCATCCTTAGCCTTATTGTCAGCCTTCTTAAGCTGGGGAAGAGCCATCTCCATAGGAGGCTCACCTTCCCGCTCGCGACGAGCCTGTAATAAAATACGGTCAGAGTTACCCCTAGGGTACGCAGTGGAATTTCAAAAATTTTCTTAACATGCAGGTTAATTGATTATGTATATGCCGTATATATTTAAACACGTCAGTTAGAAGACTAATCGTACTTCCAAAGCAAGCACAACTTCCAAGTCTTCGTAATAATCCAGTGTATCTTCTCCATCGTCGAAGTCGAAGATATCTGCAATACTCTGATTATCTGCAAGACAATAAGAGTTAGTTTCCAGCTCCTAGAACCTCAACCTTGGTATCCACGGATGAACAGCCTATCGGAAGAATGCTAGGATATTCTTTGTGTGACCAAGAAGATGGGGCGGCGATTTTCCTCCGGCAAGAGGGGTGGCGCGCGCGTGGATTATAGAGGAAGGGGAGAACTTTTATTTTCTCTAAGAAAGGTAGAATAATTATCTAAGAATTTGATACTGAAAAAGCTCTCTAATGACTTACTTATATAGTAGTCAATAGAAGCCTAAAGCATAAGCAATTAGACTTCATAAAGGAATAAGAATCTAATTCTTATCGCACTAGGAAACCAATTTCAAGTCTAGATTCATTCCCAATTAAATTAAAACTCAATGAGGAAAATCTAACTTATCCCTTGGACTTCTAATAGAGAAAGGAGTCGAACTCCTTCCCCTACTCAACTCGCGCGCGCGCGTGTCCTACGGGAGATAGGTGGGTCCCTATTTTGGGACCCACTTATAGTTCTAAAGCAATTCAAACTCCATGTAGATTTTTCCCATGTGCATATGTTAATTCTAAATTAACATATCCTTTCAAATCAAACCTCTATTATATTTCTAAAATATAATTTTTAATTGTATTTACATAAAATACAATTAATTAGCCAATTCAATTAATAATTCCAAATCATTAATTGAGCCACTAAATATTATAATTAATTCCAAATCAATTATAATCCATCAATCACAATTAATTCCAAATCAATTGCGATTTCATCTTCAAGGATATTCTGATAAGCTGAATCACCACATAGTGTGACCCATAGGGCCTCATTGTATTAAGCAAGTCCTAGACTAGGCAAAATGGAATTCCTAGACGGTTCCATTTGCAATATTAATACATGAGGACGTTTGAGAGGTTTTGTCAAAGCAAACCCTTTCGTTGCGAAGCCTGTTGCGCTCAACGCGGCGATGGTAACGTCCCTTCATCTGACTGACTCGAATGCATCTAGGATCGATGATGTGTCTATCCCAATAATACATCCACGGGCGTCTCGGGGAGTTGTTTGGTTACGAAGATGTACTTATAACTATCATAATATATCGATGCACTGGCCAGTGACTTTACCAACACAACTATGACGAGTATGAGCAGTACTCTCCTGTGCTATACATGAGAGATGAATCCTTCACAGAAACACTTATCATCCCCATTTGTATGTAGCCATAATCCTGGATCGTGTCTTAGGTCAACTGCTTATTCAGAGCTGACATCGACGGGTCCACCAAGGATATGGGGCAACAAATGTGATGATAAAGTCCTGTAAGTCCAAAGGACGACTGACATCACTTCGACAACTTACCGGTTCCCATAGACACTTCGGTGTAGAGTATACATCGATGGGAGTGTCCGGTGGGTACTTCCATTGTTCGGTAATCATCCTTCGAACAACTATGCGCAGTTATTGGAACGTTTATTGATTGTCCAACAACCCGTTCTGTGGCCGTGGGATCGGCTCACACTTGCTCCAACAAGTATAACCTCCACGCATACTAGTCTCAGCTGGTTCATTCAGACCCCTACATCCGAGATGAACCTCGACTACGGAGAGTTTGGGATAGATGATAACTCACATAGCTCCCACTATCTGTGTGATCTGTCATCTATCCGAGGGGACATGTTTAATATCAATACAGACAGAAATAGAGATATGACATGCTGCATGCCTGGTGTAATATAAATATGAAAGCGATACTCAATAGTCAAACAACAAACATATATTATATTACGTTGACCTGTGTAATAGTACATATATGCCCTCTATAAGGGTTGCATGCCCTTAATAAGGACTGTCTCTAGGACATATACACTATCAATCTCCCACTTGGTCTAGAGCCAGTCACCTTTATGCTTAATACCCAGATTAGCATAATGTCTTAAGTGGACTTCCACTGATAAGACCTTGGTGAAAGGATCTGCCACGTTGTCCGTGGTAGAGACACGTTCTATACTAACTTCTCCTCTATCAATAATCTCACGTATAACTTGATACTTTCTAAGTACATGTTTGTTCTTGTTTGTAGATCTAGGCTCCTTAGCTTGAGCGACGGCGCCAGTATTGTCACAATAAATCGTTATTGGACTAGGAGCAGGAACAACCCTCAATTCCTTCAAGAACTCTGCAATCCAGACAGCTTCTTTCGATGCTTCTGATGCAGCAATGTACTCGGCTTCTGTGGATGGGCCAGCAACCGTGGCTTGCTTAGAACTCTTCCAACAGATAGCTCATCCGTTTAATTTGAATACGTATCCTGTCTGTGACTTAAAGTCATCAGAGTCAATATCAATACAAAGAGGCAATAATTGATATTGACTCAGACAAATGGCAAGAGGCCATGGAATTGGAAATGGACTCCATGTACCTGAACCAAGTTTGGAACTTGGTAGACTTGCCCCCAAGGGGTTAGACCTATTGGGTGCAAATGGGTCTTTAAATGAAAGACAGATGCCGATGGCAAGGTAAAAACGCACAAGGCTAGACTTGTGGCGAAAGGCTACAAGCAAAGGTATGGCATCGATTACGATGAAACCTTTTCACCGGTAGAAAAATTGAAGTCCATTCGAATTCTACTTGCGATAGCTGCCTACTATGATTATGAGATCTGGCAGATGGATGTAAAGACTGCCTTCCTCAATGGCAACCTTGAGGAAGAGGTCTATATGGTACAGCCGGAAGGTTTTATTAGTAAAACCAGGCCAATTGTTGTATGCAAATTACAAAGATCCATCTATGGGTTAAAGCAAGCGTCTATGAGCTGGAATATCCGCTTTGATGAAGCTGTCAAATCGTTTGACTTCATCAGAAGCAAGGAAGATCCCTGTGTCTACACTAGGCACAGCGACAAGGGAGTCGTTTTCATGATCATCTATGTTGATGACATTTTGATCATGGGAAACAATGTCTCTATGCTAGAAGAGACTAAAGTTTGGTTATCAAGTACCTTCTCAATGAAGGACTTGGGTGAAGCGAACTACATCCTAGGGATCAAGATCTATAGAGATAGATCCAAGAGGATGTTAGGATTGACACAGTCCACCTACATCGACAAAATACTGAAGCGTTATAAGATGGATGACTCAGAGAGAGGCTTTCTCCCAGCTAGGCATGGGATTGTCTTATCAGTTAAGGATGGTCCTAAAACTGATGAAGAAATAAATGCAATGAGTCGTGTGCCCTATGCTTCGGCAGTAGGGTCTATATATGCAATAAATTGCACAAGGCCCGATGTGGCATATGCGCTTAGTGTCACTTGTCGACACCAACAGAATCCAGGAGTACCTCACTGGACTACTGTAAAGAACATTCATAAGTACCTTCGACGGACTAAAGAGATGTTCTTGGTGTTTGGTGGAGAACCAGAATTAAAGATGTCTGGTTATGTTGACGCTGGATTTGAATCAGATCCTGATGACTTTAAGTCACAGACAGGATACGTATTCAAATTAAACGGAGGAGCTATCTATTGGAAGAGGTCTAAGCAAGCCACGGTTGCTGACTCATCCATAGAAGCTGAGTACATTGCTGCATCAGAAGCATCGAAAGAAGCTGTCTGGATTGCAGAGTTCTTGAAGGGATTGAGGGTTGTTCCTGCTCCTAGTCCAATAACGATTTATTGTGACAATACGGGCGCCGTCGCTCAAGCTAAGGAGCCTAGATCTACAAACAAGAACAAACATGTACTTAGAAAGTATCACGTTATACGTGAGATTATTGATAGAGGAGAAGTTAGTATAGAACGTGTCTCTACCACGGACAACGTGGCAGATCCTTTCACCAAGGTCTTATCAGTTGAAGTCCACTTAAGACATTATGCTAATCTGGGTATTAAGCATAAAGGTGACTGGCTCTAGACCAAGTGGGAGATTGATAGTGTATATGTCCTAGAGACAGTCCTTATTAAGGGCATGTAGCCCTTATAGAGGGCATATATGTACTATTACACAGGTCAACGTAATATAATATATGTCTGTTGCTTTTACGATTGAGTATCACTTTCATATTTATATTACACCAGGCATGCAGCATGTCATATCTCTATTACTGTTTGTATTGATATTAAACATGTCCCCTCGGATAGATGACCGATCACACTGATAGTGGGAGCTATGTGAGTTATCATCTATCCCAAACCAGACGAGACTAGTATGCGTGGAGGTTATACTTGTTGGAGCAAGTGTGAGCCGATCCCACGGCCACGGAACGGATTGTTGGACAATCGAGAAACGTTCCCATAACTGTGCATAGTTGTTCGAAGAAGGATTATCGAACAATGGAAGTACCCACCGGACACTCCCATCGATGTATACTCTACACCGAAGTGTCTATGGGAACCGGTGAGTTGTCGAAGTGATGCCAGTCGTCCTTTGGACTTACAAGACTTTATCATCACATTTGTTGCCCCATATCCTTGGTGGACCCGTCGATGTCAGCTCAGAATAAGCAGTTGACATAAGACACGATCCAAGATTATGGCTACATACAAATGGGGATGATAAGTGATTCTGTGAAGGATTCATCTCTCAAGTGTAGCACAGGAGAGCACTGCTCATAGTCGTTCATAGTTGTGATGGTAAAACCGCTGGCCAGCGTATCAATATTATTATGATGGTCATAATAGATATTGGATTCACCATGCAGCTCACTGAAGACGCCCGTGGATCTATTATTGGGATAGACAGTTCATCGATCCTAGATACATTCGAGCAAGTCAGATGAAGGGACGTTACCATCGCCACGTTGAGCGCAACAGACTTCGCAACGAAATGGTTAGCTTTGAGAAACCTCTCAAACGTCCTCATGTATTAATATTGCAAATGGAACCGTCTAGGAATTCCATGTTGCCTAGTCTAGGACTTGCTTAATACGATGAGGCCCTATGGGTCACACTATGTGGTGATTTAGCCTATCAGAATATCCTTGAAGATGGAATCGCAATTAATTTGGAATTAATTGTGATTGATGGATTATAATTGATTTGGAATTAATTATAATATTTGGTGGCTCAATTAATGATTTGGAATTATTAATTGAATTGACTAATTAATTGTATTTTATGTAAATACAATTAAAGATTATATTTTGGAAATATAATAGAAGTTTGATTTGAAAGGATATGTTAATTTAGAATTGACATATGCACTTGGGCAAAATCTACTTGGAGTTTGAATTGACTTATAACTATAAGTGGGTCCCAAAATTGGGACCCACCTATTTCCCGTAGGACTGGGCGCGCGCGCGTTAGCTAGATAGGGGAAGGAGTTCGACTGCTTCCTCTATTAGAAGTCCAAGGGATAAATTAGATTTTCCTGATTGAGTTTTAATTTGATTGGGAATGAATCTAGACTTGATATTGGTTTCCTAGTGCGATAAGAATTAGATTCTTATTCCTTTACGAAGTCTAATTGCTTATGCTTTAGGCTTCTATTGACTACTATATATAGTAGACTATTAGTGAGTTTTTGACATAGACTTTCACAGTCATTCTACCCAGTTTTCTTAGAGAAAATAAAACTCACCCCTCCTCTATAAGCCTACGCGCGCGCCACCTACCGGAGGAATCGCCGCCCCATCTTCTTGGTCACACAAAGAATATCCTAGCATTCTTCCGATAGGCTGTTCATCCGTGGATACCAAGGTTGAGGTTCTAGGAGCTGGAAACTAACTTTTATTCTCTTGCAGATAATCAAAGTATTGCAGATATCTTCGACTTCGACGAAGGAGAAGATACATCGGATTATTACGAAGACTTGGAAGCTGCTTTGGAAGTAAGGTTAGTCTTCTAATTGACGTGTTTAAATATATACGACATATACATAATCAATTAACCTGTATGTTAAGAAAATTTTTGAAATTCCGCTGCGTACCCTAGGGGTAACTCTGACCGTATTTTCTTACACCGCGACCCTGTTCCCTAGCGGGAGGCTGCTCTTGTGCAACTTGTTGCACATGTTGATTGACAACGGGTTCTATTGGTGTGGTTTCAACTGTTGATCTAATCACAGGACTCCCACTGACTATGACATGCCTAGCAAGTGTCATATCATTACCCTTGTCTGCTTCGAAAGCTCCCACTGAACTTGAGTCCAAATCAGAAGATTTAGAGAACTCATGTTCGCGCGTGTCAAAGTCTTGAATTTCTTCAAGTTCTATCAAGTCATCTAACCTCTCTTCTTCGAGGTATTCTGCTTCTAAAAACTTGACGTTTCTAGATACTATCACCTTGTGATCTTCAGCATGATAGAATTCATAGCCTCTCGTCTGACGAGGATAACCTATGAAATATACCTTGACACCCTTGGCATCTAACTTATCAGTGAGCATCAGTTTGACTATCGCAGGACAGCCCCAAGGTCTAAGATAGCCTAGTGAGGGTTTCTTTCCTTTCCATAACTCATAAGGAGTTTTCTCCACTGATTTAGATGGTACACGGTTCAGAATGTAGATTGCAGTTTGTAGTGCATATCCCCATAGATATTTTGGAAGAGTCGAGAATCCAATCATTGATCTTACCATGTCTAACAGGGTTCGATTCCTTCTCTCAGACACAACATTTAACAGTGGTGTTCCAGGAGGAGTCCATTGCGATTGAATTTCATTTTCCTTCAAGTAGTCGATAAATTCTTCACTAAGGTATTCACCTCCTCGATTTGATCGAAGAGTGACTATCCTTAGGTTCAATTCATTCTCGACCTCATTCCTAAACTCCTTGAATTTCCCAAAGGTCTCAGATTTATTCTTCGTAAGATAAATATATCCATACCTTGAGAAATCGTCAGTAAAGGTAACGAAGTAAGGATAACCCCCACGCGCATGGACTTTAAAAGGTCCACATACATCGGTATGTATGAGCTCTAAGCAGCGAGTGGAACGAACACCTTGTCCAACAAAAGGTTTGTTCGTCATCTTACCCTTAACACATGATTCGCATGTACCATATTATTCAAAATCAAATGGTTCTAAGTAGTCCAACTTCCTTAGTCTTTGAATCCGTGTTTCATTGATATGGCCTAGCCGATAATGCCATAGATAAGATGGATTATTCTTCCTACTTGAAGACGGTTATTTGTTATGTTTTTTTTTGAAATAAAGGTAGACTACTTTGCAAAATATATAAACCATTCACTAAGCGAGCTTTTCCATAATACTGATCATTTAATGAAAAATAACAAGTATTATTCACAAATCGAAAGGAAAAACCCATATTGTCTAACAATGGAATGGAAATAATATTTCTGACAATGGATGGAACAAAATAAACGTTATCAAGTTCTAAAGATTGTCCCGAAGGTAAATCTATCTTGCAGCGTTCAACGCGTTTGGCTTCAACTGAATTGTCGTTCCCAACATGCAAGTCGATTTCACCTTGCTTGACTAGCCTGTGATCAATTAGCCCCTTCACATTATTACAAATGTGTGAGCCACAGGCTGTATCTAATATCCAACCATTGGAGTCAAAAAGTAGTCATGTTCATTTCAATAACAAACATACCTGAGCTAGAAGCCGGTGGCTTCTTAGCTTGATCTGCCCTCAGCTTAGGGCAATCTTTCTTCCAATGTCCTTTCTGCTTACAGAAAAGACATTCATCTGTGCGTACCGTTCCGCTTCCCTTGAACTTCCTTTTCTGGTTCAGACGCTTAGGCTTATCACTCGAAGTGTTAGCCTTGGCTCCCGACTTTCCCTTACCCTTAGGACCTTTGTTTCTCGGGTTTGGGTTAGACGGTTGCCCAACAAACATGATCGACTTTTCCTTCTTAGGAAGAGTTTGATCATATGTCTTCAGCAGATTATGGAGTTCGGGCAGTGTTACGTCCTTCGCATTCATCGTGTAGTTGATGACGAACTGCGAATACGAACTCGGCAATGATTGAAGGACAAAGATCACCATGATCTTATTCTCATGTTGAGAACATGTTCAGACATGTTCCCTTCTTCATTGAGCTTGTATCGTCTTAAAGAGCGACTCAAGATGCTTCAGCATCTCATACGGCAACATGCTATCATGTTGTCTCTGCAGCTCATTGCTCATTGCCGCCAGCATAATACACTGCGCGGATCTAGCATCCTCATGATGCTTATCAGACTTTGCCTTGTTGGCTTGATTCCAAATCAGCAACTTGATCGGCAGTCTGATTCTCGAGACACACGGGATTAGCCTCGTCCAAGACGTACTCAATCCTTTCGTACCTCAGCACCAAACCTATATTCCTGATCCAATCTAGGAAGTTTGGTCCGGTCAAAATTTGCTTCTCTAAGACAGCACGGAGCGAGATACTCGCCATTTCTAATTTCCCAAGGAGAAATAATATAGAACGAAAATAATAAATCAACTATTGAAATATTACTTCTAAATACACAGTCAACATAACTAAACAACAAGGTCCTTTAGCTGTTTAGCTCCCACTATTTTCACATATGCTTGCCCCCAAAACAAACATACGGGTAATGTCCAACAAGTTACCGTAGTGGCAAAGATCCAAATCCATACTATGCTATACTCCAACGGGGGCTGATCGCATAGCATAATATGACCGGTAGGACTATCCAATTGCGTCACGCAACTCTTGGTTGTTAAATCTAATTTAACCCGATGCTCTACATATTGTACCTATCGAGGTCGCTAGATACAATATGCAGTAACTTATAACAATAGGCTTACTCTAATCTGACGATTACTGCGAGTGTGTAAGACGAGGTCGCCAATACAGGAAAACGCAATGAAAGTTCAGAATTAAAGCACCGTATGGAAAGCATCTCAGAAATACATACATATATATATATTTCTGCACTTATATTGGTTGGGGCTTGTAGCTTGAGGGTTGTTATCAGTCATCTACAAACAAATATGGGCGCCGCCTACCCATCATGCATGAGCAGTCTACACGTAATGGATGCCGCCTATCCATTCTAGTTCTAAACGCGGTCAAGCACATAATGGGCGCTGCCTACCCATGCATAACATATGCGGTCCGACAAATAAGAGGGCGCCGCCTACCCTCGCATGCATAGCGGTCGAACGGAAAGTAAAATACATGGTATTTAAACATGCATTGTCAAACAATAGCATATCGAGCAAACAAAACAAGTAGTAGCCTATGTGGATGCCAAATGACTTCATAATTTCATTATGAAAATTATAATCCCATACTTATAATCTCTATGAAATAATTGAAAATTTGGACTAGATTGAAAAATAAAAAATTCTATTGACCAGGTAGCAATTTTTGAAAACCCGAAGGACTTAATTGTAAATTTTGAAACCTTCAAGGTGTTAAATCTAAAATTCAAAAGTAGATGGACTAATTTGCAATAAACAATAAATTGATAAATTACAAATAAGCCCTTTAACTTTATACTAGTTAAATTTAACCCCACTAATTAAAAACAATCACAATTAAATCATATTTATATTCCAAATATAAAATTCAATCCTCAAAATTTTCAAAAATTCGATTTTGGGTCCAACCCGGAAAAATATATATATTTTAAAATATGGGACGGGACCTACTCCCGTCCCCTACCGTGCCTGCGGCCCGGGCGCTCGGCGTCTGCGGCACGCAGGCACGGGCGCCGCGCCTGGCGCCTGCGGCGCACGGGCGGCCCGGTCGATTATATATATATATATATATTTTTTTTTTAAAATTCTAAATTCTAAATTTATATAAAAAACAAAAGTTTTGAAAATCGAATTAATCATAGAATCAATTGCATCCACATTAACTACAAAAGCATACAACATATATACGTATATACGTAATCAATTAACTTGGCTCCGATACCACTGTAAGAAAATACGGTCAGAGTTACCCTTAGGGTACGCAGCGGAATTTCAAAAATTTTCTTAACATGCAGGTTAATTGATTATGTATATACCGTATATATTTAAACACGTCAGTTAGAAGACTAACCGTATTTCCAAAGCAAGCACAGCTTCCAAGTCTTCGTAATAATCCGGTGTATCTTCTCCTTCGTCGAAGTCGATGATATCTGCAATACTCTGATTATCTGCAAGACAATAAGAGTTAGTTTCCAGCTCCTAGAACCTCAACCTTGGTATCCACGGATGAACAACCTATTGGAAGAATGCTAGGATATTCTTTGTGTGACCAAGAAGATGGGGCGGCGATTTTCCTCCGGCAAGAGGGGTGGCGCGCATGGCTTATAGAGGAAGGGGAGAGCTTTTATTTTCTCTAAGAAAGGTAGAATAATTCTCTAAGAATTTGATACTGAAAAATCTCTCTAATGACTTACTTATATAGTAGTCAATAGAAGCCTAAAGCATAAGCAATTAGACTTCATAAAGGAATAAGAATCTAATTCTTATCGCACTAGGAAACCAATTTCAAGTCTAGATTCATTCCCAATTAAATTAAAACTCAATCAGGAAAATCTAACTTATCCCTTGGACTTCTAATAGAGGAAGGAGTCGAACTCCTTCCCCTACTCAGCTCGCGCGCGCGCGTGTCCTACGGGAGATAGGTGGGTCCCGATTTTGGGACTCACTTATAGTTATAAGGCAATTCAAACTCCAAGTAGATTTTTCCCATGTGCATATGTTAATTCTAAATTAACATATCCTTTCAAATCAAACATCAATAATATTTCTAAAATATAATCTTTAATTGTATTTACATAAAATACAATTAATTAGCCAATTTAATTAATAATTCCAAATCATTAATTGAGCCACTAAATATTATAATTAATTCCAAATCAATTATAATACATCAATCACAATTAATTCCAAATCAATTGCGATTCCATCTTCAAGGATATTCTCATAAGCTAAATCACCACATAGTGTGACCCATAGGGCCTCATTGTATTAAGCAAGTCCTAGACTAGGCAAAATGGAATTCCTAGACGGTTCCATTTGCAATATTAATACATGAGGACGTTTGAGAGGTTTCTCAAAGCAAACCCTTTCGTTGCGAAGCCTGTTGCGCTCAACGCGGCGATGGTAACGTCCCTTCATCTGACTGACTCGAATGCATCTAGGATCGATGATGTGTCTATCCCAATAATACATCCACGGGCGTCTCAGGGAGTTGTTTGGTTACAAAGATATACTTATGACTATCATAATATATCGATGCATTGGCCAGTGACTTTACCAACACAACTATGACGACTATGAGCAGTACACTCCTGTGCTACACATGAGAGATGAATCTTTCACAGAAACACTTATCATCCCCATTTGTATGTAGCCATAATCCTGGATCGTGTTTTAGGTCAACTGCTTATTCAAAGCTGACATCGACGGGTCCACTAAGGATATGGGGCAACAAATGTGATGATAAAGTCCTGTAAGTCCAAAGGACGACTGGCATCACTTCGACAACTTACCGGTTCCCATAGACACTTCGGTGTAGAGTATACATCGATGGGAGTGTTCGTTGGGTACTTCCATTGTTCGGTAATCATCCTTCGAACAACTATGCGCAGTCATGGGAACGTTTCTTGATTGTCCAACAATCCGTTCCGTGGCCGTGGGATCGGCTCACACTTGCTCCAACAAGTATAACCTCCACGCATACTAGTCTCAGCTGGTTCATTCAGACCCCTACACCCGAGATGAACCTCGACTAGGGAGAGTTTGGGATAGATGATAACTCACATAGCTCCCACTATCTATGTGATCGGTCATCTATCCGAAGGGACATGTTTAATATCAATACAGACAGAAATAGAGATATGACATGCTGCATGCCTGGTGTAATATAAATATGAAAGCGATACTCAATAGTCAAACAACAAACATATATTATATTACGTTGACCTGTGTAATAGTACATATATGCCCTCTATAAGGGCTGCATGCCCTTAATAAGGACTGTCTCTAGGACATATACACTATCAGAGCCATCTCGTCCTTATGAATGGCAGCGTTCCGAGGAGGGTCGCAAGGAAGCTGCGACGGCGAGTTCATCACCTTGTCCAACTTTTGGTGTTGGACGAACTTGCGCTGAGCGGCGCGCTGTCTCCTTCCGGCTTCAAGTGTCTCCGACATGATCCACTTAAGCCAATAACCTGCTGATGATGTCGTTTTTCACCAATTAAATTTGTTTAAAAGCCAAAGAACACTTATCACTACACAAACTAGAGTGCAATGGCAAGTTGTCCCCGAGTGTCGTTCTCTTGGGACCTAACGTGGCTTTGTTTGTGGTTTTTGCTAGTTATTTCAGACAACGAGTTCAAGTGTTTATAGAATTGCTTTCTTAGAACAAAGCAACGAGAAATCATATTGTTGTAATCAAGTTTGGAAAACGGTTGGTGGTAGAAATCAAATACACATGCATGAGTTACGAATATGCTCACAAGTTCAGTACGTAAAACCTTCGATCAAGTCTGCTAAGCAACTCGTCTAGGTAACTTTCAAGACACACATCATAAAAGACCACTATCAATAATTTAGAGGTGCTTGTCACGAACACCATTTATCTAGCATGCTGCAAATCTCTAACATACAATCCTATAGCTTTCATTGACCAAGATTTTGTCACTATACTCAATTCGAATATATTTTATAGGCAACTAAGAATCATATGAAGGAATTTGCAGCAAGATTGAATCACAATCTCATGTAAGCATAAACATAACCCATAGCATGCATATTCTACATTCTACCACCAACACAAAGGATTTAGCTACTCATATTCATCAACATAGACATCAAATCATATGAATTGTAAATAGAATACATCAAATCAAACTACTAGACAAGAGATAATGATACAATGTTACCACAAAGCTGTCACTAATCGGTGGGTATTGATGAAAACCTCTCCGTAGATGAAACAATGGATGCAATCCTATGTCAAAACCTTTAATCCAATCTAAAATACAATGTAATCTGAGTTTTCTCTGAGATTTGGGGCTTAGGAGCTCTCCAAAACGAAGCCAATGTTCAAAAAGTATCCAAAAAGTAATTGAAGATCAGATCTAAGAAGGAAAATCCGAAAACGTAACCGCTTCCAAGCGGACCGCTTGGAGAGGCCAAGCGGAGCACTTGGGAAGCGAAGCGCTTGGGCCCTCCAAGCGCTTCGCTTGGCTGCTGTGCCAAAGCTCCTGGAAAATGAAGCGGAGCGCTTCACTATTCCAGGCGCTTAGCTTGGCTCCTGGACAGATTTTTGTCTTCAAACTCAATCTTTTTGCCCTCGTACGGCCCTCGGGTGCCTTGGACTCATCCTTCTCAATGCTTATTGATGCTCAAACAATCACGAACAAGTCGTGGAGATCAAGGAACTTCAACGGGGCCATTTTCTATCAAAAAAACTCGTTCTTAGCTCCAAAAACGCCATTTCGTACCTAAGTGCCTGAAAATGCAGAAAACAATAAACGTGACACTATTCTACAAAACTAACCAAAAAACAAGGCTAAAAGATAGCAAAAGAAGGTAAAAAAGACAAGATGAACGCGTCAAAAATACGTTCATCAAACTCCCCAAACCAAACCTTTGCTTGTCCTCAAGCAACAAACTATCCTAAATGCAACACAAAAGGAGTCTCATGCCAAGTAAAGTGAACTAATCTATTGAATCTACCAAATGCTTATGAAAAAAACCAAATGAGCATGACATGCAAGTAGGTTGAAGAATGCCTCGATTGCGAATATACACATTCTCATGTGCACTTGGTTAAACAAAGGAGTCTCTCTTAACATCTTCTACCTGGACCTGGTCAATGACGACACAATGATGCATGTTATCATACTACAATTGCCCCGTGCCTATGAAATCGAGGGCTTACTACTGTTCACCAAGCGAGACTTTTCCTCAAGAGAGGGCGAACCAATACTGGCTCTCATCAAACGAAGGAGGGTTCCCTAGAAAGAGAAGACACTCCCCTATTCTACCCAGACTCTCGACGAATGAGCCTCTTTCAACCACTTCTTGAATAGCAAGACGAGGGTGGTCAAGAACAGGCCTTGGACAAAGGCGACACGAAACGAATGATAGAATTTACAACTCGATACTTCACAAGGACAAAATATTTGCATGACACTTGACACTACGAGACTGCCTTTTGGCTTGCAACGACCCTTCTTTGCTTTTTGGGTCTTATTCTTTATTTCCCCTTTTTTTTCTTTTCTCTTTTTGTTTTTATATTTCTTTTTCTTTTCTTCTTCTTTTCTTTTTCTCTTTCTTTTTATTTTTTTATATAGGGGCAAGCAGCAGTACTAAGTGTCAAAAACACATCCCCAAACCTATTCGAAAGAATAGGTTTGAGCACAAAGACGAAAAAGAAAAAGGAAAGACTCTTTTACAAAGACACCTCCCCAAACCTATTCGAAAGAATAGGTTGGGACACAAAACAAAAAGAAAAAGAAAAAGAAAACTTTACAACGACTCAAAGACGAAAGACATGATCAATAAGGAAACCCCCTCCCCAAACCTATTCGATACAATAGGTTTAATACAAGGAATCGCACACCTCACACTACCTCCTTCCTAGGCATTTGGCAATCTCTAATCGAGGTGAAGAACTTGTCGCCTCTTACGTACATAATTACACGGGTTACAACCATAGACTCTAACATGCATCATTTTATAAGGCCATCGTGAACCGCAGCAGAAGAAACACCACTCAAGGTGATGTCGAGACTACTAAGCTTAACTAGTGCACATGCGAATGTGACAAACCAAGCGAGACAAGCCTCAAACTACTTGCAAAGTGATGCAACATATGATCAATGGTCATAAACACTTAGTCTACTCAATAAAAAAGTTCAAAAGACTTGGCAATAAACTCCACACACAACAACGTGCAACAACTAATCTAGGGATGATATGCATGCAAAAACTGAAAAACACGACAAATCACAAGAACTTGAGCTGACAACAGGCATGTACGAAACCAAAAGAGCACATAGTACTGAAAATCCAATGACCCCTCCCCAAACCTAAACTTTTGCTCATCCTCGAGTAAAGAAAACTTGACAAGAAAGGAAAAATTGGATTGAAAGTACACTTCCCTGATATAAAGGTTCGTGTCCAACTCCTATAAAAGAGTAGTACCTGAAAAGACTCAAGAAACAAGTGAAAACGGGTGCGCAAAGGTGAGAAGAATGGAAAAAACGAGGAAAATCTAGGTACAGGGTCCAGGCGGACCGCTTGGCGGGAGCCAAGCGATCCGCTTGTCAAGCGGAGCGTTTGGGAGGCTCCAGGCGCTCCGCTTGAAATTCCAGTAAACTTTTTGATTTACTGAAGATTCAAGCGGACCGCTTGGCCCTTCCAAGCGCTTCGCTTGGCTCTGTTTCCAGATTTTCGATGTTTTTTCCTATCTTAATCACCTAAGGCACCAAGACAAACACTAGACTAAACGAATCACGACAAAAGGCACACAGGCCACAACTACAAAAGCAATAAAAAGGAAAAACTAAACGACATGCAAAGAAATACCACAAAGGTTATCCATTATCAAATGGGAACGAATCTCGTGCATTCGTTCCATTACTCCTTGCATCTTGGGAACCATCTTTGGCTCCTCTCCTCAAGTCCTCAATCAAATCCATGATTCCCTGAAAATAAAAATCAACTAAATTAACAAAATAAAAATCTAAGAAATAACTAAAGGAATCAGAGGGAAAATAAAAAGAAAAAAGTGGATCAAAACTCCCTTGAAGCTCATAGGTGGGTGCATGGACCAGAACATAGGAGTCAAGATCAAGAGTGTCTGTAGCAATAGAATCCAAACATGTCGATTCAGAGACACCAAAATCTTCAGAGAGTAGCTCCTCGATCTCAACACAACTCAAGACAACACTGTCTGACTCAGGTGAAGCAATGGATTCAGTCATCACCTCCTCCACGACTTCTTCTTTACCAACAGTCTTGACATCCTCAGTTAAGGACGTGGAATCCAAGCTAAGCACTGAAGAGGCTTCATCAATAGATTCTTCACAACATTCCTCTACATTGGCTATGTCAATTTCTGGTGGCGGACTAGCAAAGCGAGACGTCCATGTCTTTGAACCGGTAGGTGAGTCCCAATCCCAATGTTCCAGAAACTTGTTGGTTATTTCATCCCAAGTGTGCAATGATCTTGCCGGCGGGATTCTGAGCCACTCACGAGCGCTCCCTCTCAAGGCTCCCATAAATCCCCTTATACAAAGCTGCTCATGTGATAAAATAACCCCCTCCACATTCTCACGAGGTATCCTCAACACACCTTCCTCGAACGTGTCTAAGAACCCTCTTGGATCATCACCACTCGAAAACGTGGAAACAATGGAGTAGTACGAAGGATCAAAGTCATAATCCTTGCAATCTTCGTCCAATGTTATGCAAGGCCCTCGAGGTTGCACATAACTTGTCAAAGAAGCTCGCATACTCATCCTTACAAGGAACTAGTTTCTGCACATGAGGAAACAAGAAACCAAGGAGCAGAATCCACAAAAGAATTAAAAAAAACTTGCAAGGAAAAAAAAAACCTCTAATCTAATAATATATACAAAGAACGCAAGCACGCAAGGTAACCAAGAGCAGATTAGATAAATTTTCTAAAAAAGATAGGGGGAAAGAAATGAGGTGAGAAAGTGATGTTGGCTGAAAAACCAAAACAAAAACACCAACCAAAGGAGTTAAGTCCCCGGCAACGGCGCCAAATTGATGATGTCGTTTTTCACCAATTAAATTTGTTTAAAAGCCAAAGAACACTTATCACTACACAAACTAGAGTGCAATGGCAAGTTGTCCCCGAGTGTCGTTCTCTCGGGACCTAACGTGGCTTTGTTTGTGGTTTTTGCTAGTTATTTCAGACAACGAGTTCAAGTGTTTATAGAATTGCTTTCTTAGAACAAAGCATCGAGAAATCAGATTGTTGTAATCAAGTTTGGAAAACGGTTGGTGGTAGAAATCAAATACACATGCATAGGTTACCAATATGCTCACAAGTTCAGTACGTAAAACCTTCGATCAAGTCTGCTAAGCAACTCGTCTAGGTAACTTTCAAGACACACATCATAAAAGACCACTATCAATACTTTAGAGGTGCTTGTCACGAACACCATTTATCTAGCATGCTGCAAATCTCTAACATACAATCCTATAGCTTTCCTTGACCAAGAGTTTGTCACTATACTCAATTCGAATATATTTTATAGGCAACTAAGAATCATATGAAGGAATTTGCAGCAAGATTGAATCACAATCTCATGTAAGCATAAACATAACCCATAGCATGCATATTCAACATTCTACCACCAACACAAAGGATTTAGCTACTCATATTCATCAACATAGACATCAAATCATATGAATTGTAAATAGAATACATCAAATCAAACTACTAGACAAGAGATAATGATACAATGTTACCACCAAGCTGTCACTAATCGGTGGGTATTGATGAAAACCTCTCCGTAGATGAAACAATGGATGCAATCCTATGCCAAAACCTTTAATCCAATCTAAAATACAATGTAATCTGAGTTTTATCTGAGTTTTGGGGCTTAGGAGCTCTCCAAAACGAAGCCAATGTTCAAAAAGTATCCAAAAAGTAACTGAAGATCAGATCTAAGAAGGAAAATCCGAAAACGTAACCGCTGCCAAGCGGACCGCTTGGAGAGGCCAAGCGGAGCGCTTGGGCCCTCCAAGCGCTTCGCTTGGCTGTTGTGCCAAAGCTCCTGGAAAATGAAGCGGAGCGCTTCACTATTCCAGGCGCTTAGCTTGGCTCCTGGGCAGATTTTTGTCTTCAAACTCAATCTTTTTGCCCTCGTACGGCCCTCGGGTGCCTTGGACTCATCCTTCTCAATGCTTATTGATTCTCAAACACTCACGAACAATCCGTGGAGATCAAGGAACTTCAACGGGGCCATTTTCTATCAAAAAAGCTCGTTTTTAGCTCCAAAAACGCCATTTCGTACCTAAGTGCCTGAAAATGCAGAAAACAATAAACGTGACACTATTCTACAAAACTAACCAAAAACAAGGCTAAAAGATAGCAAAAGAAGGTAAAAAAGACAAGATGAACGCGTCAAAAATACGTTCATCACCTGCAACGAAAAAATTGATTAGTATCCGAGAAACAAAAATATAAAGGCGCGAGGAGCAAACAAAATCAAAACAAGCTAAGTATGAAAATGGCTACTCAGAAGGAAAACAAAAATAGGAACTCGAGCGAAGAGTCGCTCCTCGCACAAGGCGTCCCTCGGACAATGACTTACCAAAATCTTTCTTAAAGCCATAGTAGACCGGCTCGGTCAAATTCGCCAAGTACGGCAAAGGCTGAAGATTCAATGCCCAATAAAAGTATCTCTTGGGGTCCGGAAGCAAGTTTTCTCGTTGTAATCGGACAGCCCAAGGAGCCATATCGGCCGCGGGCAATTTACCCACCCAAGTTCCTCGGAAAAACTTCTTCGGGACACCCCAATCCAACTGCTCGTCGATCATGCCGGGTTGTCGGACCTTGCAGACGTAGAAGTACCGCGACCACCACCGACAACCGATTGCCTCCTTTAGAAAAGCAAAACCGGGCCTGGTCGAGAAGAAGTATAAATAGGGGTTCCCCGGACTGACCGAAACTCGGAAAAGCTGTATAAAAGTTGAGTAGTTCACTGGGATCCCTCGGATGTGGCAGAAGACCCCATAGCAAACCAACGTACCGAGCGAGCTCGGAATTATCTGGGCTGGAGCGAGGCCCAAGTCGTTGAAAAGAGCATGGAAAGCATTGCAAAACGGCATACACCAGCCTCGCTCGAAGGACATGGTGTGAACCGACATGTACCCAGACGGCGGGTTGTAGAACGTCTGGTCGGGCGTCGGAAGGAGGATCTCAACCTTAGATTCCGGAAGTGAATAAATCCACCTAAGGTGAGGAATCTCCTCCTCATAAATTGTAGTCGCCACAGTAGGAATTGAGCCGTCCTCGATCAGCTCTCCATTTGGGTCGGGATGATGACACTCCGAAACGGGCCGAGTAAATTTGGCACCTGAGGAAGCAGCACCCCTCGGACGACCATCCTTAGCGAATTTTGGAGCGATTGGTTTTCCTTCTCTTCTTCTCTTCCTCCTCGGCGCAGAACGAGAAGTCCCTACGTCCTCGGACGCGGACACCTGATTTGTGGCCTCGCGCCCTTCATCTTGCTCGCCCTTTTCAGTCTCGAGCGGCACGTCCTCCTCCTTGCGGCTCCTGTTAGAGTGTCCCTCGGACACATCGACTGAAATATCGTCGTCCCCAAAAATGGAGTCGCTGCTCTCATTATGTACATAAGGGACCGGCTTACTTCTACTCGGACCGGCCTCATCAAAATTAGAAGGCGGTTGACGAATCTCGTCGTCGGATGAGAGAGTAACCACCCTCTTATAATATCCCTGAGGTAAATACCTCACAGGTTTCGGGCTCCCAGTGTTCTTAGACGATGATTTCCCTTCTATGGGAAGTGCCTCGGAACTTTTTAAGGCGGGCACATCATCTAATATGATGACCCGAGGTTCTACAGGGTCCGACCGACCACCTGCCCGATAACCGTGCCCGAGAGCCCGAGCAACGGCGTTCATCACCTCGGGGGGAACGTTGTGAGCAGCACCCTCCTCGGCCTCATCGTTAATGAACGAGTCGTTCAGATTATACTCATTCCTAGGCCCCCTGGACCGAGCGACTAACCTATCCTCGGGAGGAGTGCTCACAATCTCCTCCTCCCCCTCGGGCACATCAACCATGGGCAGCTCGATATCAATAAAACTCGCGGATAATGAACTGCTACTGTCCGCGTACCCACGTCCCTCGGACATGTTCTCGCTATCTCTCGGACATCCTAAACAAAGGAAGAGGAAAAATATCAATCAACGGTGGATTATGCAAAGTCCGAGAGGTCCGTTTATGTATATTTTAAGTCCAAGTCTCAAAGCCGAGATGCGAGAAGACGACTAAATAAAACGGAGCGACTACCACATAGGGAGGAAAGGGGCAAACGAGAAATTTAAAAAGGGGAGCAGTTATTACATGAAACGAGCGAGCACACATACAAGAAATATAGCAATGGCGCGAATAAAGACAAAAATAAAGGAAGAAAAGGTAGTCGAACTTACTTGATTCGATGGAAAGGAAAAGTAACTTGCTCGACGACTACGCTCGACTATGTCTCTTCCTCGTGCTTCACAGTTGCTAGTCGCACAGTTCAAATTGCTCTGTGTAAGTTTGGGCGAAAATTTTGCAAATGAATCTAAGTACCCCTATTTATAAGAGGGTAGTACTGGAAGGCGAACCGTCGCATACGTTACGACGAATTTGGGCCACACGCGTGACGAGACAGACGGCCCATATTGAGCCACGTCATGAAAAGACGATTTTGCCCTTGGAGCGCCACGACTTCAGAAAAAACGTCCGGAGCGTACGCGAATTACGGCTCGCCCTACCAAGCAGGCTTCTCGAGCAAAAAAAAAAAAAAGACTCGGAACGTCTCCCAACACATGCTCCGAAGGAAGAAAAGACTACTCCTCGACCTCGTGAAGCTGCATGATCTTACCCGGATTCAATCTCTTTCATACAAATACTCTTTTTTGGTGGTCCGAGTACCGTCTACTCGAACCATAAAAAAAGAGGGGGGGGGGGGGAGGGAGAGATAGGAGGAGGGAAAGATTGTGAAAACCATGGGGTCGCAAAGAAAAACTTTTTACAATTATACATCGAACCATAATTCAAGATTGAAGGGAAGGCCGACTTGAACTTAATAGTTCCACAACTATCTTCTACTAAGATACTTGGAAACTAGGGGGACATATGTTGGTGTCGGAATATGTCCAACCCCCAAGGACGTCTAAGAGCGTACTAGGGCGTCATGGACTGACCATGATAGAAGGGTCCGATCACCTTTCATCAGGGTCCGACCAGACAAAAGACTAGGCAAAATAACCTAAGTTGTAACGACCCGACCAATCCGGCCGGCATGGTTACTCATGGGCGCTCTCCGGGGTGATATGCTGGCCCCACAGACCAACACGGGTTCTAATCCGCGCACTTTGTCCTCACTCGTGCGCGCACCGGGAACTTCCCAGTGGGTAACCCATCTTAGAATTGCTCTAGAGCAAGCACGCTTAACTATGAAGTTCTTCTAGGTGGATTCCCGAAAAGAAAGGTGCACCTTGATGATATGAGTATCGTTCTCAACCCTTTTAAGCTTCTGAAATCTAGGGCTTACATAAGTCCTTATGTGCGGCCTAAGAGTACAACTGCCCTACTAGCCACTGAGCTGCCCTACTAGCGTGGTGACGCCCTACTAGCGGGACAAAGTCCTAGTATCCACCAGCTAGGAGAAAGGTAAGCTCAGCAAAGAGCTCCTCGGGCTACACCACGACCTCCGGCTACGTAGCCTCGCCCAACTAGCACGTCGAGAGGAACAAGACTGGTGCCCTTCTGCCCTACTAGCATAGGTAGTCGGACGAGTGTCCTTCCGCCCTACTACCACAGGTGGCCGGACATAACTTCTTACGTCAAGGAAGAATTAACATGTCCTAAGGAAAAGGTGGTCCTCGGACCTTAGAAGCTCGGCAGTCGCCCTACTACCCCGTCCTCGGACGGTACTAGGGCGACACCCGCCCTAGTAGCACTTTGGTACCAAGAATGACCATTTTACCCCTGCCAGCCCTAGTGGAAGATCTGGACCGAAGCCCATGGGTCCCTCCAAATGGGCCTAAGCCCATAGAAGACTCAATCATGGCCGGACACTTTTCAGGATCCTAAGTGCTCAAGCAATATTCTTTTGCTAGTATAAATACGTGCTCACTTCAATCAAGGTAATCAATCATTCAATCATCACACTACTTTCTCACTCTATATTTACTAGGGAAGCCTACCAACTCCCTACACGTAAAGTCGTCCCTCCGGCTTGATCATTGACAAGCCGGGCTTGTGGCACTAACCCCCCCCCTTACTAAGTTATACCTCAGGTCCTAGGTACAGTGCGGAAGGCACTTGAAGTGCGAAGGACGTTTTAGAACCTTCGCCCTACGACGCTCCAGAGGAAAGTACGACCACGCTCCGGAGGAAAGCACTAATTACCTATCAACAATCACGCCCACTATTTAACCTTCATATGACCCGATACCCAATCCAAGATCAACTAAATAAATTTGACCCCAAGCATTCCATTTGAAATTGCCTTAATATAAAAAATTGACTGGAGTTTATTCGATCCGTATTAAATATGACTGGGCATCCAATTCGAATTTACCCGAATTAAATTTGCAAGGAATATATAACTAATTTCATTGATAATAAAAATTTATAAGAATAATTTTGCATTTCATATTCAATCAACCTCGATCTGAATTTTCCGGATTTGAATATACTCAATCCAAATGGATTTGATCCAAAATGTTATGTAGTTTATGATTCGAATATGACTCTGATGTGATTAAGACCAAAAAGTCAAACACATGCTAAACAACTGAACAATCCGTTTCCCATGTTGTGTGTAAAGACACAAATATAACAATCATATACCAAACTAACCCGTTAATTGATTGCCTAAAAATTTATTTCATCCAAAAATTTGAGTACCACCCTATATGTTTGAGATCTCGCCGGATCAACCCGTTTTAACCGCTTCTCGGACGCCTGTACGGGACGAAGCACCAAAAACTCGGAAAAATCTCGGAATCCGGGATTTTTCCGAGTTTTTGACCGGTTAACCCTGGTCAAACCGGGTTGACCCGAATTCTTTGAAAAAAAAAAAAAAAAGAAGTCATGAGTATCAGAATAATCAGATCGACTAATATGTTGGTGATAAGGAAAAAAGTTGGCATTAATCAATCCCTTAATTAATTTTCACTTTTCTTGGTTTTCAAGTGTTTGTTTTTTTCACTTTAACTACTCTTCTTTGATCATTCTAATATTTGAAGTTTGAACTTATTTGTTTGATTTGGATCATCGTAATGTTCTAATGATCTGCTACTATAAGTCTATGACTTTATTTTGGTTCTATGAGTTTATATGATATTTATTTTTAATTTTCAATGTCATTTGTTGATAAATATGTACAATATTTATTGTATATAATTTTACATTTTTTTTATTTATTCCGAGACAACTCCGAGACAAATGTCCGAGATGACCCGGGTTGACCCTTCTCAGGAGGTCGTCCGAGACGACCTCCGAGACGAGATCTCAAACATAGGTACCACCCAACCCCCCACCCTCAACTCCAAAACCTAAAAAAGAAAGCGTTCCATCGAAACGTGTGAACCCAACTAACACCCCCTCCCCCCACACATGCACACCTTAAAAAAAATCAATGAAACGTGTGATTACTCATATTATTCAACCAACCCGCCACCCGTCCCTCATCCCCAACCATGATGTCAAAGATGATTGTGCCTGACAGTGACATGCTCAATATAAAATGAATGTATTTGAAGTTGAATATAAATTCGAGCTTGTTATATATCGATCTCTGAGTGAAGGTTCGAACATGATTTTAACCTAACAATCACATAGTAAACCGATCCAATTAAATGATCAAACCCATTAATTAATTATCTAAAATAAATAATTTACTAGAAATGAAATAATTTTGCCCAGTTAATCCTAGAACAATCCGATTCGAACGGTCTGTTTGTCAAGTCGTGAGTGAAGACACGAACCTGACTATCATATACCATATCCACCCGTTAACTAATTAACTAAAAAAATATTTCACCAAAACATATAAACACATCTTTCCCCACCCCCCATCTCCCACACCCTTCCCTCGGAGAAAAAAAAAGAAAAAGAAAAATTTGACTGAAACATGTGTACACCTGCCCCCCCTCCCCCCGTCCTCTCAAACCTCAACTCCAAAACTTACAAAGAAAGTATTTCGTTGAAACATGTGAACACCAAGTCAACTCCCTCCTCCTCCTCCCACAACACACCTTAAATAAAATCACTCAAACATGTGAATACGTCCCACATTACCGCATCCACCCCTCACCCCTCCCCCCCCCCTCTCCGACCCCACCCAACAAGATATGAAAATGATTGTACTTGACAGTGAACAACCCAATACTCGGTTAAAATAAATGTGTTTTTTATTTTTGGAGGTTCATACAAATACAAACTTGTTATATATCCCATGAGGAAAGATTTGAACGTGATTCGAACCAAACAATCATATGCATACCCATTCCAATCAAACTATCAATCACTTGTCTAACAAAATTACGAAAACGATGTAACAACCGTATACCCAGTTATGCTCGCCCTCCAAAAAAGTAAATAAATAAAATTGTGAGCACGCTCCCCTCACAACATGATAAGAAAAAATGACCGTTGCCAATATTAAATCTAACACGTTCAATGCCTACTTAATGTATATACTTATTTTATTACGGTTCGGGTATAATCCACCCAATTGCTCTTATTTTCATTAGAGAAATTTTACGAATAACCACGCAAATTATTTCAGTTTCTTTTCCACTATACACTCATAGTGTGAAATTTTCAATTTTCTTTCGTATTTGTATAAATTGGTACTACGCCTTGAAATATGATTGTTGTTAAGTTACCCGCTATTCTATGTTGTCCTCGAATAATTTCATATAATTATTTAAACTTTTTTATTTTTATTTTCAGTCCATTTTGTAATATATAGAAATCATTTTGGGATAATCAATCGATAACATTCTTGTAAACTATAAGGAGATAACCCCGTAGAACAATTGAAGAATTATTTTACATTATTGCATAATAATCATGTCGATTTTACTTAACTTTTTAATCCAAAATATTATAATGATGTCGAGTTCTTTGTTTCATTTCTTTAAAAAGCTTTTGCAAAATATTCAAAGGTCGATCTAAACTTTTATCGAATAATCAAGTCAAAATACTTTGATTCCTTTTACCTTTAATATGCACATTATGTCAAATTCTTTTACCCCTAATGTATTTTTGTGTATATGCTTGTGTGCAAATAATATATATGGTGGGTCGCAAATAATTAGGGCCATATATGCTAGTTGTTGAAAATTTGAAAACGATGGAAGAACTAATAGTGACTGTTTGTGGACGCTTATTTTTTTTTTTAATCATGTTTCAAAAAGTAGAGTGTTTAGTTGTATATCAGAGCAGAAATTTCTAATGTTAGAGCACATATTTGAAATTTTTCTATAGATCGATGTGGTCTACAAAAAACTTTGCTTTGGCATTATTGCTCTAGCATTACCACCCGCATTTACAATTGTTGGATTTTGATAAGTGGCGAATCTAAACTGGGTCGCTGTGATTTAATAGTACTTCTAATAACCCGCAAATTCTGTAGCCTAATGGTTGTTAACCAGGTCATGAAACGACCAGAGTTTGTCACAACAATTCTTTCTCCTTTTAATCTTTGCATTTTTCTTTCCCAGTAAAATATTCCTTAAAAGTTTCCCTTTTCTGCAAAACAAATCCTTAATTTTCACCTTTTGTGCCAAAAGAATCTTGTATCTTACATTCTTTTTCAATATTTTGCAATTCTTTATGCTTTCAATGTTTGTATTTTTTATTTTTCTGCCAAAAAAGAAAATCCTTAATTTTCTCTTTTTCTGCAAAAAGACCTGTTATGTGTGTACATTCTTTTCTCAATATTTAGCGTTAAATATTAGATAAATTTTCTCTTTTGCTAATTTTTTTGAATCTTATTCTTATATTTAAATTATTTCTTGCTTATTGATTGTATAATCATAGTTTCCATGATCAAATTTTAGACCCCCTAATATTGGGTACTCGATTCACCACTGGTTGTGATGTTATTTTTATGAGAGCATTTTTTATGCTCTATGTAAGTTGATTCTCAATTAATAAAATAGTTTTTTATTGTTTAATGAAATTATAATTTATTTATGTCCAAAAGGAGACCCAAAAACGTTGATAGAATTACGTCAAAATAAATGAAGCATTTTATTTTCTCAATTACTTCTCTTTTTCTTATCATTTTGTGCTTTCATTATAAGTTTTTCATACAAAATAATAAACACAATAAATTAAGCATTTATTTTCTCAATTACTTATCTTTTTTCTTTTCATTTTGTGCTTTCCATTATAAGTGTCTCATACAAAAATAATAATCACAATTATTATAAATATTAACCCCATATAAATACAATTAATAAAACATTCTTTTGGTAGTGCTAGGCTTTTCGATACTTTGGTCCGTTGTAACTTGTAACCCCCTCTTTTCGGTTTATCGGATTGAACGTTTTTGTAAGGTTTTTTCAGCATTTCTTTTGATCTCATTCTATTAGTAAAAGATTTAGCCAGTTCAATGGTAAAATACAACTTTATCACCCCCACATAGCATTTTTTATTAATTATTTACTACAATAATACCACATTTATCCAACTTTTTATTATTTATTTAAATAATATCCACCACAATAATTTATTTATTCTTTACTCGAAAAATACCCAATTTGTACCACTTTTTTTTTTTTCAAATTAAATTTGTTCCATCTAATTTTTTCTAGTTTCTTTATTTGCAACTATCACTACACTATTGCAATACAACATCCTATACCACTTATATATTTAAAGTACCTAAACCACCTTATGTCTCCGCTAGAGATCAAACTCTGCATCTCTTCTTCACCATTCGAGTTCACTTCCACTGGACCACCTTATAACTCTCTGCTTTAAAAATTGTTGTTTACCCAATGTCTTAATATCCTATGTTCCGATTTTAATTTCTCAGTTTTGTTTTTTATTTGTTGGTCTCAATATCTCAACTTCTCATGGAAACTCTCTCACTGCATTATTTACTCTTTCTCATACATTATGCAATACTTTTTCACACTTTTATCACTTCATTTCATTTTTTTTAATTCCACCTTAATTATTGAACCTCAATTTGTTTGGTCCTCGTGTTATTTATTATTTTTCACAGTGGCAACTTCTTTTTTTTTAATTTAAAAAACCATAGTATGTCATACATTTTTACTTATTAGAGTTCCAACATTGATTTCCAATATATAGTTTTTCCAAAATTAAAATTTTACTCAAGTATTAGCAAATATATCAAAACATGTGTTAAAAGGTATACAAATTATGGTATCTTCATTTCTCATGGTCCAACTAATAGACGTCAAAACATATGCGTACATAATTATTTTTAATCTATTAGTTATTAATTAAAATATCATATTTAAAAATTGTAGGTACTCAAAATATTGTATATTTTATAAATGGAAACTTATATAAAAGTGAATATAATTTTAGTTAAGTTAAATAGTAAAATACTAAAATTATTATAGAGAATGTTGAAGAACTTTTGTACAAACCAACTCTTTTTTTTTTTTTAAAGAATGATCTTCTAATCGACCGACTAAGGTTGTAATTGTTGATATGGCATATAAATCATGTAAAGAATTGTTGATGTAGAGAATGACTTGTGCTGCACAACCCGGTGAAACACAAAATGAACATAAAACATGTTATGTAATTAAACTTTCCATGTTTAAAAATTAAATTAAATCATCAATATTCCATGTAAGCTTTGACATGTGGCATATCTCTTTACTTGACTAAAAACTCAGCTTTAGTATGTATAGCGATTTTTTGTAAAACTAATATTATTAATAATATATCTTAAAATAAAACATAATTAGGGTTGAACACGTGTTGACTCCGAATGAACCGGTTAAAGCCTCTTATATACGGGTAGGTGTCCCGACCCGACCTTTGGGTCCGAGTTTTAAAACATAGAATACTGCTAGAGCAAAATGACTGATCGAAAGAAACTTACTCTGGCATTATTAAGGATTCAACCGAGTCTTGCAAGGTATGAATGAGAGTATTATTCAATATATGTTAGTTGTACCAGTTTCATATTATTCTCCTCAGTATATACAAACGGCATACTATATACAAGTGTGCATTTATTTGTAGGGCTAGCTTACTGTGTTATTTTGATTTTTTTAGGAATATGAAAACTAGAATTTACAGAGCGAAAAAGGTGAAAAAACTCGAACAGATGAAGTGAAGTGAAATGATTATTGCATTGGAGTTTAATAGTAAACTTGAACACCCAAGTAGAATTTGGGGAAAGCAGGAAATGAAAAAAATGTATAAAAAACAAAATTTTAGGCTAGCTAGATAATCACATCTAGAGAAACGATAAAGAAATAGTACTATCTATGTAGACAAGGCCAACCTAGTACAAAGAATTGTAGGTGCAACAGGTGGCGATGATGGATCCTATGCATACGATGAGTGATGGAATGAGAGTGACATTTAGGAGACTACTCTGCCCCAGATATCCTGCAAGCGTGATTGTTGCATCGGCAACAACTCGAGCTAGAGTACCAGCTTCTGTTGACAAAAGTCCACCATTGTATGTTCCACGAGAAAGTCGAGATGACATTACCCTTGAAAGGAGAGACAAGTTGACCCCTACAAAAGTGCCAAGATCATCATCAAAATGATGTTCCCATATCAGTTATTCAAATTCTTAATACACTTAGTAAAAACAAAGATGGACATGAAAAAATAAGTGCGTAAATAGAGTGTAACATTGGTTATAAAGGGTGCACGAGACAGTACGAATAAGTCATTAATTTCCAAAAGTTATCATCTGTGAAAGCAAGCATTTAGGATATAGTGCCCTAAACTAATATAGATAAATGTATTTCCTTACATGCATCCTTTAGAAAAGACTTCCACCATGTATAAACAAAATCAACCGAAAATAGAAGTATTACCTTCCAAGACTTCAGCAGCTACAAACATAACGAGGCCTGAGATGACATATTGAGGCACACTATAAGCCACTATAAACTGGAAACTGGAAATTATACCCAGTAAGACAACTATTTCAGCTGCCAATAATATTTGCCTGCAAGGATGGAGTAAGATATATTATGTTAATTATTGTTAACATTGTACAAAATAGTAATAGCAAATTTTTAGCAACATAAAACGTGTGTTAGTCAAGACTTAGTTTTACATAAATATCGAACGGGTTTGGCGTACAGAAGGGAGAAAATTAGCTTTTTGTGCCTTATGTAATATAGGATAGTGACATCAAGGATTATGACATATGAACTATATCTGAGGACATAAAAACATCATTTTGCTATCATAGGAAGCATGGTCAGATAATGTAAACAATCTTAATAACAAGATACACAAGGATATCTCATTGCTTGAAGCGATAACTCTAGGATGGGATGATAACTCTTGCAGGTAATAGTCAAGCACACATATTATTAAAAACGAATAAATTTTATAGATAGAGAGATATTAAAGAAGATGGAATAGTGTTAAAATACAAGCATGAAGACAGGATAAATCTATTGGCTTAGCGTAAAGATTAGGTCAGAGTTACCTGTCCTCAAACATATTACTTATGTAACTCCCAACAACAACATTCACTGGAAGAACTGTAAGGCCGAGGAAGGCAAGAAACGATGCCACTTGACTTGTTGTCCAATTAAAATAGTAGGTTGTCACAATACTTGATTCTGAAAGTAAAATCTCCATGGCATACTTAAGCATAAAGTAAATCAACAGCTGGACCTGGAAATCATATTAACCCTTGCACAATCAGTACTGAAATGATTAAGAGAGAGAAGTTTGTTGTCCCATAAATTAACACATGTGAATTCTCAACGAAGTGACTACTCCTACCCTATTATTTTCCCTAATAATAGTCTCTAAACACATACAGTTCATACCACAGTGAATCATATATTATTATGTAGCTCACAAAAGAAAACGAAAACATATTCGGTCAACATCGCCCCCAAATTCATGCTTACTAGGTAAGTTCCCTTGCATTAATGTTAATTGCAAATATCAAATTAGGAATTCATTTGTTAATATTTATAATTCCGATTCCCCATGCCCGACAAATATATTTGGATGATTGCTATAAGTTCTTTTTGCCATCAAATCGACCTCATGTGCATCAGAAATACAAGCCTAATCTATATGTCCTATCATAAACAAGCCTAATCTATATGTCCTATCATAAATCCAGTAAATCTAATAATTACTACTTCTACTAAAGACCAAGCATTCTAGCTAAGTTTATAAATTACATAACAATTATGACATAACACATACATAAGTCTCAAAACTTAAGAGCATTACCTTAACGGACGGAGTAAGTAACCTATAGGCATCACCTAGAGAATTGGCTGGACGACGAGATTCCTCTACATCCTCTTCACTTTCTTCATGTTCCCTTTTATCCTCTTGTCCACTTTCTTTTTCTGCCGGAAGTAATGATTGTGCAAGACCCTTCTCAAGTTTATCACTTTGGGCTGTTAAAAGAAATAATATTAGTCTTGAATACTATAACAGGACTAGTATAGTATTGAGTTATATAACTGATATGTATCCCGTATGGATCCAATTCAAGTGCTATGGTCCCAAGCGGTATAAGTTCACTTGATGCTAAGCACAATTATGCACAACCATTTTCAATATGCAAGCCTATATATATATATATATATATATATATATATATATATATATATATATATATATATATGTCTTTGGCCACTTCGTTTGATCATCAACCAATACAGTCAATATGTCCCAAGCGGTATAAGTTCACTTGATGCTAAGCACAATTATGCACAACCATTTTCAATATGCAAGCCTATATATATATATATATATATATATATATATATATATATATATATATATGTCTTTGGCCACTTCGTTTGATCATCACCAATACAGTCAATATGTCCCAAGCGGTATAAGTTCACTTGATGCTAAGCACAATTATGCACAACCATTTTCAATATGCAAGCCTATATATATATATATATATATATATATATATATATATATATATATATATATATATATATATATATATATATATATATATATATATATATATATATATATATATATGTCTTTGGCCACTTCGTTTGATCATCAACCAATACAGTCAATACATGCTCTCAAACATTTTTACAACATTTCTATTGCTACGACAAAGACTCAACATGCATTTTCAAAATCAAGCTACTAATAAGCTGATCAGCCTATGCTCAATGGGTATAAAGATGGACTAATTATTATAAAGACCTACTAGTTAAATGACAAAAAGAGACTTGCATGCATTTTCATGAGAAATGTTTAACGTTTGTTTTTCCGTAGAAATGTTTAATGTTTTGTGAAACGTATCATATTTTCTTTGTCTTTTTGTTTCTTAAATTTTTAAGTTACAGTATCTTAGGATACAAACATTATAATCATAAAAAGTGATGCTATTACTTGTTATATACTATGACAAAAGGATATAAACAAATTATAATGACATAAAATAAAAAAAATCGTTCATAGTTTAGGACATTTCATTTTATTTTGTTCCCTTTATTAATTATCAACCCATTGTACTTATGTTTTACAAAACAGTGAAAGCCAACTTTTAAAAGGTAAATTGATGTAAACATACCAGTATCTGTTGTAGAATCTGAAACATGGATGATTTCATCATCGCGAACAGGTTCTTTGAATGAGATGCACAACTAGACTAAATATACTAACCACCCAATTGCCATTACCCAACCAGGCAAAGTGTCTTGGTTAAATGTTAAACCGAAGAGTGTGAATTTTACTTGAAGTAATGCAGCAAGAGCTGGACCGCAAGCCATTCCTAAAGCACTAGCACTAACAAAACCAGCAGACGCCTGCAACCGAATTCTAAGTGGCACACAATCACTGATGTACCGCCGGTTAACTGCTCTAGCAGAACCAAACCTACAAGTTAAAAAACATATGTACCCATTATTTTTGTTGGTGACATGTAAATATTAAAATTTATTGGAGTATTTTTAACATCATATAAGTATTCTAAGAAACATTGCATGTTTAAGAGGTAAATGGTTAAGAAACAAAGCAGAAGCATGCATCAAATATTAGGAAGGGGAACAAATCAATGCATGAACACATGAGATTTATATGCGTTTGTGGAATTAAATTTTAAGATGATAATCATAATATTAAGAAAAACAAAATCAAAGGGAGGTGAGGAGTGTGAAGAAGACTACCACAAACTTAAAGGAATGTCAAACAAGCCCCCATAATAATAATAATAATAAAAGTCTAGTTTTATAATAATATAATAATAATAATAATAATAATAACAACAACAACAACAACAATAATAATAAAATAATAATAATAATAATAATAATAATAATAATAATAATAATAATAATTAAACGAGTAACTTACCCACAAAGTAGTCGACCAAGCAATAGAATTGTTATTGAGTTGAAATCTAAAGCCAAGGCATACATCACATTTCCCAGGAAAAGGATGATGCTGCTAAAAACCAAAGGCTGGAAGTATGATTTATTAGACCAAGCACTAAAATAAACCGAAGCGAATATTTGTGCTATTGCCATTGCACCGATCACAATTCCACAGACCGTTGCGGCTGCTCCCAGGCTCATTGAGTAATCATCCGCTGTCGGGACAATGATATATGTATTCACCATATATAGAAACGTGTTCACCAAATTCGAAAGAAGTGACATGAAATGGTAACTTTCATCCTCAATCTCATCTTGACCCTTCTCTACTGTAGGTAAGGGCAATTCTTCCTGCATAATAAATGCATGCTGCCCCAAGAAGCTCAAGAAATTTGTCGAGTAAGTTAATCTGTCAATGGCGGATCTCAATGAATCAACAATAGGTTCCTGCATATTAATTATTGAAGAAATAAGTGAACTATAATAAATGATAATGAATTATTAAGGCAGTAAATATGCCGTAAAGTGTAAAGCTAAGCCTAAAGAATGTTCAACACATGCACACCTGGAGAGGAAGTGTTGGCTGATCATAAATTGATAAGTAGCTTCCATGGCGATCCTGGAGATCTACAAGATTGCGAGATATTGCTCCAACTATTGCTCCTAAACCCTACAATCAACAATCATTTTAATAGTTTAATAATGTGAAACTAGAATGAGAATGACTGCGTTGTTATAAAGAATATAGACAAGGTAAACTAACTGCGAGTATCTTACCACATGCTTGAACACCTGTTGGAGTTCGGAATTAGGATGATTGGCACGAGTCTTCACATAGTAATCAGTGAATTTGTAACTAAATCTCTTATCAAATTTCTTAAGAATCTTCCGTAGACCAATGGCGTTGATTTCAATGAAAAACAAAAGCTTATGAAGATCTTGTCCCACTGCTCTGTAACCTTCTCGCAAGTCTGCTATTTTGGAAAACTCAGGCTTGTGTTGAAGAGACACTTTTTGCTCGTTAAGCTGGGCTATCCTTTTTGCAAGTAGACCTTGTTGTTCCAACCTGAAAAGTACAGTTTTTTCTAGCTGCAATAACAATAACAAGAGAATATGAACTTGAGTACAATTTTCTCTTGTTCCGATATAACAATAACAATACAATATGAAATTCTTCTACTGTGATACATGACATGTTTACAAGAAACACGGAAAAATTTGCAGTTTTACAATAGCTCTGTAAGGTGCAACGTTCGATCCCTTGCGGAGGCATAAAGTGGTTCTGGGTGTTGGTATATGTTTGGAGAAAAAAATAGTTCTTTCTCAATCATATTTAGTTTTACACATGTTTCATTGGTATTAAAGATTCTAGGAAAAATAGAAAACAAATTCTAATCATCATGGAGTTAACGTAAAATTTATATTAGACCTTGTAGAACATAAATGAAATCAAATTTAAGTTTCTCTGAGCAACGCCCACTAAATTTTAATAGTGATACATGTAGGAAATGGAGAGAGGTGGGTTGAATTATGGAAAGAGAATAAGATGCAACAAACAAGGTAAAGGAACTCAAAAACATGTTACAATAATAAAAGAATTTATAGTCACAACTTGAAATAATCTTATAAACTTACTAGAACTAAAATATTTGTACAGATTCAAGTAATTCAAGTAATTAATTACGTACATGAGTATCTAGCATGTGCGAGAAATCCTTGAGAACATGTTGAAGATCCAAAGCACCAGATTCAATTTGATCAGCATACTGCTTCAAAATTTTCTTCATCATTTGGTAATTGATGTAATATCTGGAGACAACACATGAAATTAATTAAAGGTCGTCAAATCGTTGAATGCAAGAAATTCATGTTACATTGCGTGCAATACTATAGCTGGGCGTGTGTATTGAAATGTTTTTTATTATAATATTAAAGATCAAATAGTAGTGTCAATACGTGAGTATATATATATAGTCATCGAAATAGAGCAATATACATACCCCTCCCATACTTGGATTTGTCTCTCCTTCAACTTTTTGCCGAAAGCAACCATTTCTGTTTTGGAATAACAAGCATATATATGTTAGACAAGATTGATATGAAATGATATTATATATCGAGAGAGCTTTTCAAAACATCACGAACAAGTCAAATTATGAAAATTATACAAATTCAAATCAAATTATTTACCAGTGGATCGGAATGGTGTAGAAGTCGAGTTGTTGAGATGATAAAGATGTTAGCATGCAGATAGACACTCTGTGATGTGGTATATATAGTAGGTCATCTGGGTCTGCATGCCTGTATGTGTGTGAATAACTAATTTTAGTTTAGAGTATGTAGTCATGAGAAAGAGTCAGAGAAGAACAAGTAGAATGGAAAAAGAAGTTGGGAAACTCAAAAAACAATATTATACGGGTATGTAGTTTAGGCTAAATTTGGAGTGAGGAAGACTGAACAGAGTACGTATCTATATACACGTGAAAGTGTCAAAGAAAGAGAATGAGAAGAAATAGAACTAAAAAAGTTAACTAATACTCCTCCCACCTCACTAATTTACATCTCTAATTCTTTATTTTCCTTACCATTTTTTTATGAGTCACATTGATCAAGTATATATAATTTTACACACTTATTAAAATAAAGCCATGCAAAAAAAAAAAACAAAAGTAGAGAATATTCACGGATAAAGAATATTATGTACCTTTGCAGAAGACACAACGTTTTGTTGTAAAACATGGAACATGCACATCTTGTATTCATAGTATTAATTATAATATATAAGAAAAAGAAAAAGTTGAGGGTAAATTAATACCTTTTTTTAACGGCTAAAAATATTATTAATCGCCACGGAAAAGTTTGAACAACAAGTTGCATAAAGGATAGCACACCACATAACAGAACCTCAAAGGCATACCTAGCTTGAAGAGAGTATTAGATAAGAGCAAACCCATAACGGTTATGACCGTAACACTACTAGAGCCCCCCTCCCGTCTAGTATGTACATCCTACTAGCAAGAGGCCGAGATTCGGAGCGTTTACAAGTTGTACAACCAACTATTAGTCAAGTCCAAAGGAGTGTGCATATTTTTCATAGCAAGTTTAGGGGACTTAGCTAGATATGAAAGATGATTGTCTCCTTTGGGCCACGAGACAATCACGCAAATGGAAAGTGGCCAAAGTAAACTCTTAACAAACAAATCGAAACCAAAAGAAAAAAAACAAGAGCAACAAAGCAAGCTACTAATCCGAGGAGGCAAAGGTACTGTAGAGGTAAATTACAGTAAATCGTACGAACCACAAAACAAACTCTAAATTCGTTACAATACACTCGAGCACAAAGAAACCTTACGTCACCATAGTCCCAAAACAATGCTAAGTCATAACTTCTTCAGGTGCACTCTTGAATTCTCTGTACCACGAAACGTAATCCTTCCGTACCTAGGATTGTCAAAAGCACGTGTGGAAGTGTTGTTATGCCTGTTTGCCTTAGGTCAAACCGGAATGAGACTTTACTTGAAGGGAGCTGAAGAATCTCCTTGTCAGACTGTAATTATCGTAAATAAATGAGATTGCTTACTGTAGACCTTGAGATTGGTGCCCTTTTATAGGTATTGGCCATTCCTAAGTCGGTCCTATCCTCCATCGCCATCTGTCGTCTTCTCCTTCACCCACGTGGGTAGGGTTGGCCCAATCAGTGATCTTCATGGGCTTGGCCCAAGCCCACTTAAGTTTACATTCTTGAATCTTCTAGTTCACCCTCTGAACGTGTGTATCATGATGACAGTGTTTTTTACACTATCATTCGAGTCTTTTTTCACCAATTTAACTATCCTCTTGCATGCATTTTAGTGCATTTTGTTAAAATAGTGTCACGTTTCAATTTCTTTTGTTCTTTTCAGATTTTAGGTGGAAATCGCATTTTTGGATGTAATTCATGGCGAAACAATGATGCTTTGGTGCAACGAGATCACCCGTGGTGTGTCAAGGAGTACCGAGACGAGTTTCAAGGCCAAAAGACCAAGTTTTGGAGCTCAAACCGTGCAAGGGGACGAAATCGAAGATCCGGAGGAAGAATTTGGCACGGGCCGCATTCTGCCCGTGCAGGGCACACCACCGCGTGCGCGGCGGACCGCCGCGTGGCGGGCGCACCGCCGGGGAGCGTCCGACAGCAACTATATATATATTTCCAAAATCTGCGAATTTTCATATCTTTCATCATTATTTTACAGACTTAAACCCTAGAGCTTGTTCTGGGTATATTTTCTCTTAGAACCTTTGTATCTTAGCGAATTTGGAGCTAGAGGAGAGATTTGGACACGTATTGATCTCACCTTGCTAGATCTTTGTGAGTTTAGCAATTCACCGGAGATTGACAACCTTTGGTGGTAACCTTGTATCTCACAATTCTACTATTTATCTTTCAATTAAACATGTTTTCATTCATTATTGCTTCTATTATGATTGTTGATTGTGTTATTGATATTAGTAGCTAAGCATCTAGTTGGTGATAGTATGTGAATTCGTAGCTAGGGTTTGTATTACGCATGATTGTGTTTCTGAGTCTTTTACTTGTTTAATTATCTTAATTCAATTCTTTGATCCGACTAAGCCATATATCTTCGTAGAAAAGTGTTAGAAACACTAGGACAATTCAAGCTCATCGATTCGATTATATATAATTTGCAAGTACTGCTTGAACTAAGACTGACAACCTTAGCCAAGTATTAGTATAGATAGGAAGCTTTCAAAATACACGTCTACAAATCTGTCTTTGGTGTTTGTAAATCGAATTACTTTTAAGGCAGTACGAGTTGCACTTTCATGCATAATTAGAACTTGATGCTTAGAACGAGCGTACTATCACCAGCTTTCTCCATATATTGTTAAGTCAAGCTAAGATAAATTTATTTTCTGAATTTATATAGTTAGTTATTTAGTTAAAGCTAGTTTAGTCCCTAGAGATCGACACTCGAGGTCATCTTACCTATGCACTACGTGTTTTGTGTAGTTGTGAGTTGCTCTTTGGCTTTCAAACAAATTTATTTGATTGTTCGAGTCTGACAATCTCGTTCATCAAATTGGCGCCGTTGCCAGGGACTATAACCCGTTTTACCTTTTAGCTTGTTTGTGTTTTTAGCATTCAATTTCCAGGATAAAGTAATCTAGTTGTCTAGTTTAGAAGTTGAGTTCCAAATTTTGGTCACAACTAACATGACTGATTTTTGGTTTTGAGTTATTCTTTTCCCAGATATCCAGGTATGACATCCATGAGGGCTCGCATGACCCCACAATTCTCGCAAGTTAGGAGAGGATCAGCTATATACTTGGAGGATGAGCTAACGGGGTATGAGGTGACAAGTTCTGTGGTAAGGAACATACCAAGGTTTGAGTAAGGAGCAGGGATGAATCCACTGAGTTTTATTCGATCCTATGAGGAGGAAATAGCCAGAATTCCAGCTAAGGGGTTTACGGAGGACCAAATATGCAGGAAATTATTTTCTTTCGTCGTGGGGTATGAACCAAGACTTTGGATTACAAGGTTGGCACTGGTGTAAGAAAATACGGTCAGAGTTACCCCTAGGGTACGCAGCGGAATTTCAAAATTTTCTTAACATACAGGTTAATTGATTATGCATATGTCGTATATATATAAACACGTCAATTAGAAGACTAACCTTACTTCCAAAGCAGCTTCCAAGTCTTCGTAATAATCCGGTGTATCTTCTCCTTCGTCGAAGTCGAAGATATCTACAATGCTCCTTATATCTGCAAGACAATAAGAGTTAGTTTCCAGCTCCTAGAACCTCAACCTTGGTATCCACGGATGAACAGCCTATCGGAAGAATGCTAGAATATTCTTTGTGTGACCAAGAAGACGGGGCGGCAATTCCTCCGGCAGAGGTGGCGCGCGCGTGGGTGGCTAAGGGAGGAGGTGAGAGCTTTTATTTTCTCTAAGAAAACTGGGTAGAATAACTGTGTTCAAAACTGTGTGTAAAAGCTCTCTAATAGTCCACTATATATAGTAGTCTATAGAAGCCTAAAGCATAAGCAATTAGACTTCGTAAAGAAATAAGAATCTAATTCTTATCGCACAAGGAAACCAATATCAAGTCTAGATTCATTCCCAATCAAATTAAAACTCAATCAGGAAAATCTAACTTATCCCTTGGACTTCTAATAGAGGAAGGAGTCGAACTCCTTCCCCTTATTCATCAGCGCGCGCGCGCCTTGTCCAACGGGAGGTGGGTCCCACTTTTGGGACCCACTTATATTTCTAAGGCAATTCAAACTCCAAGTAGATTTTGCCCAAGTGCATATGTTAATTCTAAATTAACATAACCTTTCTAATCAAACCTCCATTATATTTCTAAAATATAATCTTTAATTGTATTTACATAAAATACAATTAATTAGCCAATTCAATTAATAATTCCAAATCATTGAGCCACTATATATTATAATTAATTCCAAATTAATTATAATCCATCAATCACAATTAATTCCAAAGTAATTGCGATTCCATCTTCAAGGATATTCTGATAGACTGAATCACCACATAGTGTGACCCATAGGCCCTCACCGTATTAAGCAAGTCCTAGACTAGGCAACATGGAATTCCTAGACGGTTACATTTGCAATATTAATACGTGAGGACATTTGAGAGGTTTCTCAAAGTTAACCCTTTCGTTGCGAAGCCTGTCGCGCTCAACGCGGCGATGGTAACGTCCCTTCATCTGACTTGCTCGAATGTATCTAGGATCGATGAAGTGTCTATCCCAATAATACATCCACGGGCGTCTCAGGGAGTTGCTTGGTTAAGATATACTTATGACCATCATAATATATCATTTGCACTGGCCAGTGACTTTACCAACACAACTATGCAGACTATGAGCAGTGCTCTCCTGTGCGACACTTGAGAGATGAATCCTTCACAGAATCACTTATCACCCCCATTTGTATTTAGCCATAATCCTGGATCGTGTCTTAGGTCAGCTGCTTATTCAGAGCTGACATCGACGGGTCCACCAAGGATATGGGGCAACAAATGTGATGATAAAGTCCTGCAAGTACAAAGGACGAATGGCATCACTTCGACAACTCACCGGTTCCCATAGACACTTCGGTGTAGAGTATACATCGATGGGAGTGTCCGGTGGGTACTTCCATTGTTCGATAAAGCTTCTTCGAACAACTATGCACAGTTATGGGAACGTTTCTCGATTGTCCAACAATCCGTTCCGTGGCCGTGCGATCGGCTCACACTTGCTCCAACAAGTATAACCTCCACGCATACTAGTCTTGTCTGGTTCATTCAGACCCCCACATCCGAGATGAACCTCGACTAGGGAGAGTTTGGGATAGATGATAACTCACATAGTTCCCACTATCTATGTGATCGGTCATCTATCCGAGGGGACATGTTTAATATCAATACAGACAGTAATAAAGATATGACATGCTGCTGCCTGGTGTAATATAAATATGAAAGCGATACTCAACAGTAAAATGCAACAAACATATATTATATTACGTTGACCTGTGTAATAGTACATATATGCCCTCTATAAGGGCACCATGCCCTTAGTAAGGACTGTCTCTAGGACATATACACTATCAACTGGGATCACTGAGGACTTGGGACCAAGTAGTAGAGGAGTTCTTGGCGCGATTTATGCCATACCAAGAGACAATGGCCTTGCGAGGAAGGATTGAACACTTCAAGCAAGGAGAAGATGAGCGTTTTTGTGAAACCTACGATCGGTTTGATAAGTATAAACGAGAGTGCCCCTATTACCGTTTCAACGATGGAGAGTTGATTTGGCATTTTGTTGGAGGGTTACGCGATGAGGTTAGGCTTAGAGTGGATGGGTTGTGCGGAGGATTGGAAGATTGCACGGTTGAAGAGGCAGAAAGAGTCTTCCGTAAGTACGCTAAGGGATCCGCACAGTCTGAGAGACTAACACCAAGTCACATCGCCAGTGAGAGGCTAGATCAAAGTGGACCCGAAAGCTTATCTGAGGAGTTCCGAGAGGATGATATCAGTGAGGAGGATGAACTTGCAATCTATGCAGGAATTAAAGCCACTGAGAGTATATTTGAGATCGCACATGCAAGATAAGTTGAATAGAACCTCCGTATAGCACAGGTTTTTGAAGGGGTAGCTGTAACCGAGTGATTAATGGAGGAAGTTAGTTTGTTAGAGTGTGAAAAGGTCGAAAAAATCAACACACAAGAGCCCGGAGACAAAAATCCAGGGGATGCCTCACTGGACGTGAGGGGCGGTCCGTCTGGTGTGGGGGGCGGTGCGCCCCCCACGTCCAGAGAATGCGCGAACCCCCTACCACTCCCAGGCGCACCGCCGAGAGTGGGGGGTCGTCCGTCGTGCACGACCAGTGAGTGAGGCCCCCCACTGGACACCCCGGGCGGTCCGCCGGGCGTGGGAGGCGGTCCGCCACGGACCGCCAGGGAGCTGGACGACCCCAGCTCCCCGATTTCACTTGTTGCCGAAGATTTTCATGATGCAGAGCCCGTTCCAGCGGTTACTACTGAGGTCCCTGAGTTCGAGGAAGTAAACCTACTCCTCCGTAGTGGGAAGGTAACTAAAATCCCTAATTTTGTACGTCCTAAACATGTTAAATCTACAGTGACTAACAATGCAGGGACAAGCAAGGAGAACGAAGTAGGTGAAGGCTCCACAGGCCCTCTAGTACAAGACAATGAAGACGGCGACAACGATGGGGATAAGGGGGACTCACCCAATATCGAGGAGGGACTTCATAAGTCTCCCAACCCTTATGTGCCCCCAAAACCTCACATGCCATTCTCTGGTAGGATGAAGCCAACCAAGAAAGATATACAGGAGTCACCGCTATTCAAGCGCCTCTCTAAAGTCGAAGTTAATGTTCCCCTATTGGAGCTCATTCAGAATGTTCCAGCCTATACGAAGTTCTTTCGGGAGGTGAAGAGCAACAAAAAGATTGCACTAGGGGTGACGGAATAGGTATGGAGACGGTAAATTCTATAGCAGGGCTCCCCGCGAAGCAAAGTGACCCAGGGAGATTCATCATAGATATCACCATGGGGAATGGAAGGTCCACCAAAGCCATGCTCGACTTAGGCGCTAGCATCAACCTGATGCCCTTCTCAGTATGCAAAGCCCTAGACCTTGGGGAAATGCAGCCAACCGAGATGGTTGTACAAATGGAAGACCAAAGCGTGAAACGTCCCGAAGGAATAATTGAGGATGTCCTCGTAAAGGTAGACAAACTAATAATTCCTGCAGATTTTGTAGTGATGAAGTCAGCCGAGGAAGGAAAGAGCCATGTCCGCGAACACGTGGTACTGCTTGGAAGACCATTCATGGCCACTACCAACACATGCCTTGAACTAAAAGGCAAGAAAATCACCATGGAGGTAATGGGTGAGAAAATTGAATTGGTAGGATGTAGCATAGTTGATAAAGAAGTTATAGAAGAATTAAAGTTTATTGATTGCTATGATTCTGTAATTTCTGAATTTCATCATTGTCATGATAATATTTAACCTCTTGAAGAGGCACTAACCATGCATGTGGAGACTTGTTACATGTCTGAGGAAGCAAGGGAACTAGTAGAGATAATGGATAGCACACCCGAAATCCCATTCGGAGAAGAAGTCCTTAAACCCATAGAGGAAGAATAGGGAGATAACCGACTTCCAGAAGAGCCCAGCTTAGAACTAAAACCCCTTCCTGGTCACCTTAAGTATGTTTACTTAGGGGAAAATGAGAAAAAGCATGTAATAATCTCTTCACACCTATCTAGCTTAGAAGAAGGTAAGCTAGTCCAAGTCCTTAAGGAAAATTCTGCAGCCATAGGATGGGGAATTAGTGACATTAAGGGGATAAGCCCTACACGGTGTGTGCACAATATCACTCTAGAACAAGATGCCAAACCCGTTAGGCAACCTCAGCGCAGGATAAACCCAGCCATTCAAGAAGTCGTGAAGAAAGAGGTGATTAAGTTGCTAGATGCCGATATGATCTATCCCATTCCTGATAGTAGATGGGTAAGCCCCGTACACGTTGTGCCTAAGAAATTGGGGATTACGTAAGAAGAGAATGAGAAGGGAGAGTTAGTGCCAGTTAGGAAAACCACAGGGTGGAGGATGTGCATTGACTATAGAAGATCAAATGTCGCCACAAAGAAAGACCACTTCCCTCTCCCATTTATTGATGATATGCTGAACCGCCTCGCGGGGCGGAAATTTTATTGTTTCCTTGATGGCTTGTCAGGTTTCTATCAAATTCCGATTGCTCCAGAGGATCAGGAGAAGACAACATTCACTTGCCCTTTCGGAACGTTTGCTTACAGGAGAATGCCATTTGGGCTATGTAACGCCCCCACCACTTTTTAAAGGTGCATGTTTTCTGTTTTTCCTGATATAGTGACTAAGTTTGTTGAGGTTTTCATGGATGATTTTTCCCTCTTCGGTGATTCTTTTGATGAATGCTTGCATAGATTAGATCTTGTTCTCAAAAGGTGTATTGAATGCAATTTGACTCTAAGTTGGGAGAAAAGTCATTACATGGTTAGGGAAGGAATTGTTCTAGGACATGTGGTCTCCGAAAGGGGGATCGAAGTAGATAAGGCTAAGATAGAAATAATTGAGAAGCTTCCCCCACCCACTTGTGTCAAAGAACTTCAGTCTTTTCTTGGTCATGTAGGATTCCATAGGAGGTTTATCAAATATTTTTCGAAAATTGCAAAACCTTTAAGCAACTTGCTTGCAAAAGATGTGATTTTCCATTTTTCCAATGATTGCCTAGAAGCCTTTAACACACTTAAGGCCAGATTAATTACTACTCCTATAGTAGTACCACCTAATTGGAAACTTCCTTTCGAGATAATGTGTGATGCCTCAAATTTTGCTATGGGGGCAGTCTTATGCCAAAAGGTAGACAAGCAGTATTGTGTGATTTACTATGTTAGTAAGACCCTAGACTCAGCTCAAGTTAACTATACAACTATCGAAAAAGAATTTTTAGTTGTTGTCTTTGCTTTACAAAAGTTTAGGTCTTATTTGTTGGGAAACCCTGTGAATGTCCACACTGATCGTGCTGCTTTAAGACACTTAATAGCTAAGCAAGATTCTAAGCCTAGATTAATCCGTTGGGTCTTACTGTTACAAGACATTGATTTGACCATAGTGGATAGGGCTGGCAAAGAAAATCACATAGCTGATCACTTGCCTAGAATTCCAAATATCCCCATAGATGAAATTCATGTTAATGAGGATCTCCCCGATGAACACTTGATGAGAGTAGATGAAGAGCCATGGTATGCTGATATTGTGAATTATTTGGTTACGGGTATTTTCCCAACTAACTACTCAACCTCCGATAGGAGAGCACTCTCAAAACAGTGGAGGTTTTACATATGGGATGATCCGAACCTTCTTAGAGAAGGGGCTAATGGAATCTTGAGGAGGTGTGTTCCACAAGGAGAACAACGAAGTGTACTGAGTCATTGTCATGAGCTTCAGTGTGGCGGACACTACAGTGGGGATAAAAAAGCCCGTAAGGTGTTACAAGCAGGATTTTTCTGGCCATCCTTGCACCGAGATGCGAGAGAATTTGTGAAGAATTGTGACCCATGTCAGTGAGGGGGAAATATCGGCAAGATGCAAGAAATGCCCCAGCAAGGAAATCTCGTAGTGGAACCTTTTGATGTATGGGGAATTGGTTTTATGGGACCATTCCCATCAAGCTCGGGATATGAGTACATTCTAGTCGCGGTGGACTACGTCACTAAGTCGGTGGAGGCATTCCCCACTAGGAAGAATGATGCTTCGGTAGTCTTAAAATTCTTGAAGGATGTGATCTTCACCCGGTTCGGAATTCCTAGAACAATTATCAGTGATGGAGGTTCCCACTTCGTCAACCGTTCCTTTGCCTCACTACTGAAGAAGTACAGCGTTACCCATAATGTTGCTACACCATATCATCCACAAACGTTTGGGCAAGTAGAGGTTAGCAACCGGCAAATCAAGAAGATCCTTCAGCGTGTGGTGAAGCCTAGCAGGAAAGATTGGGCTGGAAAACTGAATGATGCGCTTTGTGCATATAGAACCAGCTACAAAACAGTAATTGGCACCACACCGTACAGACTAATGTTTGGGAAAGCATGCCACCTTCCGGTTGAGCTTGAGCATCGAGCTTATTGGGCAATAAAGGAGCTCAAGGGAAAAGCTGGGGAAGAAAGGTTGATGCAGCTCGACGAGCTTGATGAACTACGCCTCGGTGCCTATGAGAACTCCAAGCTTTACAAGGAACGAACCAAGAAGTATCACGACCGTGGCATTGTACGGAAAGAGCTGATCCCTGGCCAGAAAGCCTTAGTGTTCAACTCCCGAGTTCGCTTATTTTCGGGGAAGCTCCGTACTCGATGGGATGGACCATACGAGATAGTCCAAGTTGCTCCCCATGGAGCTGTAGAACTCTTGGACCCGAAAACGGGAGACACCTTCAAGGTGAATGGGCAACGTGTTAAACCATACTTTGAGCTCCCCGGTGATCAAGTGGAGGTTGATCATCTCGACCTCACCACTCCCACCTTCACATGAAGGTATGTAGCTTGTAGTTTTTCTATTTTTTGAGTCTTTAGTATTTTTCCCTTTGTGTTAAAGTATGTTTTAGGTGATAAAATAGGTAAAAGGTTGATATTTTTCGTATTCGGAGGTACACAACGAGTCCCCAGGAGTCTGCAGCTCCCGGGTGGACCGCCCCACACGGGGCGGTGCGCTTGGGAGCAGCAGAACGCCTGGGCATTTTCTGCCGCTCCCAGGCGGACCGCCCCACACCCGGGGCCGTGCGCCCGGGAAGCGCAGAACGCCCGGGCGTTCTGCCACTCCCAGGCAGACCGCCCCATACCGGGGCGGTGCGCCCTGGAGGGGCAGGGGCCTGGGCACCCCCTGTGCACCCCAGGCGGACCGCCCCACACGGGGCGGTGCGCCTGAGGGCGCCAGTGACCCGGGTGCCCGGATTTGACCCCAGACACCGCAAATCACCCCCGAATGCAACGGTATCGACCCTTTTTACCCTTTTTATCACCCGTTTTGGTTTCTCACGAGTTTGCTTGAGTAATACAGGTTACAGGTGTACGTCTAGCTCTTACCTCATATCCACTTTCGACGTTCGGGACGAATGACGACGTTCAGGTTTGGGGGGGGGGGGGGTTATCGCTGTGTATTTCTATAACTTATTCTTCTTATGATAACTCGGGAAAACCTTTGCATTGCACGTTTACTGCTTTCTTAGGATTTAGTTTGTTCGTATGCATTCATCCTTAGTCTAGTCTTTGCATGATGTTGTGTGGAGTTTATTACCAAATTTTTTGAAATTTTTTATTGTATAGACTAAGTGTTTATGTCCATTGCCCATGCATTGCATGTCTATGGAATAGCTTGAGGTTTGTCTCGCTTGGCTTGTCATATTTGTATGTGCAGTAGTTAAACTTGGTAGTCTAGACATCACTATGTGGTGTTTTCTCTACTGCGGTTCGCGAAGGCCTTATAAAATGTTGCATGTTAGAGTCTTTGGTTGTATTCTCGTGTAATTATGTACGTAAGAGGTAACAAGTCTTCACCTTGCTTTTTGAGATTGCTAAATGCCTAGGTAGGAGGTAGAGTGAGGTGTGTGATCCTTTGTTTGAAACCTATTCTAATGAATAGGTTTGGGGAGGGGGTTACCATTTGTATGACTTGTTTTTCGTATAGTTGAGTCATGTTGAGTTTGTTTTTTCTACTTCTTTGTGAGTTTGTGCTCCAACCTATTCTTTCGAATAGGTTTGAGGAGGTCGTTGTTATTTCCTTTCATTGTGCTACTGCTGACTATATACAAAAAAGAAAAAAGAGAGAGAAAAAGGAAAAAAAAAAAGAAAAAAATCAAAAATTCCAGAAATATGGAAAAAGAAAAAAAAAAGAAAAAAGAATAAGACCCAAAAAAGCAAAAGAAGGGTCCAAGCAAGCCAAAACGCAGTTTTAGCAAAAAGCGTTGCATTATTTTTCAGCTTTTGTAGTAGTTCGTAATCGAGTTGTAAATTCTTCGTTGTGTTCTCGTGTCGCCTAGTCCAAGGCTTGTTCTAGACCACCCTCGTCCTGCCATTCAGGAAGTGGTGAAGAGTTTCTCTTTAAGAGTCGGGTAGAATAGGAGAGTGTTGTCTTTTAGGGAACCCTCCTTCGTTTGATGAGAGCCAGTATTGGTTCGACCTCTCTTGAGGGAAAGTCTCACTTGGTGAACAGAAGTAAGCCCTCAGTTTCATAGGCACGGGGTAACCATTTGTATTTTGATATGCATCATTACGTCGTCATTGACTAGGTCCAGGTAGAGAATGTTACGAGATACTCTCTTGTTTAACAAAGTGCATATGTGAATGTGTATAGGTTCAATCGAGACATTCTTCAACCTAATTCCATGTTATGATTTGTATGGTCTTTGTTCATTAGCATTTGGTAGATACAATCGATTAGTTCTTCTTGTTTGGCATGAGACTCCTCTTTGTGTTGCATGTAGGTTGCATAGAGTCTAGCTAGTTGCTTGAGGACAAGCAAAGGTTCGATTTGGGGAGTTTGATGACATTGTTTTTTACACTATCATTCGAGTCTTTTTTCACCAACTTAGCTATCCTCTTGCATGCATTTTAGTGCATTTTGTTAGAATAGTGTCACGTTTCCATTTCTTTTGTTCTTTTCAGGTTTTAGGTGGAAATCACGTTTTTGGATGTAATTCATGGCGAAACAATGATGTTTTGGTGCAACGAGATCACCCGTGGTGTGTCAAGGAGTACTGAGACGAGTTTCGAGACCAAAAGATCAAGTTTCGGAGCTCAAAACCGTGCAAGGGGCCGAAATCGAAGATCCGGAAGAAGAATTTGGCACGGGCCGCATTCTGCACGTGCGGGGCGCACCGCCGCGTGGCGGTCGCACCGCCGCGTACGGGGCGCGCCGCCGGGGAGCGTCCGACAGCAACCATATATATATTTCCAAAATCTGCGAATTTTCATATCTTTCATCATTATTTTACAGACTTAAACCCTAGAGCTTGTTCTGGGTATATTTTCTCTTAAAACCTTTGTATCTAAGCGAATTTGGAGCTAGAGGAGAGATTTTGACACGTATTGATCTCACCTTGCTAGATCTTTGTGAGTTTAGCAATTCACCGGAGATTGACAACCTTTGGTGGTAACCTTGTATCTCACAATTCTGCTATTTATCTTTCAATTAAACATGTTTTCATTCATTATTGCTTCGATTCTAATTGTTGTTTGTGTTACTGATATGAGTAGCTAAGCATCTAGTTGGTGATAGTATGTGAATTCGTAGCTAGGGTTCGTATAATGCATGATTGAGTTTCTGAGTCTTTTATTTGTTTAATTATCTTAATTCGATTCTTTGATCCGAGTAAGCCATATATCTTCGTAGAAAAGTGCTAGAAACACTAGGACAATTCAAGCTCATCGATTCGATTATATATAATTTGCAAGTACTGCTTGATCTAAGACTGACAACCTTAGCCAAGTATTAGTATAGATTGGAAGCTTTCAAAATACGCGTCTACAAATCTGTCTTTGGTGTTTGTAAATCGAATTACTTTTAAGGCAGTACGAGTTGCACTTTCATGCATAATTAGAACTTGATGCTTAGAACGAGCGTACTATCACCAACTCTCTCCATATATTGTTAAGTCAAGCTAAGATAAATTTGTTTTCTGAATTTATATAGTTAGTTATTTAGTTAAAGCTAGTTTAGTCCCTAGAGATCGACACTCGAGGTCATCTTACCTCTGCACTACGTGTTTTGTGTAGTTGTGAGTTGCCCTTTGGCTTTCAAACAAATTTATTTGATTGTTCGAGTCTGACAATCTTGTTCATCATATCACAAATATTCCGTAGCTTGACTTGTTCTCGACCTTCTTCGTAAACCTCTATTATAAAAAAGGTAACTTCAATTTGTCAAATAGTTATAAAACTTTATAAACATACCTAGTCTTTCGTCAATCTCATCCCTTGCACTAGACCTTGCTCCTCCTTCTGTTTCCTTGGCCGTGTTCCCTGCTATATCTTTCAATAGATAAGTAAAGCAAAATCAGTGATACGGAACATTACAACGTAAAGATAATCTAACCTGATTAATCTCGCATTACGCCTTCTGTTCTTTTCCATACTTATTCCGTACCATCAAATCTTCCGTATGATCTTCGAAGCTGACCATCTTCCAATAGTCTCATGATGCGGGCTATCTTATGATGCGGAAGATACGTAGTTGAAGTGAAAACGCTGATTCGTACATTTCAACGTGCTAGGACCACCTCCTCGACTGATGCTCTACGTTCACTGGTTCGTGCAAGAGCGTGGTATACGAACTAGACATATTTTCATTATCAACAGATGTCCCCGTAGTTTTGAGGTATCGTAGTAGAACATAGTTCGAAACTATAGAAACTATAGTCCGGGCGATCCTTAATTCGGATAGGAACACTTTGCACGAACTGGACATATTCTCAATATCTTTAACTCCACTTTTCATGCGACGGAAACATATCTTATACTCCGTGATTTTTTCAAAATCCGATGTCACGATGATAAGGAATAAATTCAAGCACTAGCTTTTCATGCAACGGAAACAACGTCTTCTACTCCACTTTTCGTGCGACGGAAGAATATCTTCTACTCCGTGATTTTTTCAAAATCCGATGTCACAATGATAAGGAATAAATTCAAGCGTTAGCTTTTCATGCAACGGAAAAAATGTCTTCTTCTCCAAATTTTTTTCCAAAGCTGGATGTCACGGTGATAAGGTATAAATTCAAGCACTAGCTTTTCATGCAACGGAAACGACGTCTTCTACTCCACTTTTCGTGCGACGGAAGAATATCTTCTACTCCGTGATTTTTTCAAAATCTGATGTCACAATGGTAAGGAATAAATTCAAGCGCTAGCTTTTCATGCTACGGAAAAATGTCTTCTTCTCCAAAATGTTTTCCAAAGCTGGATGTCACGGTGATAAGGAATAACTTCAAGCATTAGCTTTTCATGCTACGGAAAAAATGTCTTCTTCTCCAAAAAATTAAGCTGGATGTCACGGTGATAAGGAATAAATTCAAGCACTAGCTTTTCATGCTACGGAAAATGTCTTCTTCTCCAAAATTTTTTCCAAACTGGATGTCGCGGTGATAAGGAATAAATTCAAGCACTAGCTTTTCATGCTACGGAAAATGTCTTCTTCTCCAAAATTTTTTCCAAAACTGGATGTCGCGGTGATAAGGAATAAATTCAAGCACTAGCTTTTCATGCTGCGGAAAAAATGTCTTCTTCTCCAAAATTTATTCCAAAACTAGATGTCGCGGTGATAAGGAATAAATTCAAGCACTAGCTTTTCATGCTACGGAAAAAAATGTCTTCTTCTCCAAAAAATTTTCCAAAAGAATTAAGAATTTCTGTACGCCTTCAAGAAATTTTCGTTTAAAAAAAATGATTTTTTCCTTATCACGACTTTCGAAATCTACTTCTTCTATCAACTCTTCCTTATCACAACATTCACAGAAAAAGTGATTTCTTCCTTATCACGACTTTCTGGGAATCCGCTTCTTCTATCAACTCTTCCTTATCACATCATTCACAGAAAAAGTGATTTCTTCCTTATCACGACTTTCTGGAAATTCGCTTCTTCTATCAACTCTTTGATGACAGTGTTTTTTACACTATCATTCGGGTCTTTTTCACCAATTTAGCTATCCTCTTGCATGCATTTTAGTGCATTTTGTTAGAATAGTGTCACGTTTCCCTTTTCTTTGTTATTTTCAGGATTTAGGTGAAAATCGCGCTTTAGCATAGGAATTATGGCGAAACATTGAAGTTTTGGTGCAACGCGATCACCCGTGGTGTGTCAAGGAGTACCGGGACGTGTTTCCAGGCCAAAAGACCACGTTCGGAGCTCAAACCCGTGCCCAAGGCCAAGGAGAACATGAAAGATTCGAGATATCTTTTATGAGGCGGTTCGGAGTTCGGATGAATATTTTGGATCCTTTGAAGTGAAATCCGAAAGTTCCATTTGCATAGTCTTAGTATTTTGGGCACCCGTCGTTCATACAATATTCGATTGGGATGAGGTTACAACCTACGCGTAGCTAACTCGAAGAGCTATCCAACGGTGTGTCTTACGTTCCAATCCGAGTTTGGACACTCCCGGAATCTGTGTTCGAACTTAGAAGGAACTTGCTGCCCGTGAGAGGCGGTTAGCCTCCCACACCAGGTGGTTAGCCTGGGAGTTGCGGCAGATTATATATAAATTTCCTATTCTGCGTTTTTTGGGAGATCACCTTCATATTTTGAGAGACAAAAACCCTAGAGCTTGTTCTGGGTATTCTTTGACTTAGATACATCTTTTCTTATCAATTTTGGAGCATAGCGTAGAGATTAATTTGGACGCCAATTCATCTCACCTTGCTAGATCTTTGTGAGTTTAGCAATTCACCGGAGACTGAAAACCTTTGGTGGTAACTTTGTATCTCACAATTCTGCTATTTATCTTTCAATTCAACATGTTTTCATTCATTATTGCTTTGATTATGATTGTTGATTGCGTTATTGATATGAGTAGCTAAGCATCTAGTTGGTGATAGTATGTGAATTCGTAGCTAGGGTTCATATTATGCATGATTGAGTTTCTGAGTCTTTTACTTGTTTAATTATCTTAATTCGATTCTTTGATCCGACTAAGCCAATATCTTCGTATGAAAGTGTTAGAAACACTAGGACAATTCAAGATCATCGATTCAATAATTATAATTATCAAGTACTGCTTGAACTAAGACTGACAACCTTAGCCAAGTATTGGTATAGATAGGAAGCTTTCAAAATACACGTCTAGAAATCTGTCTTTGGTGTTTGTGTTAGGAAACTTGTAATTTTGATGAGCAATTAACCATGCTAAATTAAGGAAAGTCCAGTAACTAGTACTCTTAAGGTCCATAGGAATTTAGACTTTTAAGGACATTGAAAAAGAGGAACGTTTGCTGAAGACATAGAGTAGGTGCTAGATAGGTTGGTTTTACCGCTTATGATGTATCTTGTTTTCTGAAAAGAAATACAACCTATTGAAGCATTTGCTGATGATGTACTTTGTTTTTACAAACAAACTATTGAAGCATTTAGAACCGCTCAGAAACTTGAAGATTTTGAAGATGTGAAGACTAGAAGATTTCTGAAGACTGGTATCTACAAAGGCACATGTTGCTCAGAAAGTGGAAACTTCAGCAACAGCTTGCATAAGTGAAAATCTATATGACAGAGTAGGTTGTGCTTGCTGAAACTGAGACTGACCACTTGCTGATGAACATTTGTGACCTCTTGCTGAAAGTACTTATATTTGCGCTCCAATGTTACTGTTTGAATTTCATTCAAAAGAGCATTAAATGGAAAGCATGCACGCGAAGGACATGAAGACTAGAAGACAAACAAGGATTTGAAATTACAAAAGCAAGATAGTGACATTTTAAGGAACAAAAGCCTTAGAATTTGAAATTCAAGCGGCTCCTTATTGCACTATAAATAGAGGTCATCCGGCAAAGAGTTGAAGTGTGTCAACAACGTGATCATACTCTCACTTGTGCTTAAACTCACATACCCTTCAATACTCTTTACTGCCATTGATCCGTTCCAAGACTTAAAAGCTTGAAAAAGCTACTTGTGAAGAAGTAGAACTTACACGACTAAGAAATTAGTTAAGTGTTCTTTCTTTCTTTTGAACAAGAACAAGTCTTGACACCAGAAACAATCAAACTTGTTTACTGCAAAGTATTCAAAGTTTTGTTTCTTAGATTACTGTTGTAACTGAATAAGTTATAATTAAGTTATCTCATCCAAAACCTCTCTAACTGAAAATACACCCTTCAGGCGTGATATTCAGGGGAACTTAACCGAGCATAGTGTTGCTGATTAAAAGTACCAAGTTTGGTGGAGAACAAGGTTACGTTCTCTAGTTAGGTTGGAGACGAAGCAAGTGTGCTTTGGTTTCTGTTGAATCGCTCTAGATAGGTGTTGTAAGGAACCTCAAACTTATCTTAGTGGATTCAGTCCTAGAAAGGACAAAGTGGATTAGTTGATAGATTACGCCACTCTCAGATACCACTATAAAAGTGTTTGTGTGATTTACTTACTGTACTTAGTTTTCAGCAAAGCATACCTATCTGTACACAGTCACTCACATCACTTGCTGAAACTTTCATTTACTGAAAAAGCACTTATTGTATCAAAGACTTCCGCTCTCTGATTTTAAGTATCAGCAAACCTAGTTACTGTAAAGTAACTTGCGCTTGCTGAGAAAGTTAAGTATCAGCAAACTCATTACTGTAAAGTAATAAGTACTTGCTGAGAAAGTTTTTAAACGACGAAAGTTTGAAAAGACTATTCACCCCCCCCCCCTCTAGTCTTTTCTTGTTGTTTAAAGGGACCAACAAGTGGTATCAGAGCCAGGTTCTTTAACCTTCAGCACTGAACCTAGATCCCCTTAGGTGCTTTCCGTAAATCACTCTCACTTGATCAGTTTGGTAGTGCTTTGCTGACAGGATGTCTTTACGAGACGCTCTCTTGCTGAAGCTGGAAAACTACGAAAAATGGCGAAACAACATGATGCTACATCTTGAGGCCATTAGTGATGAAATGGTCACTGTCATTAATGATGGACCTATCAAGATCACTAAGGTTGAAAGAAGTTTTCCTCACAAACCACTGAAGCTGGAAAGGAAACTATCTTAGGCGAACCGGTTGATACCGTTGTGCCAAAACCAGAGAGGAATGGACTTCCGACGAAGCTAAGAGATTCCGTCTTGATGGCCAAGCAAGAAACATCATCATTCGATCAACTCCGGATACCATACAGTGCAAACTGTGGGGTGCTAAACTGCTAAGGAAGCTTGGAAAATGGTTCAAGATCTTTGTGCTGGATCTGACAAACCAAGGAAAACAAACTTGAAGTGCTGAAATTAAAGTTCCAAAACTTTAAAAAAGGTACAAACGAGTCACTGGAAGACTTGGACTTCAGATTCACAACTCTTGTTAGTGAAATGGCAGCTTGGGTGTTGGAAATCTTTACTCAGATTCTGAGAAGGTGAAAACCATCATCAGAAGTCTGAATCAAGAATGGATCCACACTCAGAAATTCTACTACAATCAAGGAATGCCAGACATTACACCAACAGAGTTGTTCTCTCATCTTGCTACTGTCAACTACGAGACAAAGCAAGAAAAATCACAAAACATTGCTCTTGCTGCAAAGCCGTCATCTTCTGAAAAGAAGAATGATAAAGAGCCTGTTGATGAAAACTCTTTGGTTGTTAAAAACATGAAGAAATTCATCAGTAAGGAACTTGAAAGGCGAAAAGCAAAAGAGAAGCTGAAAAAGCATCTTGGTAACAACTACCATAAGTACAAGAATGAGACTAGCTCGCTGAACAAGCAAGCTCAGCAAGCAACTTCATCAGAAGAACCAGCAGTTGGAAATGATCTCTGCTTTTACTGCAAAAAGCCTGGACACTTCAAAGCAAATTGCCCTTTGCTGAAAGGCAAATCTGCTGAAAAGAAGAAGAAGTTCAAAAGAGCTTTTATTGCTGAAGAAAAAAGAAGCTTCAAGCAAAAATCGATGCATTGTGCATTGATACTAGCTCCGAAGAAGTGAGGATGAAAGCTCAGACACTGACGATGAAGAAGCCACTCTAGACGTAGAGATTGGCAAAGAAGTTTTGTGGAATAGCTATGGAAGCTTATCCAGATGTGTCAAACTACGAGTTCTGCCTCATGGCCGGTCAGGTAAACAACCCTACCTCTGACTCAGACTCAGAAAGTGAAGACGAGATTGACCTTGACAAGATTCAAGGAGAAATCGAAAGATTTGAGAAACTCTGAGCAGACAGCAAGAGAAACTACAGATTGCTGAAACTCTGACCAAGCAGACTACTGAAAAGTATGTCTTGCTGAAGGAAGAGACAGAAGAAAAGGATGCTGAAATAAGGCGTCTTAAGAAGTTGATTGCTGAAGCTACAGAGAAGAATTCTCAAATGGCATTAGAATTGGAAGAATATCAGTCCTCAATTCTAAAGTTACTTGCTGAAATCCAAGAAATGAAAAAGATGAAAATCAATTTCAAATCTTATGCTGACGCAAGTATACGCTGACTGAACTAAACTCTTATTTGAGAGATCCATCTCAGAAAGAAGGTTAGGTGCAACGTATGAAGGTGATGACGTAGAAATCTTGAGTAAAGACAATCACCGATTTCCTTTGTACGTGCTACTGATAGTGGTCAACCAGAACTCTATCAGTTTGGTCAATCTAAGGTTGCTGAAATGCAATCAAGTACCTACGACCATAAAGCCCGCTGTTGCTACTCAAAGTAACAAGACTTTAAAAGGAAAACAGGTTGCGAGAAGCAAATAAAGAAGAAGGATGCTGTGAAGCATTCCGCCAAACAAGTTGCTGAAAAGCAATTTGTTAAGTCAAAAGGCAAGATTACTAAAAGTAATCAGAAGACCTTTGCTGACAAACTGAATCAAGTAAGGTTGCTGACACAAAAGCTCAGCATTCTCCGAAAAGTGGACTCGGTTCAAAACCAAGCAAAGTCAACTTTTTCACGAGTATAAGCAAAGTCAGCAAAGATACTTCAAAGAGATGAAGAAAATCAAGCCTAAGAGTTTCTGAAAAGACTCTAAATGCTAGGGCTAGAAGGAAATTGCTAGAAAGAACTTACTGAAAGTATGTTCAGCAAAAAGGTCAACCGAGCAAGACACCACATCAGAAAGTGGGAATTGATCAGCACGAATCAAAAGTCTTTCAGCTCAAAACTCCTAGTTCCTCAACAAGTAGAAAACAAGTCAAAGTTGAAAAACTTAAGACTTGGGTTTCCACTGACGCATTCTTGAACATGTTAATGGACATCCAATATTGGATAATTAACTTGTTTGGCTCTTGATTT
>CM051456.1:100776272-100876456 GCA_028274465.1 Plantago ovata | reverse complement strand
GTTAATTTGAATTACTTTTAAGGCAGTACAAGTTGCACTTTCATGCATAATTAGAACTTGATGCTTAGAACGAGCATACTATCACCAGCTCTCTCCATATATTGTTAAGTCAAGTTAAGATAAATTTGTTTTCTGAAATTATATATAGTTATTTAGTTAAAGCTAGTTTAGTCCCTAGAGATCGACACTCGAGGTCATCATCTTACCTCTGAACTACGTGTTTTGTGTAGTTGTGAGTTGCCCTTTGGCTTTCAAACAAATTTATTTGATTGTTCGAGTCTGACAATCTCGTTCTTCACTCTTCCTTATCACATCATTCACAGAAAAAGTGATTTCTTCCTTATCACGACTTTCTGGGAATCCGCTTCTTCTATCAACTCTTCCTTATCACAACATTCACAAAAAAAAGTGATTTATTCCTTATCACAACTTTCTGGAAATCCGCTTCTTCTATCAAGTCTTCCTTATCACATCATTCACAGAAAAAGTGATTTCTTCCTTATCACTACCTTCTGGAAATCCATGTCTTCTTTCAATCCTTCCTTATCACATCATTCACACAAAAAGTGATTTCTTCCTTATCACTACTTTCTGGAAATCCATGTCTTCTTTCAATCCTTCCTTATCACATCCTTCGCCTTCTGGCCTTTTTCTTCGATTTTAATAATCTTTTCCGGATTTTTCCTTATCATAAATCCTTCGTTCTTCCTTGTTACTCCGTGATTTCCTTGCCTTGAAATTTTTCATATCTGGCCTTCTTATTTAATATATCACGTGTCTGACTTTTACGTTTTCTTGGACACAATTTCCCTTATCTTTGTTTCGAACTATTCCATTTTTTCTTGTCGAGTATTGTTTTGCATAGTGTATGCGTCAGTTGTTTCTTTTTTGTCAAGGTCTTATGAAAATAGATTTGTCAGAAATCATCATCATGTATTGAAACTTTTCATAACTTAAATTTGTTCAAAAGCAGTCGAAAATAGATTTGCCGGAAATCATTACAACTTACTTTGTCAATCTAAAAGGTTCAAGAGTAAATTAACAAAATAAAAATCCTAAGCAAACTTTACTTCATCTCAAACATGAAAATAACAATTAATGAGTTCTTCAGCCTCCTGTTCTTCTTCCAATTGCTATCTTCAAGTGTAGAACTTCCTCAGATTCTTGATATTCCACGGTCTTCTTCATTCTCTGTTATCTTCATCAGGTAGCTCATAGCTTCCATTAGCTTTGACTTTTGTGATCTTATACGGACGGGCCTACCCATTTTGGCTCAAGTTTTCCTACTCCATCTTGTTGTGTGGCTTTCCTTAGCACCAAATCACCTACTTGCAACTCCCTAGTCTTCACAATCTTGTTGTAGATTCTCGCCACTCGAGCTTGATAGTTTAAGATTCTAGCTAATGTTGTGCTTCTTTCCTCTTCTAACATCTCGAGATCCATCATCATTGCTTCATGATTGTCCCCTGGCTCATAACCTTGAATCCTTAGAGTTTCTATCACCATTTCTGCCGGGATCACTGCCTCTGAACCATAAACCAAGTGAAATGGTGTCTCTTGAGTTTAAATTTTCGAAGTAGTCCTGTATGCCCACAGTACTCCATCTAGCTCGTCCACCCAATCCCCTTGGCAAGCTTTCAACCTCTTTTTAATCAACTCAACCAAGGTCCTATTGGTTCTTTCAACTTGTCCATTGGATGGTGGATAGTACACGGACATGAATCTTTGCTCTATCTTCATCTTTTGGCACCATGCTTTGAGCTTTCTTCCCGAAAATTGTGTCCCGTTGTCTGATACTATCACTCTTGGTAGCCCAAATCTACAGACTATATTTTTCCATATGAAATCAAGCACTTTATTTTATGAAATTGCTGAAACTGCTTCCGCCTCTGCCCATTTGGAGAAGTATTCTACTGCCACTATCAAAAATTTCTTTTATCCTGTCCCTTTCGGAAATGGTCCTACTATATCAATGCCCCATTTGTCAAATGGGCATGTGATATTTATGGGTCTCAACTCCATTGCTGGCTTGTTGCTTTGCTTCGCGTACTTTTGACACTCTGTGCATGATTTTGCATAGCGAGTGACATCTCCAACTATTACAGGCCAGTAATATCCTTGCCTCAAGACTTTTTGTGCCAACGATCTCCCACTCGAGTGATTTCAACAACTTCCTTCATGAACTTCGGCTAATACTTGTTTCGCTTCATTTGCTGTCAAGCATCTTAGATGCATCCCAGTGAAGGATCTTCTATATAAGTCACTTCCGATCATCAAGTATCTTAGGGACCTACTCACAAATCTTCTTGCTTGTGTCTTATCCTCAGGAAGTTTCCCTTCTACAAGATATTTCCTTATGTCCTTCATCCATCCCTCATCTTGCATGAGAGTCAAGACTTTTAATTCTTCTGCCATGACGGACGGCTTCACCTGTTCCATCAACACTATTCTTCGTGTGTAGATTGCCCCAGAAGTTGAGGCGTATTTTGCTAACACATCGGCTCTATCATTCTCCTTTCTTGGGATCAATTTTAGCTGGAATTCCTTAAACTCTTCTACTTCTTCTTTCAACAAATTCATATAACTTCTCAGGCTTAGGTGAGTCGCTTTGAATTGTCCTCTGAATTGATATTCAACTAGTTGTGAGTCTGTGTAAGCCACCAAATATTCTACCCCCAAAGCCTTTGCTATTTTTATCCCATTTAGAAGAGCTTCGTATTCTGCCTCATTGTTTGTAACTTTGAAAGGAATTGTGATGGCAAACTCTAGCTCTGCCCCTCTTGGCCCCGCTAGATATACCCCCGCTCCTCCAATAGTTGCTAAAGAAGATCCATCTACCTTCATCTCCCAATATTCTCTATCTCCTTTCCTTGATCTCTCCTCCTCTTCTTTTTGCGACTTCTTCTTCCACCTCAATATCTTCTCTAACGACTTCTTCTACCTCTATCGTTCTTTTCTCCGCTCTGGGTTGATTGTGTGTCCCACACTAAGGTCATGACGGGTGCCTTTTTGCTCTCTTCTTCTTCTGTAACAATGTTTTGTGGTCTTCTTGGGAACTCTACTATAAAATCTGCAATGACTTGTGCTTTCTTAGCTGACGGAGTTTGAAAATCTATGTCATGTTCACTCAGTTCAATGGCCCATTTGGCTAGTCTTCCTGAATGTTCTGGCTTCCCCAACACTTGCTTTAATGGTTCATGAGTAAGTACGATGACCTTGTGAGCTCGAAAGTATGGATTCAATTTCCTTGTGGTATGGAGTAAAGCATACACTAACTTTTCCATATCCAAGTATCTTGTCTTTGTTGCTGCTAGTGCCTTACTCACATAGTAAATAGGTAAACAATCACCACCTTGTATTCTTACTAAGACCGAGCTATTTTTATTCCATTTAGAAGAGCTTCGTATTCTACCTCATTATTTGTAACTTTGAAAGGAAGTGTGATGGGAAACTCTAGCTCTGCCCCTCTTGGCCCAGCTAGATATACCCCCGCTCCTCCAATAGTTGCCAAAGAAGATCCGTTTACCTTCATCTCCCAATATTCTCTATCTCCTTTACTTGAACTCTCTTCCTTTTCTTTTGCAGCTTCTTCATCCACTTCCATTTCTTCTCTGACAATTTAACCTTCTATCGTTCCTTTCTCTGGTCCTTGGTTGCTTGCGTGTTCCTCAGCTAAGGTCATGACGGATGCCTTTTTGCTCTCTTCTTCTTCTGTAACAATGTGTTGTGGTCTTCTTGGGACCTCTACTATAAAATCTGCAATGACTTGTGCTTTCTTAGCTGACGGAGCTTGGAAATCTATGTCATGCTCACTTAGTTCAATGGCCCATTGGGCTAGTCTTCCTGAATGCTCTGGTCTCCCCAACATTTACTTCATTGGTTCATGGGTAAGCACTATGACCTTTTGAGCTCGAAAATATGGTTTCAGCTTTCTTGTGGTATGGAGTAAAGCATATGCTAGTTTTTCCATATCCAAGTATCTCGTCTCTACCGCTGCTAGTGCCTTACTCACGTAGTATATGGGCAAACATTCACCACCTTGTATTCTTACTAAAACTGAGCTTATCGCCTCATACGTGTACGCCAAGTATAAATAAAGTGGCTCCCCTTCCAACGGTTTGGCCAATAATGGCGGTGACTATAGGTAACTCTTAAGATCTTCCAATGCTTGCTTGCACTCGTCGTCCCATACAAAATTTTCATTATTCTTTTTCTCCTTCTCTGACTTCCTTAATATCTTGAAAAAAGGGAGGTTCTTTTCTGCTGATCTTGAAATGAAACGACTCAGTGCAATAACTTTCCGTAACAACTTCTGTACCTCATTGTGCGTTCTAGGGTGAGGATGGTCCTTTATTGCCCTGATTTTCTCAGGATTTGCCTCTATCCCTCTCTCCGTAATCATGTACCCCAAGAACTTGCCTCCCTTTACACCAAAAGTGCATTTTGCTGGACTTAACTTCATTCCGTATTTCCTCAATATAGAGAAGCACTTGCTGAGGTGAGCAATGTGATCAATTTCTGTCTTGCTCTTGACCAACATGTCATCAACATACACTTCCATTGTTTTCCCAAGTTCATCTTTGAACATCAGATTCACAAGTCTTTGGTAGGTAGCCCCTGCATTCTTCATCCCAAAAGGCATGACTTTGAAATAATAAACTCCTCCAGCTGCAAAGAAAGTCGTCTTTGGTATATCTTCTTTGGCCATCTTTATCTGGTAAAATCCTTGGTATGCATCCATAAATCTTAACAGAGCGCATCCGGCAGTTGAATCAAACAGTTGATATATTCTCGGCAATGGATATGGATTCTTAGGACAAAATTTATTGAGGCGTGTGAAGTTGTTGCACATTCTCCATTTTCCTGTACCGGGTTTCTCTACTAAGACCACATTACATACCCAGTTGGAGTATCTTACTTATTCAATATGTCCCACCTTCAACAATCTTTCGACTTCTGCCCGCAATTATTGCTTCTTGTTCCGGCCCAAAGTTTGTTCTCTTTTGCCTTATGTGTGTTATCTTTGGGTCCATATTCAGCTTATGAATGGCAATGGATGGATCAATCCCTATCAAGTCATTAGTGCTCCATGCAAACACATCTGCATTTTCTTTTAGACATGATATCAATTTGCACTCAACCTCCCATTCCATTTCAGTTCCAATCCTTGCCACTTTTTCCAGATCCCCGTCAACAATTTGTACCTCCATCACTGTTTCTCTGGGTTGAATCTTGTTTTACTGTAGGAACCTCTTCTTTGGAGTTGGTGCAGTTGGTTCTTCCGGAATAACCTTGTATTCTTCAGGTTGTATCTCCTTTTTTGGCATGTCGTCTTGAGCTTTCTGAGCTTTTGCTTTCCTTTGGCTTTTTGTAAGTGACGGACTTACTTTTCGCCTTTTTGTTGGAGCTTCTTTGATGTAGTACATATCTCCTTTGTCCCTTGACCTCCGGTCTCTCCACTCCTTCTGGGGTACTGAATTTCTTCTTACTGACAGAGTGTAGCACTCCCAAGCTTCTATTATGTTTCCTACTTCTTGCCCCACTCCAGCGGGTGTTTGAAATTTCACCCTGTTGTGTAGAGTAGATGCAACCGCCTGAAAGACTCTCAATGCCGGTCTTCCTAACACCACTTGGTATGAAAATTCAATATACACCACTAAAAATGGAATGTGTTTGGTTACCCTTTCAGGTTTTTTTCCTAGGGAAACTTTCAGGTATACTCTTCCTAAGGGGTAAATCTGATCCCCCCAAAGCCAACTAACGAGCTTCCTACCTTCTCCATCTCCCTCAGATCAATCCTCATTCATTTTAGTGTCGTCAACAGGATGACATATACTGAGCTTCCTGTATCAACCAACACCTTTTTTACTGTATAAGAAGCTATATCCGCCGAGATGACTAAAGGTACATCTCGTTCTTCCGTACCTCCTCCACAAGGGCTCTTTCTCGGAATTTCACTATCATCAAAAGTTATCGTATCTCCCTTTGCTTCTCCTACACATGGATCCCCGTAGGCATCCGCCATTTCTCTGAGGTATCATGCGGTTGTTTCCCTTGCCTTGTATCTCCTCCAGCTGGTCCTCTAGAAATGGTTATTACCCCAAGGCGAGGTAGGTTATCGTCATCGTCCTTTTCATCCCTTCGCCTGTCATTTGTCCGTCTCTGGCAACTTCTCTCCTGGATTTTCCTTCCCTCACTAAGATGTTGCCTTCCTCCTCTTTCCTCTTTCCTTCTGTCTTCTCTTTGCTTGTCTCTTCTTTCGTGTCTTGATGGTTCTTCCTTGACTTGACAATTTCTTAGGTATCCTGATCTAATCAAGTCTTCTATCCCAGTCTTCAGTTGCATGCAATCCTCAGTGTCATGTGGAACCTGCAATATAATTTTGAGTCTTTGGTTCGCTCCGTTGTTGCCAGTGGTTTTGGCCACTTCACATTTAGCTTTTGTCCCACGATTGACGCCAAGATGTCGGATCTTGGTCTATTTAACGTTGTGTAATTGGCATATCTTCTTGGAGGTGTTTTTTCTCTTCTAAAATACCCAGCATGGTTTTTCCCTCCTCTTTGTTCATGCTTTTGGCCTTTTTGTACAACATTTTGCTTGCCAGACACCTTATCTTTCTTATAGCCTGCTCTAATCTGTGCATTATCACGGAAGTCTTCTGACCTTTTGAAGTTTGTGCACAATTCATCAAAATCCTCATCTGTCTCAAGGTTCTGACCATTCATGGCTATCATGTATCGCAAGCTTTGGTTGGTTGTGTTCTCATACAGGTAAGTAGCTCTTTGCTTTACACTGTGTGGTTCTACTTCTATAGCTATTTCATTAAATCTCACAATGAAGTGCCGTACATTCTCTTGTGGATCTTGTATAACTTTCTTGAGTTTGGTATATGGTTTTTTCACTTTCCTCATTCTATCGAACTTATGAACAAACTCACTCTTAAGTTGCTCATAGCTCTTGATGGACCCATGCGCCAGGCGTCCCCACCGGTCCATAGCATCATCAAAGATTGTTGTTGGAAAAGTCAAAGGGCACATGTTCTCATTGTGTCCATATGCCTCCATCCTACTCTCAAATCTGCTAATGAATCCATATGGGAAGGATTTACCATAATACTGTTCCAATGAAGGTATGGTCGTATCAGGCTTCTTTTGCTCCTTTCGAATTTCCAAGCTCAATGGGTTTTTGATTTGCACCCTGTCTTTCTCTTTAGTCGCAATCTGTTTGCTCAAGGTCGTCATCTTCTTCATGAGCTCCCTATGTTCCCTTGATAGCTCCTCTTGTGTTAACGGTCATTCCTCTCCTTGAGTTGATTGCTCGACCCTTGCCTGCCCATCTTGAGTTTGATCTCGGGGTCTTTGAGCAGAAGTCACTATTGCATTTTGTGCTTGAGTAGGCCTTACCACATTTATTCCCATTGTCTGTGGCATCCTTATTTCCCCATCTAAGGTCCCTGTCCTCCTTTGTAACACCTATCTCAACTCATCCGGCCTTGAGGTTTCTCCAATTCGGTCATTCATTGTTGTTGTCTCCCATGGACAGGTTAGTCTCTCTTGAACCGGTCTACTCGCAGTGACTACCATATCCAAGTTTAATGGACGTGTCGGAACTGGGGGATTAACATGACGGATGTTATTTTGTGAAGTCGTGATCGGTATGGCAGGGCTAACATGACGGATGTTATCCTGCGTTGTCGTTGGTCCCATCAAGCTTGCTGGTACCCCCTTTGTGCCTCCTAACTCAAACTGGAATAGATCATGCAAACGAGTAAGTTGCTCATTTGTTATTCCAAAAAGTGCATTGTTATCCAATACATGTCCATTTGGTAACACAAAATTTCTATGTTGTATTTGTGGAATTGGAACGGGTGCTGTGATCGTCGCAACTCCTCTTGCTGAGCTAGGGCAAAATGTTGGCGCTTGTGGATTCAACGCGTGTGATCCTTGTACTACCATTGTTCTATCCGGTGCAGTTTCTTCAATCCTAGTAGTGTTAGGTTCATTCTGCCTGTCCAGTATAGGCCCATCGTTTCTTGCTAAATTCTCTTGCACGATGTTTCTTCTCGCCTCCTCCAATTGCCTGAATTCTTCTTGAGCTACTCTTCTCCGATGCTCCAAGTTGGTCAACTCTTCCCTTTGCAGCGCCAATCTTCTCTCTCTTTCTTGCTCATTGACCACTGAATTCGTCGCGGAGTAGCTTGCTGTTCCTCCATCATAGTGTGAATTTACCTCCGCTACATTTACATTTCTATTGACTCCACCATTACCTCGACCTCTACCTCTAACTCCTCTTCCCCTTGTCGGGGGTCTACCCCTTCCTCTTGCGGACAAACTATTCGTGTCTCTATTTCTAGTAGCATAGTTATGACCTACCATCTTGTTCAGTGGAGTCCTAGAAACCCTTTAGTAGCAGGTCCCACAGACGGCGCCAAAATGTAGAGGTAAATTATAGTAAACCGTACGAACCACAAAACAAACTCTAAATTCGTTACAATACACTCGAGCACAATGAAACCTTACGTCACCATAGTCCCAAAACAACGCTAAGTCATAACTTCTTCAGGTGCACTCTTGAATCCTCTGTACCACGAAACGTAATCCTTCCGTACCTGGGATTGTCAAAATCATGTGTGGAAGTGTTGTTATGCCGGTTTGCCTTAGGTCAAACCGGAATGAGACTTTACTTGAAGGGAGCTGAAGACTCTATGTTAGGAAACTTGTAAATTTTGATGAGCAATTAACCATGCTAAATTAAGGAAAGTCCAGTAACTAGTACTCTTAAGGTCCATAGGAATTTAGAATTTTAAGGAAATTGTAAAAGAGGAACGTTTGCTGAAGACTTAGTGTAGGTACTAGTTAGGTGCTTTAATTTGCTGATGATGTACTTTGTTTTTACAAATGAACTATTGAAGCACTAGAACCGTTCAGAAACTTGAAAATTCGAAGACTGAAGACTTACGAAGATTTCTGAAGATGGTATCTACAAAGGCAAATATTGCTCGGAAAGTGGAAATTTCAACAACAGCTCGCATAAGTGAAAATCTATATGACAGAGTAGGTTGTGCTTGCTGAAACTGAGGCTCACTGCTTGCTGAAATACATATGTGACCTCCTTCTTGAAAGTACTTGCATTTTGGCTCCAACGTTCACATTTGAATTCCATTCAAATGAACATTAAATGCAAAGTAAGCACGCGAAGAACATGAAGACTAGAAGACAAATGAAGGACGCTGCTAAAAGTACAAAAGCAAGATAGTGACATCTTCAGGAACAAAGCCTTAGAATTTGAAATTCAAACGGCTCCCTTGATTCACTATAAATAGAGGTCATCCGGCAAAGAGTTGAAGTGTGTCAACAACGTGATCAAACTCTCACTTGTGCTTAAACACTCAATCTTCCATACTCTTTACTGCCTATTGACTCGTTCCAAGACTTAAGCTTGAAACAAAAGCTACTTGTGAAGAAGTAGAACATTCACAGCTAAGAAATTAGTTAAGTGTTCTTTCTTTCGAACAAGAACAAGTCTTAACACCAGAAACAACTTAACTTGTTTACTGAAAAGTATTTCAAGTTGTGTTTCTTTAGATAACTTGTTATAGTTGAATAAGTTATACTCAAGTCATCTCATCCCAAACCTCTCTAACTGATAAACACCTTTTCAGGCATGAAATTCAAGGGGAATTAATCAAGCATAGCTTTGTTGATTAAGTGTCCCAAGTTTGGTGGAGAACAAGGTTTCGTTCTCTAGTTAGGTTGGAAACGAAGCAAGTGTGCTTTGGTTTATGAAGAATCATTATAGATAGGTGTTGTAAGGAACCTCAAGCTTATCTTAGTGAATTCAGTCCTAGAAAGGACAAAGTGGATTAGTTGAGAGATTACGCCACTCTCAGATACCACTATAAAAGTGTTTGTGTGATTTACTTTACCGCATTTAGTTTTCAGCAAGCTTAACTATTTGTACACTGTCACTCTGCTCACTTGCTGAAACTAGCACTCTCTGAAAAGCACTTATTGTAGAAAGACTTCCGCACTCTGTTTTTTTTTAAAGTATCAGTAAAACTCGTTACTTAAAAGTAACTAGTACTTGCTGAGAAAGTTAAGTATCAGCAAACTCATTACTGAAAAGTAATAAGCACTTGCTGAGAAAGTTTATAAACAACGAAAGTTTGAAAAGACTATTCACCCCCCCCCCCCCCCAGTCTTTTCTTGTTGTTTAAAGGGACCAACAAGTGGTATCAGAGCGGGAGGTTCTTTAACCTTCAGCACTGAACCTAGATCCCCTTAGGTGTTTTCCGTAAATCACTCTCACTTGATCAGTTTGGTAGTCTTTTGATGACAGAATGTCTTTAGGAGACGCTCCCTTGCTGAAGCTGGAAAATTATGAAAAATGGCGAAACAACATGATGCTACATCTTGAGGCCATTAGTGATGAAATGTTTACTGTCATAAATGATGGACCTATCAAGATCACTAAACTTGAGAGAAGCTTTCCTCACAAAACCACGGATACTGCTGGAAAGGAAACTATCTTAGGAGAACCGATTGATACCGCCGTTCCAAAACCAAGAGAGGAATGGACTTCCGACGAAGCCAAAAGATTCCGTCTTGATGGCCAAGTAAGAAACATCATCATTCGATCAACTCCTGATACTATACAGTGCAAACTGTGGGGTGCCAAAACTGCTAAGGAAGCTTGGAAAATGGTTCAAGATCTTTGTGCTGAATCTGATAAAACCAAGGAAAACAAACTTGAAGTACTTAAATTAAAGTTCTAGAACTTTAAACAAGGTACAAATGAGTCACTGGAAGACTTGGATTTCAAATTCACAACTCTAGTAAGTGAGATGGTTGCCTTATGAGTTGGAAATCTCTATATAGAAGGATGGACTTTTCTGATCTTCACATCCATATGTCCAATGAGAAAAAGAGAAACTCTCTACTCAAACTTGAGACGTTTGTACACTCTATACTTCCTGAAGAACTCTCATATTCTCAGCAAATGAGTTCAAATCTGATTGCTACAATCAGAGAGAATATGAAAGCTAAGTTCAAGAGTGCCTCTCCAACTGAACAAGCTGTGATGCTCAAGGGTTCCTTTGTACCCGTGGTGGCTGATCCCCACAAAATCAATGAGGAAGAGGAAGTTACAAGTACTGCAAAGTACAAACATCTTGAGTTAGTCATATTGACGGACGATGATGAAGAAGAAGAGGATGAAAATATCCTTAAAGACACAAGTGATGATGAAGCCAAAGATTCTAAGGACAGCAAGGACGATGATGATGATAATCAAGGTCCTAGTCTTGATGCTGGCGGAGTAAAAATGACAGTTGCTGAAACTGAAAATCAAAACACTGTGAATCAGCAAGCTGACCAAACTCCCAGTCAGCAACAAGAATCTACTCCTACTCCTGTTGAGACAAGTACTCCAGCAACTGAACAAGTTGCTGAAACTGAAGAAGAGTACGCCAGAAAGCGTGCTGAAATGCATAAAGGCAAAGCTAAGCTTTCTGATGCCGAGTTAGCATTACTCGAAGCTAAGGTCACTGATCCAAACCTTGGAGAAGAAGAAGAAATGGATGAAGATTATCAAAGAGCATTACAGAATAGTCCACAGATTCATGACAGACATACAAAGAATCTAGATATTGCTCAATCTTCAGGAGTGAACAACACGGAAGTCCCCTCCCTTCCACTTACTACTGGTGAAACTCCAGTTGTTGAGTCCAAAGAGTTGCCCTCAGCAACCACTCAACCAGAAGTGACTGAAGCTAAAGATTTGGGAATCAAGGTTGCTGGCCTTGATGAATCTGATGAAGAAGAAGATCTATCTAACTTCTCAGCAAATGAAGAAGAAAAGACAAAGAAAGCTGAACCCACAGTGGTAGAAATTCCTCCACCATCTCTCTTAACTGATGAAGCAGATGCTGAGAGAAGTCGTTTGCTGAGAAATGATGATCAGTTCGCTACTGAAATCAAAGCTCATTCACTTACTCCCTCTCTAGTGCCATTCCCAAACGTTGAGGAGTTTACTCCTAGAATTAAAGCACTAATGGTTGTTCACAAAGCATTCCAAGAAGAGGATGATGTCTTGCTTGCTGAGAGTCCGCTTGACATTGGCAAAATACTGACTACTGTGCTGAGACGCACTACTACACTTACCATAGCTCAGAAAGATATCAGTCTAAATCAAAAAAGCTATGAAGAAGATGTCAGTCAGGCACTCAAGCTTGCTAAAAGCGCATTAACAAAGGCTCACAATGTTATATTGACCTCAACTACACTATATCGTAGTCTTTTGTACATGAAGTAGTTATCATTGAACTCGTTATTGTATAATGAATCTACCAATTGGACCGAGCTTCACTATCCGATGAAGAAAAGTAATTCTCGGATACTACTATTCGGAGGATGAGAATTTGTTGGTGGATTATTACTATGATCAGGGTAGTGTATCTAAGTTGCTACATGGTAAGTATATACATTAGGTCAAGTATTACCTACCTCAAGTTGATCTATATATGAAGTAGTACATATTATTTAGATTTTCCTATATATTTTGATCAGTAGTGTTTGTAATCTGATATATTGTTCTCCAACCTTCTTTCAGGAGGAAGCAGAAGTTCTTTTCTGAAAGTCAGCCTCGGGACCTGCACACTAGGCTGAGGATTGCAGCTAGAGGAATTGCTCATATCCACACACATGCAAGCTGGTGGTACCCTTGTGCATGGAAATGTAAAATCCTCCAACGTACTCATCAAGGAACAACAACAATATGGCCTCATCTCAGACACCGGACTGGCAAAGTTGATGAGTCCAACACTCTCAGGTTCTCACACAGCAGGCAACTACGCTCCTGAAGTTGCAAATACCTGGAATGTATCCCAAGCATCTGATGTCTACAGCTTTGGCATTGTGCTACTTGAACTCCTAACACGAAAGGAACCGTAACTGACAACTGGCGACGATGATGTCATTTCACTTGTTAACTGGGTTTAATCTGCAGTAACAGCTCGGGAGGATTTTAGTAATGAAATTTTCGATGTAGAGCTTCTGAGAGATGGATGTGATGAGCACATACTAATACAGTTACTGCAAATAGCAAAGGGCTGTGTTGCTATGGCTCCGGAGCAAAGGCATAAAATGCCTCAGGTAGTAAATTTGTTGGAAGAAGTTAGTAATTAAGTTCTACACGGTGGATTAGCAATCTAACAAATCCTTGGACCATCCATCTACAGAATCCTTGGGTCAGCAATCTCCAGAATCCTTGAAATCAGCTATCTGCACTAGAAGCTATATTACCCACTTTTATACCGTGACTTTTGTTGACAAAAAGAGTAATGTGATGAAAGAGAATGCATTCAAATAGATCAGGTTTTGATTGAACCTTTTCCAAATAATTGAACTGATATGGTGGTCAGTCTCTTGTATAATTTGTGTTAAACTATACTATTGTTCCACTCTTGCAGGTAAATTGTAAAGAGACTTGCAACTTGTTTTGTATGAATTGGAAACTTATTAATCATGATCTGATTTTGGTTTGGATTAAGGTTTCTATTCATGAGCTCATAATCTATATGAGCATTAGTCAAAGATCGCTGAACGAGGACCTGTAAAGCATTAATTAACTATTTCCCTTTTACACTCTATAAGAAGATAGTACTATATTACTATATATCTAGCTAGCAAAGACCTTTCTGGTTCTTTGTGGAGCTCAAGGGGAGGGAGTCAGGTATGGAATGATCAGAAAAGCTCGTGCGCTTGCTCAGAGTAGACTTGCTGAATGTGCAAAAGTAGCCAAGAAACTGAAGCATACGAGTCATTTGGGAAGATCAGGAACTTGTGGCCTTATTGCGAACATGGGATTGAGCTTTTGAATCCTCGGGCGAATGTAGATGCTGGTGATACTCAAAGTACTTATTTCTCTGAAATCTGAATCAGAGATTTTTTTCAAGGAACATGAGAACATGAACATAGTTCATAGTTGTAGTGCCTTAGTAGATGACATAATCTTCAACAGAATAGTATACAAAATTGGTCTATTTCGTTTTCTTTGTTCACTTTTTCCAGTATTTCTATTTGTTATTTTTAGATCAAATTTCCATACCCTGTTTTCCACTGTTCCAAAACATAAAAATTCTCTATTTTGCCTTATGTATTTTTTTTTCAACACCAATCGATCAAGATGTTGTAGGTTCCACCATTCACTTTTGCAAAACGTGCTTTCTGTATCGATTGGTAATACAAATATACAATATAATTATGATCGACTCTGGATTGACCCCTGACAAATTTATTCAAACTCTTACAAATCTTAAAAGTTAAAATCATGGATTAAAACATATACTACTACAATATACAGCGTATACAAGAAGGACTAACTTTAATTCGCCTAAATCAGTTCACCCGCACTAATTTTAATTCGCTCCATAGTTCAATTCGTCCACATAGACTTCAGTTCGTGACAAATCAGCGGAGGACTAACTAGTGGTGAGATAAGGGACCGTATTAGTGTGTATAAAAAAAAAGGACCTTAACCGCATAGGACGGGGAGTTAGAGGACCAAAAATGTTTTTTACCCTATAGAGATTGTGTTATTCAGCACCGTAAAAGTCCAGTTCTGATATTTTCGGATTTTTTCAAGGATAATGAGAACATGAAACATAGTTGTAGTGCCTTAGTACGTGACATGAACTTCAACAGAATTAATATACAAACTTGGTCTATTTTCTCTCTGTTTCCAGTATTCCTATATACCAAAACATACAAATTCTCTGTTTTGCCTTTTGCAGTTTTTTCAACATATTTACTGTCAATGTTCCTTCACATTATATTAGTTCTGTGAAAGGCTCGCAGTTTGCTTCATGATTTGTGTTTTGACTTTTAATCATAGAAATGTTGGAAGAATCGAATTAAACTGCTGTATCTATATAAGTTCCTTCATTCGTACACATGAATTGAACTAACATTGTTCGCGTGTCCAAGGAATCAATTCAGGTGAGCCTAAAAAATACCACATCACAGCAGTAGATTAGAGCATGTTTGTTCACCTTCCGTCTGTCTAAATACTCGATGCCAGCAATAATCAGAAGAAGTAAACTCAGATATTTAAAGAAAAGACAGAATCATGCATATTAACTTAACAATGTGTGGGTTTTGGATTAGGACATGTCTTGGGAAAAAATGGCTACGATTGATCCCAATCATCTATCTCAGACCACTGGCATCTCGAGTGAATTTAAGCCCATGTCTATAATGCCAAATGGTGAAATTCTCATGGTTCCTGTAAACCCCCTAGCAGTCTCAGAGAAAGCTTGGATAATTGTTTTTTGTCCCGAAACCAAATCTGTTAAAAACGTGTTATTAGCAACTCTCCTCTGCTATATCATCATTTTGTTGTTAGGATAAATCGTCAACTATTTCAATTTTTTGCTATAAACTCTTAAATTCATAGATTCGAGTCAAGGACTGTTAACTTGTCAACCAGAAAAGGCCAAGCTTTTTACAAGAATTCAGATCTGTGCAGTATGCCATTAGTCTGTTTACCACTTGCCAACCAGAAGTATAAGACAATTTGAGGGGATCGATGCTGACAACTGAGTTTCACAACCGACAACTCCTGACTAATGCCGGCAGATAGATTATAGCATGTTTGCACACCTTCCATCCGTCTAAACATTCGAGCCCAGCATATATAACCAGAAGAAATAAGCTGAGATTATAAATAGTACGTACCACTCCAAACCAAGTAGCAGAAAAAGACTCATCAGGTAATATATATATTCCATGGTTATATGATATATATAGCTAGCTACAAACTACCAGCTGGGGAGCAGGTAAAACTTAAAAATATAGTGAGCTCGATCTGAATCGAAAACCAAACTTCAATGCAGCTTTACAAAGAACAAACCAACAATAAATATCACGTGTCAGATTAAGATAATGATGATGTGAGCTAACATGAATTAAGCTAACATGGCTCCTAGACTGTCAAAAGGAACTGTAGATAAGTTTCTTCATTTAGTACGCATGAATTGAGCTAACATAGCTCCTAAATTGTCAAAAGAAATCAATGGCGTGCTAATGTCAGCCTAAAAAATCAAATGGGTCGTATAAACACTCTAATATCGGATCTTGGATTGGCCATTAACCATGATTTCAATCAATGTCAAGCTACCTGCATGGTGCTATGCTGGCTCCAAAAGTAAAGAACACTCAACTTTTTTGATGTATCCTATCCCAGGTGTCCGATGTCTACAGCTTTCGGATACTCCTACATGAGCTTTTGATTCGAAAATCTCATGTACCTTTTGGTGGTCCTCATGCTCTAGACCCAGTCAAGTTTGTATCAGAAACAAACTTATATCCTTTGCAAGTACTGTAATGACATTACATCCACATTTTGTTTTGTAACTTATACTTGATAGATTAGTATATCATGACCTGGTCATCTGCGCTTCTGGTTTGGCTGGACAATATTGAACAGCTTTACGTGATAAAATTCATACGGATATAAAAAGAAGTTGCAAGAGCTTCCTCCTGCGAGGCGGACTAAACCTCTTCCAGTTTCTGATTTGAAGACTAAAAAATCAAGAGGCGGAGAGTAAGGTCCAAAAAGGGAAAAAGAAAGATATTTGAATAAAGAATGCCGTTTGGAGTAGCTGAAGAGAGTTCATTAGGCGAAGGGAAGGGAGTCGGGTTTGGAATGATCAGAAAAGCTTGTGTGCTTGGTCAGGGTAGACCTGCTGAATGTGCCAAAGTAGCCAAGAAACTGAAGCATACAAGTCATTTGGGAAGATCAGGAACTTGGGGCCTTATTTCAAGTTGGGGCGTGCAGGGGATTGAGCTTTTGAATCCTCAGGCGAATGTAGATGCTGGTGATACTCAAACTACTCGAATGGGTCGTATAAACACTCTAATATTGGATCATGAGAACATGAACATACTTGTAGCGTTGTAGTACATGACATGCACTTCAACAGAATAGTATACAAAATTGGTCTATTTGCTTTTCTTTGTTCACTTATTCCAGTATTTCTATTTAGATCAAATTTCCATACTCTGTTTTCCTCTGTTCCTATATATATCTCAAAACATACAGATTCTCAGTTTTGCCTTTTTGTAATTTTATTTTTCAACACTGAAGCTGTTGTAGGCTGTGGGTGCCACCATTCAAGTTGTATTACAAAAGGTTCTTTCTGTATCGATTGATAATACAATATTATAATGACGGTCGACTCTGGATTGACCCTGACAAATTTATTCAAACTCTTACAAAGCTTCAAAGTTAAAATCATGGATTAAAAGATATACTTACTAGAAGGTATATACTTCTATCTGTTTGCATAAATCCTATTAGTTGTTGGGCCATCTGAAGTACAGCCTATTGTGCCCTAATTTTACAAATCAAATTGGGAACGGATTTATTAGGGAAACACAAAATATTAGCGTAATAATTAAATAAGACGGCATAATAATAGTGGAAAAAAAGTTTTAAGAATGATAGTTGACGTCTGTATCTTATTTTCTATATATAGAGTGAGAAGAAGATCCGTGTTCGATCATTGAAATCCAATGGAGGAGACCATTAAAACTGTTGATCCTAACATGAATATCCCTGAAGATTTGATCATTGAAATCTTGTTACGGCTGCCTGTTAAATCCCTCTTGAAGTTCAGGTGTGTTTCGAAACCATGGTGCGCTTTGATCTCCGGCAAACAATTTGTTCAATCCCAAATAGATTTTGCAACAAAACACCCTAATTTTGTACACATGATGTTATCATCACAATTATATTGACCACAAAACGATATAATTGGTTTTTCCTGATGAAGAAGTTATCTTTGAACTCGTATTTGTATAATGAATCTACCGATTGGACTGAGCTTCACTGTCCGATGATGAGAAGTAGTACCGATCTTGACTATCTGCGGGCGGAAAAAGAAAAAGAATTGTTATTTCTTTTGTTGGTTGTTGTAGTGGACTCTGTTGCGTGATCATAGACCAAAGACATGTTTTCTTGTGGAATCCGGCTACCCAAAAGTCCAGGCTTCTTCCTCCCCCCACAGACAAAGTATTCAAATACATTGTTGAACATGTGTTTGGATTTGTCGATAATGATTATAAGGTTTTGATCAGGTACAACAATTATCCAAACGAAAAAATATTCAAACTGTACAGTTTGAGAACCAATTCATGGAAAACAGTAGCCAACTTTATGGAAAAAGGTAGCTATTCCATTCATTATTATTCAGGGAAGTTTGTGAATGGGAATCTTCATTGGATTATGTGGATTGAAGGCAGATCCTGCTACAACATAGTTTATTTTAATTTGAAGATTGAGGTTCATGGGATTGTTGACCTGCCAATGGGTTTGGGGTCAGATGGATTGCTTCGGAATATAGGCACAGGTCGAGACTACCTCGCTCTGTATCACGATTACTCGGTTGGCAGAAACTCTGGCTCTGGCAGTGTTTGGATTTTGAATTCAGACATGCGTTGGAACAAAATGCCTATTATTGATCACAATCATCTAGCTCTTACAGAGCTACAGACCACTGGCACTTCGAGTAAATTTAGTCCCGTGTTTATAATTCTCAATGGTCAAATTCTGATGATACCTAGAACCCGCCTAACCTCGGGCAATAGTTGGTTTATTGTATTTAATCCCAATAGCAATTCATTTAAAAAAATGTGTTTATTTTAGCAATTGTGATGGCTACATTGTTAGAGCAAGTGGCTACATCCAAAGCTCAGTATCGCCTTTCATGAATGAGGATTGATATAGTGTAGGCAATTAGGCAGAACAATATTCTTCTATTTCATAGAGAAATTTCATAGTACTATTAACTTCATGTTATCTTATTATTCCCTTATATGTATGTCAATTACATAATCAAACAATGTTTTGATTTCTCAGATGTAAAACTAGTTAGTATGTGTTTTGGTTGTTCACAGGATCATTTTGGTTGAATAAGCTCATCTGGTACTCTCATGCGTGTGCTATAAAAGATCAACATAACTTGATTGATTACTGTATTTCTCCTGTGTCATTTCATGTTGTTATTATGATCAATTGTCTCAGTGGACCGATATCGAGTAATTATATGATGTTGCAGTGAATCAATCTGAGGCAGAAAAGAATGTTGATTCGAAAAGAATAGGTATGAAGTTGGTGCAGAGAAAAAACGAATGAGATGTGAACAAATTCATGTGTTGTACAAACTGTTTGAAACTCCTCTGTGTTGCAGAATTTGCATTGCTTCCGTTAATGTAAAAGAAAAGAAAAATAGTGTGAAGTGTGCCTTTAGTCTGTCTATTACTATTAGTGAGTGTTTCACAGGTTTATAAATGATCAAATGTGTGTATAGATTGTGTTAATCCGTATTGTAAAAGTTTTAAGTTTTGATCTTTTTAGCTCACATATCTCTTGTTCTCAAGTTGTGTTGTACCCGAACCACCTTATTCATCAGTGCACATGAGTTGAGCTAATTTTACATCTCTCCTAAATTTTCACATGCATATCTCTTATTCGAGAACAATATTGGAAGAGAATAGTATGAAACTGTATCTAAGTTCCTCCATTAGTACACATGAGTTGAGCTAACATGGCTCCTCGATCTAGACTGTCAAAGGAATCAAATGAGAGCCTACACTGTCCTTGAAACGCCGGTAGCTGGATTAGATCATGTTAATTTGTTCACCTTCCATCCATCTAAATACTCGATGCTAGCATAACCAGAAGAAATAAACTCAGATATTCGAAGCAAAGACAGAAATAGAATCATATTAACAATGTACTACTAATATACTATTAATGCAAGTGTTTCATAGGTATAGAGATTGTGTTATTCAGCACTATAAAAGTCCTTTTTTCTTTTTTTTTTTTTTTTGGTTATTCTATAGTTCTGTCATCATCTGACAAACAACTTAACACAATAGAATATACGTTGTTTTGCTGCAATGTAGAACCCAGATTTTGTTATCTGCAAGGTGTCACCGCTGTTGGCCGAAGCCCAAAATAGAGCCCACGAAATAAGAGGAGAAAGGCAGCAGTATATAAATGAGTGAAGCAATGTTACATGGCACGACCTTACTTGAATAGGATATGTTCTATAGGATCGTACCTCTGCATCCTTGATTTCTAAGGAGACAAAAAACTAAGCCTGGTGGATGAACTAACAATATACTAACAAGTCCACATTAATAAAGACATCTCTACCTTACCAACACCTTCACTATCTCTATCAACTACTTCTAGTAGTAATTAGCAGAAATCTACGAAACACGAATGCTGTGATGATCTTAAACGTTATTCGAGTCGTTGTGTTCTTACATGATCGTTTCCATGCACGGCCTCTCTTCTGGAGACTCGTGTCGTGTGTGCAGGAACAGCAAGTCTCGCAAGGACTATAGCTTCTGGTTCGGAGAATTGGCCGCGGAGGTTCGGATCGATCAACTCAAAGTTGCTTGACTTGGCAGCAGTTCATAATGAAGAAGAGTATTTCCTTTTCCCATATAGGATCTGGAAAATGAGGACCCCAAATGCATAGATATTGCTTTTCTCAGTGAAACGGCCGGTGGTTGTGTATTCAGGGGCAAGGTATCATTTGTGACAAGCTTGTGCAGGCCTGAATCGGAGAGTATGGGGTTGAAATGCTGGTCGATTAGCACATTCTTGGCAGATATGTTTGGTGAACTATAGGAGGCTTGTTCACCTTCCAGCCATGCAAGTATTCGATACCTACAGGGAAAATGGCATTTTTGGTTCTAAAGTTTGAGGGGTATGGCAAATGCAGTCCCATGTTTGATCCTGATAGCAATTTTAGTCCCGAAGTTTGATATGTTTGGCATATTTGGTCCTTTTGTCACATTTTCTTGACTTTGACTGCTGATGTGGCGACAAAGTCAATGAGTCAACGCCGCCACATCACTTGATGACATCATTATGATGTCATATTTATTTAAAAAAATAAAAAATAGAAACAAAATCCAAAAAAAAAATTTTTCAAGAAAAGAATAGAAAATTTAGAATATAAACTAAACAAAAACTAAATCTGGAATGTATTAAAATTCAAAGAAAATAAAAATAGGTTTTTAAAACTTTAGTGAATATATTGTTTAATGCTTTTATGGATTATGCTTAATCTTTTAATGACTCATTTTACTTGTTTAAGGAACACCACCAATTTTGTCTTTTTTTCTTAAATTTTAACACGTACACTCATAATCTAGGATTTTCATTTCTTTCTTTTCTTTTGAAATTTTCGTTTGGTTTTGCCCCTAAATTTTAAAATCTTTAAAAATAGTAATAATAGTAATAAATGATAATATTAATAATAATGCCATTTTTATCGTATTTTGTTAATTAATTTTCTGTATTTTTTGGATTCTTTCCAATTTTTTAAATTAATATGACATCGTAATGATGTCATCAAGTGATGTGGCGGCGTTGACTCATTGACTTTGTCACCACATCAGTCGTCAAAGTAAAAAAATGTGAAAAAGGACCAAATTTGCCAAACATATCAAACTCCGGGACTAAAATTGCCATGACCATTAAACATGGGACTGCATTTGCCATACCCTTCAAATTTTGAGACCAAAAATGCCATTTCCACATGCCTGCATAATCAAAAGAAATAAACTCATATATTCTGAGTTAATAGTACACTCGGAAACAAAGTAACGGACAGAATTGCAACTAACCTTTAGCTATCTCATTAATGATAGAAAGTCTAGGAGACCATTCAAGAACTTGACCATTGCCTTCCTGGAGATCGAGGTACTGGAACAAGTTCCCATTAGGAACGAAGTCGTAAACAAGGAAGCATTCACCACGACATTTCACTACAAGAAAACAGCCATTTAGCGACGGAACATAAGGGACGAATAGCATCCGTCGCTATTTAGCGACGGATCGCTACTAACAGCGACGGATGGACACGAACCGCGCTCTAAGCTCAGTTCGTGTCACGAAACATCCAGTTCGTTTTTCCTTAAGAGACGGATAGGACTTATCTGTCGCTATATGAGCGACGGATAAATTTATCCGTCGCTAAGTATGTTGACCAGGCTATTTTTTATGAAGGAAAAAAGGAAAATAAATAAATGAAGAAAAATATAGCGATGGATGAAAGAATCTGTCGCTAGGTGCCGTTATACAAACAACAGACGCTTTTTCTTCCTCATTTCTCTTCTTCTCCATTTGTTCGAGTTCTTCGTTTCTGCTCCTTCTTTTTCGTTCAATCCATCTCCAAACTCAACCAATTCAAGCAAATTGTATATCAAATCGAAGCCTATCCAACAAGGAGGTCGATCCCTAATCAATTTGGAGGTTTTGTCAACAGTTTAAGGTAATTAACATAAATCCTAAATTTTGGGTGTTTTTCATTTTAATAGTGATTTTAATTGTTTGTTCTATGTTTCTTGGAGGATAGGGTAAGAGGAGCCTGACACCTCCACCGCCTCCGCCTCCGCCACGCCACCGCCGGACCGCCGCTCACTTTCTCCCTCTGTTCCCCATATAAAAGGTTAGGAATCCTACTGTCAGTTTATTAATTTAAATTTAAGAAATGTTAATTTTAATTTAGGGTTTAGGGTTTCTTCATTCAATTTATTAATTTAGAAACTTGTTCATTGTTACTTGTTAATTTAGGGTTTATGTTTATTTCTTTTCCTCTGCATTCATCTACTTCACTGCCTAATTTTTTATTTTTTTTTTTCGTTTTTTTTTTTTACATCTGAAAACGATTCTGGAAATGATGAATGGTTAATGTAAATCAATTCTTAATTTAACTGGAAATGCTAAATAATTAACTCAATAAGAAAACAAAAAAAAAAAGTGACTGCAATGAACAAAGATTAGAAACATAGAAAATATAAAAAGTTCAATTTTTATTAATAATATAGTTTACATTCAAGTTTCAGTAGCTAATTCTAGTCACTCTTCATCCCCTCGTCCTCGTCCTCGTCCTCGGAGCTTGACTCCTCATGTAGGAGCGACCAGTCGATGACATCTTTTGGTTCCAAAAGTTTTTGTTGACATATCTTGCAGAAGACTCCTTGGTCTTCTAAGTGCTCAACCTCCTTGTGCTCACAAGGGGGAGGAGTAGGAGATTTGGGGGGAGATGGAGGAAATGCCTCTTGGAGAGCTTCCTCCATTTCAGCCAACATTTCGGGATCAATTTGTGGTGGGGGAGAAGGTGGGGGGGGGGGGGGAATGTGGGGGTGTTTCTTCAAACCTGAATTTGTTAGGGTTTTCCATATTTGTGTGAGAATATGTTAAACTTAGGTGACTTCTTATAGTTGGTGTTGAGAATTCTAAAGGATAAATACACTTTATTGTTAATGTATTAATGTACACATTCATGTAGCCACATTCATGTATAGGGAAAATTTTATGAGGCTATCATTTATGTAATGACTTTTAGGATTTTAGAAATTAAAGGATTTTTGATAATATCTAATCATTTTAGAAAGTGTGATGATGATATACGTATATTAGTTCCGATGTGTTGGTTTAGGCTTACCTTGGGTCATAATCATGTAACCCTCTATTCTTAATAAGTTGTATATATATAATGTAGTATGTGAGCAAGAAATGTGTCTGGATGTTTAGGAGTTTGAAGTCTCCATCTTTAGTCAGTAACTAAAGATGGAGATTTAAAGATCCTAAAGATCAAGACATCCTTTCGTGTTCACATATAACCTTGTATTTGTCTAAACACATCTTGTATTTGTCTAAACACATTAAGAGTTTGTATTTTAGTGTTTTGTATTTGAGTGTGATGGTGCTATATGTATATTAGTTTCCATGGATCAAGCACAGTAACCGGGCGGCCCTCGACGTATCAATGGGAAGCCAGTATTGTCCACCAAGGGATCTAAATAAGTTCTTAATAAATTGGTATTTAATTGTTCTTGTATATATAGTTGTTGGTACTCCAACTTTTAATCGGTCAAAATGTGTGACAGGTTTGAACCTACCTGGACTTCTAGAAGGATTTCAATGCTCATGAAAAGAGAGTTCTTTACGCCTCCTGGGAGTGGCGTAGAAAGGTGGGCTACGGTTCCTCGACCCGTGAATGAGCACTTGTGGGAAGAATTCCAGGTACTTTACTATCTTTACTTGAATATTTCTATATTTGATTCTTGGGGCATTGCCTTAATTATATACGTGTACGTACATTATTTGTTTGGGGCATTGCCTATAGTATCTATTCTTGGGGCATTGCCTATAGTATCTATTCTTGGGATTTTTTGTGGGATTGTTGTGTTGCAGGAATACTGATGTGGGATTGTTGTGTTGCAGAAATACTACTATGTCCCTCCTGCCAAGGCGGAGGAGATATTGTGGGTATTCAACATCCGGGCGGAAAAGATTCACAGGCATTCGATTTATTATGCCAAGGAAAGGTACTTTTGGCATAAAGAATGGGTTGACTACCTCAATCCGGAGCATCGTGATCTGTGGCTGGAATCGTGGCAGAACCATGTGACCCGTGAGCAGGCACATAGGGATGGGGCGTTGACGGCTGAAGGGGTCGGTTGGTTAGTGGAGAGCCTGTAGGATTAGTGCTTTTTAGGATTGTTATTCGTTATCCGTACATTTTAGGATTCTCCTTTATTTTAATGATTATCTTCGTACCTTTTAGTTTCTTTGTACGTACACTTTTAGTTTTTTTTATTGAAATTTTGATTATCGTAAAATGAATCAATCGTATATATTTTGTTAGTCGTACTCAATTTTGAGTTAAAATAACAATTTTTCACATAAATTCAGTAAAACAAAAAATCAATTTAAAAAAAATCAGAGAAGTTAGCGACGGATGAGTTTATCCGTCACCAAATTCCCCTCGCAAGGGAATGACACGTGTCCCTTAGCTTTAGCGACGGAATACATAATCCGTCGTTATTTATAGATACGGATAAAGTCATCCGTCTCTATGTTGGTCAACGACAATATAGCAACGGATAAATTGAACCGTCGCTACATATAGCGACGAATAATATTAACCGTCTCTTTATTTTTTAGCGACGCCACTTTTTGCGACGTCCTATTTAGCGACGGGCTTTCCGTCGCTATTGGTGTTTAGCGACGGATCGCTAACATATAGCGACGGATGCTCTCCGTCGCTAAAATCAGTTTTCCTTGTAGTGTTTAGAGCAGCAAAAGCCTCTAAGTCTAACCAAATTCTCGTCTCTCAACGACGTCAGAATAGTATACGAAATTGGTCTGTTTGCTTTTCTTTGTTCTCTTTTTACCGTATATCTATTTGCCAATTACATCAAATTTCCTTATTCTCATACTCTGTTTTCCTCTGTTCCTATATATGTATCAAAACATACAAATTCTCTGTTTTGCGTTTTGTAGGTGCCACCATTCAAGTTGTTTTACAAAAGGTTCTTTCTGTATCGACTATGGATTGACCCCTGACAAATTTATTTAAACTCTTACAAAAGTTAAAATCATGAATTAAAACATATACTTACTATAAAATATGCAGCATATACAAGAATTTATATACTCAGATCTGTTTGCATAGATCCTTGTAGTAGTTGGGCCGTCTGAAGATTGTGCCCTAATTTTTCAAATCAAATTGGGAACGGATTTATTACGGAAACACATAATATTAGCGTAATAATTAAATAAGACGGCATAATAATAGTGGAAAAAAAGTTTTAAGAATGTAAGATTCATTTTAGTTGACGTCCGTATTTTATTTTTTATATATAGGGAGAGAAGAAGATCAATGTTCGACCATTAAAACTATTGATCCTAACATGAATCTCCCTGAAGATTTGATCATTGAAATCTTGTTCGTCTGCCTGTTAAATACCTCTTGAAGTTCATGTGCGTTCCGAAACCATGGTGCGGTTTAATCTCCAATAAACAATTTGTTCAATCCCAATTAGATTTTGCAACAGAATACCCATATTTTATCCACCACAATGTTATATTGACCTCAACTACACTATATCGTAATCTTTTGTACATGAAGAAGTTATCATTGAACTCGTTATTGTATAATGAATCTACCAATTGGACCGAGCTTCACCATCCGATGAAGAAAAGTACTTATATTTCAAGGGCTGATTTTGTGGGTTATTGTAATGGACTCTGTTGCGTAATGATAGACTGAAGAGATGTTTTCTTGTGGAATCGGGCTACCCAAAAGTTCAGGCTTCTTCCTCCTCCCAAAGAACCTATGGTTGAGTACATTCGTCAACATGGATTTGGTTTTGTGGATAACGATTATAAGGTTTTGATTAGGTACTACAACAATAGAAGCAAAAACATAGTCAAAGTGCATAGTTTGAGAACCAATTTATGGAAAACAGTAGCCAACTTTATGAAACAATGTAGCTATTCCAGTCAAGATGATTCAGGGAAGTTTGCGAACGGGAATCTTCGTTGGATTATGTGGATTGAAGGCAGATGCTACAACATAGTTTATTTTAATTTGAAGACTGAGGTTCATGGGATTGTTGACCTGCCAACGGGGTTGGAGTCAAATGGATTGCTTTGGAATTTAGACACAGTTGGAGACTACTTCGCTCTGTATCACAAGCACAGAACTTGCAGCAAGTCTGGCTCTGGCGATGTGTGGATATTGAATTCGGACATGTGTTGGAACAAAATGGCTAGTATTGATCACAATCATCTCTCTCAAACCATTGGCATGTCAATTCCGTCTCGGTTTTGGTCCTCTAATTGGCGAATTTTGCGAATTGCATCCCCGAACTGGTATAGAGCGGCGTATAAATGCCTAAAGTCGACTAATTCGACCGTATGCTTCCTAGTTCGCCCATCCAGTCACCTTTAGCCTCTCCACATGTTGCACAGTCACCAAAAACTACACACACATGTACACATGGACAAATTGGTTTGGTGCAGCAGCTGGTCACTGATGTGAGATTGGGTGTTTATCGTGGCGGATCCGGCGGATGGTGCAGCAAGTGTGAGGTTCGACGGTGGTGATGTGCAGCAGGTATGAGGTTGGGCATTTATATAACTTGGAATTATGCAAATTAATGGCATTATTGTGAAGGTTTAATTAGTGATTAGTGATTCAACAAGAGTTGCATAATTGTAAAGGTTTTGGAAACGATCGGAGTTATCGTGAAGGTTTTGGCAGTATTGTGAAGGTTGGGCGTTAATGAATTATGTTCCCCTATTTGTGATTTCAATACGCAGAGGTCGATTTTGGTGGTGTTGCTTGTGGTGGTTTTGATTCGTCGTCATTTTTGCTGAATTCGTCTTCGTATTTAATGAATGGTGGCGGTGTTGGGGGTGGTAGCAGGTGGTTACGGCAGTGATTGACGGTGGTGTTGCGGCAGCTAGGGTTAGGGTTCATGTTATTAGGGGATCGATTTCAATTTGGGAGAGAATTTTCCCCAATTCGCAAGATCCACATGAATTTTCACATGCTTTAAGTCCGTTTCTTAATTCTTCTTAGTTCGTTTTGCCACATCACGTACCAGATCGGCTCCACATAGGCTGGGAGGACTAAAATCGCAGGAAAATCAGCTTAATTCATGTACGTAGCAAAACTAGAGGACCGTATGTCATTTTTGGAGGACCGTATGCGCGAAGGACCAAGACATGGGGGACCAAAAGTGCAAATTTCCCTAAGTGAATTTGAGCCCATGTCTATAATAATGCCCAATGGTGAGAGAATACTTGGATAATTGTTTTTAATCCCAATACCAATTCTTTTAAAAAATGTGTTTATTTTAGCATATGTGATTGCTATATTGTTAGAGCAAGTGTCAACGTCCAAAGCTTAGTATCGCCTTTCATGAATGAGGGTTGATATAGTATAGGCAATTAGGCAAAACCTATGTTACCTGGACTCACCAGAATTGCTACCGGACCGGTGTCGACACGGTACGACACCGGTGCTGGTATGAAATCCGGCATGGATCTTGTCAATATACATCGAACACTGGTCAACTGTGACTGGTAATTGACACTCCAACATCAATCCAGTGGATATTGGTTGAGTTTCAAGTTTCAAAAGGAAAGAAATAAAAATGGAGTGATGGAGTGATTGTTGAAGATTAATGCCCAGAGAATGGAATGAAAACGGAATTGTTCTGAAGATTAGGAACGAACTGAAAAGATGGGGAAGAAGGAATAACGGCTGGTTGGTTATTTTTAGGGTTTGTATTGGGCCTACAAATATTTCTGGGCTTCTGGCCCAATACCTTTGGAATGTTATTTTTGTTAACATAATATAATGATACACTACTATAGATATTATAAATTAATTTAGATTAACATCCGTACCGGCGTACCCGTGTCGGAATTTGGGTGCATACCCCCGTATCCTAACATTTAGAAATACAAACACCTGACACCAGGATATGCACCATATCCGATACCCGTACCCAGGGTCCAGGTAACATAGGGCAAAACAATTTGTTTGTTCTATTTCAAGAGAAATTTCATAGTACTGTTAACTTCATGTTATATCATTATTCCCTTATGTCAATTACATAATCCAACAACGTTTTCATTTCTCAGATTTTCATTAGTGACCTCAATATAGTGAGGAAATTTCTCAGATGTAAAATTAGTTAGTATGTTTTTTTTTGGTTGAATAGCCTCATCAAATACACTCATGTGCTATAAAAGATTAATTTGATTCATTGATGTACATTATTTCTCCTCTGTCATGTCATGTCATGTTGTTATTAGTATAAGTTGTCGGCTATTTCAATTTTTTGCTGTAAACTCTTAACGGTATAAAGTCAATTTTTGGAAGAGGGGCTGGCATCTGATGCCATGAATGAATATGTTGGAAAAAAAATTAATATATAGCTAGCAGTGAGTACTTAAAATGACAAGATCAAGGGAAAGGTTGTTCAATCAAAGTGGTGGAACACTGACGAAAAACTTTACAACTAAAGAGCTAGCTAGTAGAAGTCACTAATAATTTCAGGAGACATGCATGATAATAGGCAAAGGAGCCTATGGAATGGTGTACAAACGAATACTACATGATAAACGGCTTGTTACATTGAAATATTCACGATTAGTAGATGATATAATAGGCCAGGTTTCGGGGACTAAACATTACTTCCGGTTTATAAAGCAGAAGTCAATCACTACACTGATGTCCAAGTAAATTCAGGTGGCTTTGATCCTGAATATCTTCAGACGGGCTAGTTTACAGAAAAAGTGATGTCTAGCTATAGCTTTGGGATTGTCCTGGCTGAGCTCATGACAGGCGAGATATACCACTTTGTTACCAAAATTACGACTTTGCTGAGGTTCTCCTTGGATCACTAAAACATTGTAGATTTCCCCAGATATTAGATTCTATAGTCATGAGTAAAGGTGGTTTGGGCCGCAAGTCCAGTGTGCTGCAAAGCTTGTGAAGAGATGTCTACGATTGTAGGGTGAATAACCAAAATGTCAGATGTAAATTAAAGCTTCTTGGTTCTATCAAGAACTTGGCAGGGTTTTCGTCTGCAACATCCGAGCTAATTAACAAGGCTCCTAGACTGTAAAAGGAATCAAATGAGGAGAGCCTGCACTGTCCTTGAGGGTAGCTATATTAGAGCATGTTAATTTGTTCACCTTCCATCCAACTGAATACTCGATGCCAGCATAAACTCAGATATTCGAAGCAAAGATAGAAATCTACCAATCTACCAATCTACCAAGTTCTAATAAGTGAGGAAAGGGTAATACTATTCCTAGACTGTAGCAGTTTACTATAGTTTACTGTATTGTTGTAGCTCACTTACAGCTTTGCTTTTTCTTTGTGTTCCAAGTTCATGATGAATGTGTATTTTACACTTTCATTCGAGTCTTTTTCACCTATTTTAGCTATCCTCTATGTTAATTTAGCTATATTTTAGTGCATTTTATTAGAATAGTGTCACGTTTCCCTTTAGATTTTATTTTACAGGTTTTGGTTGAAAATCAAGGATTTCAGGGCAATTATATTGAACTTGACAAGGAATTGATGTTCCAGAAGCCTATTTGGAGTATCTGAAGGTTTCCGGATAGGATTTGGAGTCTAGGGGTCGAATCTGGAGGTTAGAAGGCCACTAGAAGGCCAAAAACGCGTTGAAAACGCGGAATTCCGCGAAAAACTCTCTGGGGCGAACCGCCCCAGATGTGGGGCGAACCGCCCCACACCGGACGAACCGCCCGGTGTGTGGGGCGAACCGCCCCACAGTATTTCGAGGCCTATATATAGTTCCTCAGATTTTCTCCGAAATTCATACTTTTCCAGACCTACTTTCTCACCTCTCTCTGTAGTTTTAGGTAGGAACTTCCCAGAGCTTGTTCTAGGGGTTCGTAGCTTAGGGGACTCTTTTTCATAGCAGTTTGGAGCTTGTAGGATCGCAATTCTTCGGAGATTGACAACCTTCGATAACATTGTATCTTACAGTTTATTCTACTTATTTTTTATTTATCTTTCAACATGTTTTCTTCTATGATTTTTGTTGATTGCATGTCTATTATGAGTAGCTAAACTTATCGTTGGTGGTAGTATGTGAATTCTTAGCGAAAGGAAGATAATCATGCTAATGGCTATATCGCGCATTATACTCCGTGTTATTGCTTTATTTCGTTGATCAGGCACAGCCTAAATTCTCGTATGTTGTATTAATTATTATACACAATTGGACCCTCGTCGACCTGTCCGCGAGTTTATCTTCGTAGTGTTGAATAATTACAGAACACAATAGGACAATAGTGCTTGACTTGTCAGAATCGTTATCTTCGTAGTGCTTAATAATTGCAACAGGACATTACATTGATTCAAAGATCTCCATGCAAGACCAAGGAATTTATGCATGATTATCGACCCGTTATGCTTTGAAGGATCATACTATCACCAATCTCCATTATCTGCTAGAAACCCCTTTGCTATTACGTCTGCTGTTTTATATTCTCTAGTTAAATAGATAAAGCTAGTTATAGTCCTGAGAGAACGACACTCGAGTCATTCTACTGCTACACTACGGTTTTCGTTGTAGTTGTGGATTGCCTTTGGCTTAATAACAAATATTATTTGCTGAATTCGGAACCGACAAATCCGCGTTCATCAGTTCACTTGGCCTAGCTTTCTGTATCAGTTTCAATAAGATTTTTTCTGTACAGTAACGGCTCGTATGTCAAATTCAAGCATGATGTATGAATTGCTAAAACCTTATATGACTTTTTGAACACTATCTACAGATATGGAAGTTTCAGTTTCACAAGCCTTTTCTTTCACAAGTTTCAGTTTCACAAGCCTTTTCTTTCACAAGTTTCAGTTTCATTTTCTCAAACTATTTTGTATTCATAAAACTTTTCCTTTTAGAGATGACTGGACATTTGTGATTTAGTGTGTTGTAGGCTCTGCACTTTTGTTACTCAATTTTCATCAGTGTAGGATTTGTACATGAAACCAAGTAGCAATTGGCGAATACTTGAAAGGTGAGCAGAATATTATGACAAGAGTCCAAGTGAGGGGTTGTGCTCAAAGTTTTAATTCTTGCCTTTCTGTTGTGATAAGTGATAACCGATAACCATCTCCCTATGGTGTTCTTCTATGAGAGTCAGATAAAAGATTTTCTAAATTTGATCTACACTCCCACTCTCAGTAATATATGGTATGTTATATAAATTTAAATATTCTACTTGGAAGCTATACATTTCATATTTTTTGAACTTCTAAAGTATGATTAGAGTTAGAAATTCTGAAATAGGCCCCTTTCGAAACATCATCGGGGCAATTGGCCGACACACCGTGTGTAACACGGTGCAACACACCTAGTAAAATCATAGGTATACAGATACTTTTAGGATTGTCCTGGTTGAGCTCATTAGTTCCTCAAAAGACCACTACAAGAAATCAGCCATGTACCGACGGAAGAGTTGATACGGATGGGATCCGTCGCTATTTAGCGACGGATCGCTACCGTTAGCGACGGATAAAGACGAACTGCGCTCTAAGTTCAGTTCGTCATTGAAAAGAGTCAATTCGGCATCAACTTAGCGACGGATATTGCTCATCCGTCGCCAATTTTAGAGACGGATAAATATATCCGTCACTAACTATAGTTTACCAGAATAAAGAAAATGGGAAATAAAAATAAAAATAAATAAATAGCGACGGATGGACTATCCGTCGCTATATTTCCAATATACAGACGCGATCGTCTTCCTCCCCAGATCATTTCCCCATTTCTTCATAACCCTAATCTCTTCTCCTTCTTCTCCTTCTCCTCCTCCCATCTCAAAAATCCACCACCACCACGGATCGGCTCCACCCACGCCACCACCACCACCACATCACAACCACCACGACGTCTAATTTTCCTCTTCATTCTCTTCTTCTCTTCTCCATTTCTCCCCCAATTCAAACCCTAAACCTCTCCACCCACGCCATCACCGTCGGAGCCACCACCGTCCACCGCCACTATCGGAGTCGACACCACCGCCTCCTCTTCTCCTCCCGATCTCTGTCCAATCGGTAAGTTCCTTCCTCTCATTCTCTCTTATCAATTTGAATTCCATTATCAATTTCAATTTCTTATCTTAATTCTTCTCTTTCAAATTTCTTGTCTTAATTTCTGTTAATTGAATATCATAATATTCTAGCCTAAATCCAACCTTCGATTTGAACAACCCGAAAATAACCCTAATTTTTAACTGTAAATTGGTTAATATTCATGTAATATTCATGTTAAATGGAATTGAATATCATAATATTCATGTTAATACCTTATTCATATTAAATTGGTTATTCATGCTTAATGTGCATGATAAATTTGCTTTAAGTTAGTTCTGTTAAATTGCTTAAGTTAGTTCTGTTTTCATGTTATTATATTCATGCTTAATATTTATGTTAAATTTGCTTAATATTTCGTTAAATTTTGAATTAAGTTGGATTAAGTTTGATTAATTAAAAATATTAAAATTCTGCCTACTTAGTTCTGATAATTATGATTATGTTAATTATTTTAATTATGTTATATAAGCTATTAAGTGTGATGATGCTATTATAATCGGTTTCTGTGTGTTGGTAAGATTTTCCTTGGGCCCTAACTAATAGTATATGCTTACTATCGACCAGTGAGCGTTACATTGGTTAGGTCCCATAGAAAAGTCTCCCCAACATTTAATCGAACTGATTGTATTTGACTGAACACATATAAGAGTTTGTTTTTCAATGAAATGAATAGGTGTGATGATGATATACATATATTAGTTTGTAAGTGTTGGATTAGGCTTACATTGGGTGATAACTAATACTATACGTTTACTGTCGATCAGTAAGCGTTTTATTGGTTTGTACCCATTGGTAAGCCTTACGGACATTTAAGCAAACTGATTGTATTTAACTGAACACCCATTGTGTTGTGAATGATTGTAGTAGGTGATGAACGCGGATTTGTCGGTTCCGAATTCAGCCAATAATATTTGTTATTAAGACAAAGGCAATCCACAACTACAACGAAAACCGTAGTGTAGCAGTAGAATGACTCGAGTGTCGTTCTCTCAGGACTATAACTAGCTTTATCAAATCTAATTTAGAATATAAAACATCAAACAGATAGCAAAGGTGTTTCTAGCAGATAATGGAGATTGGTGATAGTATGATCCTTCAAAGCATAACGGGTCGATAATCATGCATAAATTCCTCGGTCTTGCATGGAGATCTTTGAATCAATCTAGTGTCCTGTTGCAATTATTAAGCACTATGAAGATAATTGGTCTGACAAGTCAATCACTATTGTCCTAATGTGTTCCGTAATTATTCAACACTACGAAGATAAACTCGCGAACAGGTCGACGAGGGTCCAATTGTGCATAATAATTAATACAACATACGAGAGTTTAGGTTGTGCCTGATCAACGAAATAAAGCAATGACACGGAGTATAATGCGTGATATAGCCATTAGCATGATTATCTTCCCTTCGCTAAGAATTCACATACTACCACCAACGATAAGTTTAGCTACTCATAATAGGCATGCAATCAACAGAAATCATAGAAGAAAACATGTTGAAAGATAAAATAAGTAGAATAAACTGTAAGATACAAAGTTACTGAAGGTTGTCAATCTCCGGAGAATTGCGATCCTACAAGCTCCAATCTGCTATGAAAAAGCGTCCCCTAAGCTACAGACCCCCAGAACAGGCTCTGGGAAGTCCCTACCTAAAACTACAGAGAGAGGTGAGAAAGTAGGTCTGGAAAAGTATGATTTTCGGAGAAAACTGAGCAACTATATATAGGCTTCGAATTACTGTGGGGCGGTTCGCCCCACACACCGGGCGGTTGGCCCGGTGTGGGGCGGTTCGCCCCACATATGCGGCGGTTCGCCCGGAGAGTTTTTCGCGGAATTCCGCGTTTTCGACGCGTTTTTGGATTTCTTCCCCTTTTTGGACTCGGATTCTGACTTCTAGTGGCCTTCTAACCTCCAGATTCGACCCCTAGTCTCCAAATCCTATCCGGAAACCTTCAGATACTCCAAATAGGCTTCTGGAACACCAATTCCTTGTCAACTTCAATATAATTGCCCCGAAATCCTCGAATTTCAACTAAAACCTGTAAAATAAAATCTAAAGGGAAACGTGACACTATTCTAATAAAATGCACTAAAATAGGTGAAAAAGACTCGAATGAAAGTGTAAAATACTCATTCATTAAACTTCCCAAACCGAACCTTTGCTTGTCCTCAAGCAACTAAGCTAGACTCTAATGCAAAAAACATGCAAGACACAAAATGGAGTCTCATGCCAAACAAAATGAACTAATCTACTGAATCTATCAAATAACATATGAACAAAAACCATATAAATCAAAGCATGAATATAGGTTGAAGAATACCTCGATTGACTTATACACATCCACATAAGCACTTATGTCAAGACAAGATAGTCCCTCGTAACATTCTCTACCTGGACCTAGTCAGCGACGACGTAATGAAGCTTGCTAAGATACGAATGGTTGCCCCGTGCCTATGAAACTGAGGACTTACTATTGTTCCACCATGTTAAGACTTTCCCTCAAAGAGGTCGAACTAGTACTGGCTCTCATCAAACGAATGAGGGTTCCCTATAAAAGATAACACTCCCCTATTCTACCCATCTCTGAAGTAAAGTCTTAAGCTATTCACCACTTCCTGAATGGCAGGACGAGGGTGGTCTAGAACAGATGACACTCAAGACAAAAAAGATAAAAAATAAAAAAACACGATTACGAACATTACAAGAATTGGGAAAAGACTCAACACTTCGCTAAACTGCTATTTGGCTTTCTTTTTGGACCCTTCTTTGCATTTTGGGGTCTTCTCTTTTTTTCTTTTTTTTTCTTCCAGATCCCTTTTTTTCTTTTTTTCTTTTTCTGGAATTTTTCTTTCTTTCTTTTTTTTCGATTTTTCTAGCCAGCAGTAGCATAACAAAAGAGAAACAAAATGACTCACACGACTTCCCCAAACCTATTCGAAAGAATAGGTTGGAGTACAGAATTTACGGAAAAAATAAAATCACGATACGGAAATGAAAAACGAAAACAAGTCTAATGATGGTGTAACCCCCTCCCCAAACCTATTCGGAAGAATAGGTTATAAACAAAGGATCACACAACCTCACACTACCTCCTTCCTAGGCATTTAGAAATCTCAAAGCATGGTGAAGACTTGTTGCCTCTTAGGTACATAATTACTCGGGAAACAACCATAAGACCCTAACATGCATCATCCTATTATAAAGGCCTTCGTGAACCGCAGTAGAGAAAACACCACTAAGTGATGTCGAGACTACCATGCTTAACTAAGTGCAATACATAAATGTGACAAGCCAAGCGAGAAAAACCTCAAACAAATTCATAGAGATGAAGCATACGATTAATGGCATAGTTGGTTGATCTACCCAATAAAAAAGTTCAAAAAATTCGGCAATAAACTCCATATAAAACATTCAAGACTATCCTAGGATGAATGTAGTGAATGCAACCTAAAAAATCTAAGAAAGCGGTAAACGTGCAAATGCAAATGCAGACGAATAAAACATGCGAGGTACTATACTCAGCCTACCAATGTCAAGCTCCAAACTAACAATACTAGATCACTTAAATCCCATCCCCCCTCATGAAATTAACGCTAGTCCCTAGCAGTAAGAAAATGAGGAAATAAGATGTGATACTAGATGTTACCCCATGGTTTGGCCTCGGTCGGCTGAGTATGCTGCTTGTGAGTTATTGGGCCTGCTCTGGGAGCTTTATAGGGTGTCATCAGGTCTTCTGGTATGTGTGGTAGTTTCAATTATAGGCCGGATAGGAACAACTCCCCCATTAGTATCATCATTGCCCGTATGGCCTTCATTGTCACTACTGTCACGCACATCCTCACTAGTAGAGTTGTAGTGGCGGGTAGAATTCTCAAGAGTAGCCGCCGCTGTTATGGAATCTCCCATCCTGGAGCCCTCCAATAGGATGTGAACTGTTGAAGGGGAAAGGGCAGTGGTATCAGGACCTCCCCCTCCAACGTTTTACACCACGAGAAGGTTTCAGTAAGCTGCTCGGATACTCAGGAGTCTTCTACCATCTTTTCCAATGTCGACCACATTCTCTACGGGTGATCCGACCGATGTCTATATGATGCTCCCTTTAGAGGAAGGCAAGGGGCACCCCAACGAGGGGCCGGGCACCCATGTCATTATGTTTTGGAACCAAGCTAGCGCTGTGGAATCTTCTAGCAACTACGAACTCAAGATTGAATCCGTCGCGGCGAGAATGTCCCGGTGCCTTCCAGTTCACTCGAACTTTGCAGTCCTTGTGATGGAGTGCTGACGTAATAATGGTTTTTGTCCCTTCGGTGGTGCATGAATAGGCATAGGAGTCCTTACTCCAGGTGTACTCTAACTCCTCCTCTTGGATAATCCACGACGTTGTTGCAAAACCCCTTGGCTCGAACGCACATCTAATGAGGTCACCCTTCTTGACATGGTCGAAATCGATCCCCCTCCAATTCTTCACAGCAATCATACGGGAATGCTCCTTTCCCTTGGTATGGTTCCTACAAACATCAGTTAGTACCTCGTATGACACAAAACTGACTCATGCATATGCTAGTGTAAGAACGAAATATACAAGTGATAAAATCAACAATCGAGCTCCCCAAACCGTAATGTCTAGCCTAGCTTCTTCATCATGCAACATACCAATGTAACTACTACATGCAATACATCACATTATGCTCTTACTAGACAACCAATATCCTAGATAACAAGGCTCAATTCATACCATAGTAGCGAAAAATTCTACCATCATAAATCCTCATACTCAACAATTAAGCATTCTATCGTCAAATCCACCAACATTACATCAATAAACACAATCATATGCAAGAAATCAAAGATAAAGACATATTGCATAACAAGATATATCATCTAGTAGCAAAATTCCCAAATCAACAATCCAAGCAAAATTGAGCATGCAATTGATAGTAAATAACACTTCTAATCACACAAACAACATACCCATGCATCAAACAAGCATAATTGAAGCTCAAAATAGAAAACCCCCAAATTCGAAAATTAGGGTTCGTAGAATGATACCTCAGATCTGAAAATCTAATGCATTAGGACGAAATCTGTTCGGATGGGAAGGTAGATCATGTAATAGGCTTCGATTTAAGCTAAAGAACACTAAATTTGGTCAAGAAATGAAGAACTTATGAAGATTTGAAGTTGAAATCGCGATTTTCGGTTTTGGGGAAGGTGGAATGATGAAATTTGAAAAAAATGAGGTAAAGGGGAAGAAATCCGCGTTTTTGAGCTTCTGGAGCCGCGGGGCGGTTCGCCCCGTGCTCCCCGATGCGGGGAGACGGCTTCCGTCGTCAGAAAACGCGGTTTTAATCCCCGAAACCAATTTTTTCAAAAAACCACTCGAAAAATCTCATTCAAACATAAGCATATACGACACAGACATGAACAAATTAATAGTTCAAGAATGAATGCATGCAGAAGAGCAGTAAAGAAAGCGGTAAAAACTCCGGGTTGCCTCCCGGATAACGCCATTGTTTAAAGTCAAGACTCGACTCCTGTCTGCGCCTATCTCTTCTTTTTGCGGGTACTAGGCTTCCCCTTCATTGATCTCCTCTCCATGCCACGAACCTGTGAATAAGAAAGAATATAGGCTGCAAGACCACAGTAGTGAGTAGTAAAAGAAATATCAGGCGGATCAGGTGGATCAGATATGTCTTTCAACACGTGTTGCTTGCCATCTACTTCAATAGTGCAAGTTCTTTGGTAGATGTCCATCACGGAGCGTAGTTTAGTCAAGAACGTTTGCCCTAAGAGTATGACATCCCCCGTTTCAGGTGCAGACGCCGGCATAACTACGAAATTGGTGTAAACAGAAGCTTCACCAATCTTGACCAACACATTTTTCACAACTCCTTCGGGTCTCATAAATGATCCATCCGCCAGTTTCACAATAGCCCTTTGCTCAGATAGTTTTCCAAGGTTACTCTTTTCAAACACGTTCAAAGGAATTATGTTTGAGTAGGATCCCGTGTCTAGTGTGGCACGGACATCTTCAAGCTCACCAATCCCTACCTTAACATCGAAACTTTTAGGGAGTGGTTCGGGATCCTCTTGCTCCTCATCACTTACGTCAGAACCAAGGTCCTCCTCTTCTTCCTTAGCCTGTAGAAGTTCTTCCTTCTTGCAACACTCGCACTTAACAACCTTCTTGATGGTGATTTCGTCAGGTAGATCACCAGCCAATGTAATGGTATTCGACTTCACAGTGTTGCTAGGTAGTTTGCCTTGCTCCCTACTTGCTCCTCGGTCGATCAACTCTTGCATCTTTTGATGGGCAAGCCTAGTGCTTTCTTCCAACCTATCGAGCCTTGCCCTAGTCTTCTCGGAATCTTCTTCATAGCGTTTGAGAAAACTTTGTGTGTGATCAACCATCTTTTGCAAGTTCTCCATCAGTTGAGCCGACTTCGACTTCGGTGGCTCTTTCGGAGCGGGGTTTTCGCAGTGATCATTACCATAGCTTAGCCGACTACGGTCTTGGTTAGGTCCATAAGTTTGGTTAGCCGGTTCATATCCTTGATTGTTTCGGAATCCTCTTCTCCAAAATCCACCTCGAGGGTTCCTACCGTCTTGTCCGTAGCTAACTTCTTGAGTACCAAACTCCGTAGCAAAGGCTTCTTCTTCGCCTCCTCGAGCCCAGTTGCCATCATCATACGCCAGCTCTGATCTACACATATGAGCCCCATGCCCATAGTTCTTGCAAATTCGGCATACTTCGTTCGAAACAGTTGTTCCGGTGGCGCTCTTGAGGACTTGCTTCAATTCGTTGGTAAAGCACTCGAATTGATCCCCATTCCCCCTATACATAGGGGCTTCTTGAGTCGGTGGAGCTTCAGGTCCACGTCTCCTAACCATTGCTCTTGGGTCCTTGAACTACGAACCCTTAGCAAGCCTTTCGAAAACTGCCCAGACGGCTTCTGCGGTTTCCTCCCAAATATTGCCTCGGCATTTGAAATCCACCATTTGTTGGTTCTCGAAGGTTAGTCCATTGTAGAAGTGTTGGACTAGGTCAGAAAGCTCAAAACCATGGTGGGGGCACTTGTTCGTAAGATCTTGGAACCTCTCGAACGCGGTGTAGATGGTCTCATCATAGTCCTGCTTGAATCCAGTGATCTGCGCCTTTAGCGCGGTGGTCAAGGTGTGCGGGAAGTATTTCTCCATGAAAGCTGAAAAAAACCTTCTCCCAAGTGTCCAGCGAGCCTGCTGGTAGAGAACTCAGCCATGACTTGGCTCTGTCGCCAAGTCCCATAGCAAAAACCTTCATCCTCAACTCATCCGTTGTTATTTCAGCTCCGGGTCGTGGGAGTTGGTTGACGAAATCATCGATATCGTGCAAGTACCCCATCACATCTTCCCTTGATAAGCCATAGAACCTCGGAAGTTGTTGGAATGCGTGGTTCTTGATTTCCAGATCTCGGGTTGCAGACGAAAGAACAATCGCCGGTCCCCTCTTACGATCCTTGGTGGGTTGAACCCATGCCTTCAGTGGCCTAGCTTCTGCCATTCCGTCGATTTCCTTGAAAAGAATGTGTAGAGATTCAGAGAAATCGGTATCCTCTATTTCCTCTAGTGCGCGCCTTTCAAGTAGTCGCCTTCTTTGGTGGTAGACTCTGTCGATCTCAGCAAATGAATCAGCAAGCGGTGTTCCTGCAGAACGTGTATGCGGCATACACTATCTGTAACAGACTAGGAAAGCAGTATCAGAGATTAAAAAGGAAAACTAAAACTAATAGAATTAGGAATTGAAAGCTGAAAATATAAACAAATTAAACAGAAAAAAGGAGTATAGTCCCCGGCAACGGCGCCAATTTGATGAACGCGGATTTGTCGGTTCCAAATTCAGCAAATAATATTTGCTATTAAGCCAAAGGCAATCCACAACTACAACGAAAACCGTAGTGCAGTAGAATGACTCGAGTGTCGTCCTCTCAGGACTATAACTAGCTTTATCAAATCTAATTTATAATATAAAACAGCAAACAGATAGCAAAGGGGTTTCTAGCAGATAATGGAGATTGGTGATAGTATGATCCTTCAAAGCATAACGGGTCGATAATCATGCATAAATTTCTCGGTCTTGCATGGAGATCTTTGAATCAATCTAGTGTCCTGTTGCAATTATTAAGCACTACGAAGATAATTGGTCTGACAAGTCAATCACTATTGTCCTAATGTGTTCCGTAATTATTCAACACTACGAAGATAAACTCGCGAACAGGTCGACGAGGGTCCAATTGTGCATAATAATTAATACAACATACGAGAATTTAGGCTGTGCCTGATCAACGAAATAAAGCAATGACACGGAGTATAATGCGCGATATAGCCATTAGCATGACTATCTTCCCTTCACTAAGAATTCACATACTACCACCAACGATAAGTTTAGCTACTCATAATAGGCATGCAATCAACAGAAATCATAGAAGAAAACATGTTGAAAGATAAAATAAGTAGAATAAACTGTAAGATACAAAGTTACCGAAGGTTGTCAATCTCCGTAGATTTGCGATCCTACAAGCTCCAATCTGCTATGAAAAAGCGTCCCCTAAGCTACGGACCCCCAGAACAGGCTCTGGGAAGTCCCTACCTAAAACTACAGAGAGAGGTGAGAAAGTAGGTCTGGAAAAGTATGATTTTCGGAGAAAACTGAGCAACTATATATAGGCTTCGAATTACTGTGGGGCGGTTCACCCCACATATGCGGCGGTTCGCCCGGAGAGTTTTTCGCGGAATTCCGCGTTTTCGATGCGTTTTTGGATTTCTTCCCCTTTTCGGACTCGGTTTCTGACTTCTAGTGGCCTTCTAACCTCCAGATTCGACCCCTAGACTCCAAATCCTATCCGGAAACCTTCAGATACTCCAGATAGGCTTCTGGAACACCAATTCCTTGTCAACTTCAATATAATTGCCCCGAAATCCTCGAATTTCAGCCAAAACCTGTAAAATAAAATCTAAAGGGAAACGTGACACTATTCTAATAAAATGCACTAAAATATAGCTAAATTAACATAGAGGATAGCTAAAATAGGTGAAAAAGACTCGAATGAAAGTGTAAAATACTCATTCATCAGTAGGCAGGCACCGTAATAAATGGACTTTATTTCCTGGTATCCATAGAGTAAACATTACAAATTTTCCTTGCTCTCCGAGTCCTCGTCTATACTTATTAAGTGACAATAAGTTAACTAACAATCAAGTGTAGTCGGGGTCTTGAAAAGCAAGGAAAGTTTGTATTGCGGTAATCATGTCATGCAGGGAAATGTTAGTTAAATATGATTTACATGTATAAAATATACAATCACATTGGCCTTCGAACACACCATCATTTTCGAGTCCTCGTCTGTACTTATTAACTGACAACTTATTAACTGACAATAAGTTAACTAACAATCAAGACAATGAACGTCGATGGTCAAGCACAACCCTAGGGCGGCGATGATGGTCAAGCACTGCCCCAGGGCGGCGACAATGGGCTGCCTGTCTTGTCTGTTGGGCAGGGTTCCATGTAATTTTTGTACTTAAAGTTTGTATTTAATTATTTTTATATATAGTTGTGGGTATCCATAATTATTTTTTTAATATGTGTTACAGGTTTCACCCGCCTGAAGCTAATAGAAAGTTGGGTAACACCATCCGTAGAAGATTTCATACGCTTCCAGAGCCAGGGAGTGGGGGTGAAAGGTGGAGTACGCTTCCTATGTCCGCAAAGGAGCAGTTTTTCGAGGAATTGAAGGTACTTTATTTGTATTTAATAACTTTACGTCCGCATTCATGATGTTGGGTAGGCGGCGCCCATGATTATGTTAGACCGCAACCTTAGGTTATTGAGTAGGCGGCGCTCACTAATTAACTGTAACATTTAGGTAAATTGTGTTTCATTTCACTTATGTACATTGAATATATATTGCAAAACTACTACTATATGCCTCCTGCTCATATGGAGGAGTTGTGGAATGCGTTCCTGGTCCGAGGATCTAGCATCCACATGCATACGATGATGAGAGTCAAAACTGACTGGAGCAAGGAGGGAAAATGGCCCCTATGGATTGACACGGCTTCTCGGCCGCTGTGGGAAGCGTACTGGAACCGGGACCCTCCCCTCATCCAGCCGCACCACCATGCTGGAGCTTTGGGTGGGGTGGAGAACGCAGAGGCCGAGGAGAACGCAGAGGCAGAGAGTAGCTAGTAGTTTTAGTATTTTTAGTTTATGTTCGTACATTGTAGGATTGCATCTCCGTACATTTTGAGATGCTCGTTTTTTATGTTTATGGTCGTACATTTTAGTACTTATGTATGTACAATTTTAGTTTGTTGAAGGAAATTTATAGTTTCGTACCGTCAATCATCAAACATAAATCTCTGGCGCATTCAATTTTAACTCGAATAACAAACATTATTTGAAAACAATAACAGAAATTAAAAAAAAAAAAAATATATATATATATATATATGAAATATATCGACGAATGACTCTATCCGTCGCTATTAGCACTTGGTCAGGGAAGGACACGTGTCCCATACATTTAGCGACGGTTAAACCCATCCGTCGCAAAATAATAGCGACGGATAATTTGTTCCGTCTCCATAATGGTCAACGACCACTAGGGAGACGGATAGGTTTATCCGTCGCTATTATTTTGCGACGGTTGGGTTTAATCGTCTCTTTTTGTTTTAGAGACACCACTTTTCGCGACGTCCCTTTTAGCGACGGACAATCCGTCGCTAATCGGCTTTAGCGACGGATCGCGTACATATTAGCGACGGATGACATCCGGCGCTAAAATCCGTGTTCCTTGTAGTGGACATCTTTACCCCTGATAATAAGTCAAAGTTTCAGTTAGAGAAGCCCGTGACTTTGATCATATTGACATAATGGCCCCGAAAATTTTATGAAATTGTCCTTGTTTTGCAAACATATATATATATCACCACCCACACGGACCCACGTCGCCGCCGCATGACACCATTTCATCCAGAAAATTGGAAAATGAAGGTCAGAGATGGGTAATCTGAAGCAGAAATGGACCGCGGAGGAAGAAGAAGCTCTCCGTGTGAGCTGGCCAAGCACGGTGCCAGAAGGTGGAAGATGATTCAGAGTGATCCTCAATTCAAACACCTCCTCAGTTCTCGCTCCAACATCGATCTCAAGGTATCTTCTTCTATCTTAGAATACAGTTGCCATTATTACGTAATTAAGCAGCATGAGAGAAGCAATTTATTGTAAGGAGAGACATTAAAATGCCGACTCTACTTGTTGTATCTTTACACATTTTTTTTCTCTAATATTTTCGCTATGAAGTATCGTATGGGCAATGGATGATATTGTTCAAAATTATGGCGGTGCACCAATTATAGTAAATATATTCTGAGGCGGGGTCATAATTCAAAAATAAGGATGACGATATATATCATAACAAGCACCTTATACGGAAGTTATAAATTTTTACTAAATAAATGTTAATGCACCAATAAAAATAATTAAGGGTGACCAAATGTGAATTCTTCATAAATATATACTCCACGCGCCATTAGAATTGATATATTGACCTTTTACTATCAACTAATTTTAATTTAAAAGTTATAAAGTGATGAAGTGAAAATGAGTTGGGGTAGTTTAAGTAGACAGCGATAGAGAGGTAGAAATACAAAATAAATTTTCATTGTGAATAGTACAAAACATTTTCAAACTACCGCTGACTTTTAAGTTTAATTTTATTTTCAAACATTTCCAGTTTTTGTTAGAAAAGCCTCTGACTTTGATCATATTTACACAACGGCCCGAAAATTTAGTGAAATTGTCCGTGGTTTTGCAAACATAAACATATATATATCACCACCCAGGCACCCACGTACATCGCCGCCGCATCACTCACTGACGGCACCATTTCATCCAGCAATTCCAAAACGAGGGTTAATTTAGAGATGGGTAATCCGAAGCCGAAATGGAGCGCCGAGGAAGAAGCAGCTCTCCGTGCGGGCGTGGCCAAGCACGGTGCTGGAAAATGGAAGCTTATTAAGAGTGACGCTGAATTCAACCGCCTCCTCCATTCTCGCTCCAACATGGGTCTCAAGGTATATATATTCTATCGATCTCTACCAATCAATCAGCTCCTGTTAATTTGCTTCCTTGTGTTTGATATATATCATGTTAATCATCATCAATAATTGTTATTTTTTCTATAGAACTAAATTTTCCAAATGCATGCATAATTATTGTTGATCTTCTCTAGCTAGCTAGCTGATTCACAAATTAATTAGTGATGATGATATTAAAATATGCCAGTGTAAGTCGTCCTAGGGCGAACTACGACGATCTAATTTTGGTTGAAGGAATGCTGAATTTTGTTTGACCAAGTGTAAAAATCAAACATGTGAATTTTGTTGTGCATTTTTACTGTTTGCTGCTATGTTATTATGCACAGTGTAATTTGTATGTATAATCTGAAATACAATCTTATTAACCTGAATGCCACCATTTCAATACTTTTACTCTTAAGCTCATTGATTTGATGTACGTATCGTTATGCCCACGATCATGCATGCTTTCCTTATAAGTTTTGGCTCGCTTTTCATTGAAACGGAGGAATATATAGATGTTGCAAGCATGTAGTAAATAGGTTATTGGGGTCAAATCAGTGCACATTTTGATCTTTTGAAAGAATGTATCAGTCTGATAATGGTATTTGTATTTGTATTTGTATTTGTATATAGGATAAATGGAGGAATTTATCACAGAATCAGGTTGCAGTAGTAGATGGAGTTATGGTACAATCAACAAAGCCCGTGCTTGAAGGAAAAATTTCTATGCAGTGAGCTCGTTTCCATGCATGTTGCATCTTGCATATTTGCTTTTCCAGTAGTTACGGGTGGGCTGAGAATGAAAATGTTATCATTTAGTCATTCCTATTCTTTGCAGCTAAAAACCCATCATCTTTCACTATCTGAAAACGAAAAGTTGGAATGTAAGACAAGGAAGAACCTCATTTAGTGAACTTTCCTGGGGTTTAGACATTTCATCTAATGATAGTTTCTCGTGTTTTTTCTCTCTCTTCTGATATGAACAAGCTTTGTTTTCCACTAATTTGTAATGTGATATTGTTGCTCCTTGTCAGGTACAATACGATGATATTTGAGGCGTTATCAACTCTTAAACAGCCAAACGGATCAGATTATAATGCAATTGCTACTTTTATTGAGGTATAGTAGGTTTATATTGATTTGAGTAATTTCGACACTTTCTTAGTAATCTGATTAAAGTTAAAATAGCCTCATTGGTGACAGCATTTGTCAATCGGAATATAAGTTATTTCCCCACACAGACTATCTGATAGTCACTGTGTGGGGTTCCCATAATAAATGCATATATAATCCGGAAAACAATGAGTATATAGCAAGTATAATGACATTTGTTTTATTGAGCAAACACTATTTCTTATGAGATCATTGAGACATGGATGAATATTTGCATTCCTATTGTGTAAGTTCATGTGCTCCGTTACGATGCTTAGAAAAACTGGTTAATATTTGCATTCCTATTGTGTAATTCATGCAGCAAAGGCAGGAGGTGCCTCCAAATTTCAGAAGGTTGTTGACTACTGGATTGAGGAGGCTTGTTATACAAGAAAAACTAGAAAAGGTAAAATTCACTAATATGGCTTATATATACATTATATATTGGTCAAGCGTCCACGCTGCAATAAGTCACATTATAGTGTAGCTCCTCATTTTTGCTTTAATTACCTAGTGAATGGTGTTATGTGCGGGGAAATTATTTCAATATCATAGGTGAATCTTCTTTTCCGGTAATTAGTTGATCATGTTATTGTGCTGTTTTGGGTGATGTAGTTAGCACATTCTATATAGAGCATGCTCGGTCACTTTAATTTGTTGCTCCCCTGCTATGTTGCTAATGCCTTTGGATAGTAACTTTAAGTATCTATCTATTATAATTACGGGAATGGATCATATAATCAAGTTCTTGATAATTCTAGAACATCTAAAGCTGTTCAACATTATTTTAAATTTTTTTTGGATTGATGTTTTGAAATTCTGAATGCAAACCTGTTCTGCTACAAATTTAATTTACCTGTTTGTAATTGTTTATCATGTGGATTGTTCAGCATGTGAGATGTAATGTCGATACAGAACCAACAATACACTTGATTGTATAATTAGTTGTGTGTGTGTGTATGTGTGTTTTTGAAAATTAGCAACTTAAGTAATTGAATGCACGCTGTCTGTGCGTCATATCAATGCTTCCAGATTCATACTTGATTGTTCAAATTATCCTTGGTTCTATAGCTTTACTTTGGTTTCCATGATGTCGTCCTCTTGTGCTTTCTCTACTTTGAATTCTCGTTCTATTTTAGCCACTCATGCATTGCCTCCTATACTTAATTGTACGCCTTCCTTGATCTAGCTTACATTTAATCTGCTAGATGAATAATCCAGGGCTCAGCTAATAAAGTGCATTATGGAAAGTAACTGGTATTTTACAAAACTGCAGGTCCAGAATTGCTACAGGATCAAAAGATCCAACGCAGTCCAACAAGCAAAACCACCAGCGGCCATACCAATTCCAAGCAGTGGTATTCTTGGAAGTACTGTTGAGGAAGCATCGATATCTGCCGCCATTAAAGTTGCAGAAGCTGAAAGCAAAGAGTTAGTGGCTGCTGAATCTGTAAAAGAAGCAGAAAGACTCGCTAAAATGGCAGAAGAATCGGAAGCTTTCCTGCAATGTATCACTCATTGCTTTGATCTATGTAATAATTCAACTATTGTTTGTTTTCGCTTCAGTTCACTTGTTAGATTCTTTTGATTTTATGCTCTTGGAGTTCACTTGTTCATATGCTTTTTTTTTTCTTTTTTTTTTGGAATTTTGCAGGTGCATATGGTGAAATAACGCTAAGGGTATAGCAGCTATGTCGATTTCCGGCTAAAACATCTACTACTGTTGAAAATATATATACTTATTGTCTTTTTGAGACTTAATAGTGTAATACTGCAATCTGTTTAGAAAGTTACAGCGAAACCGAGTGAAGAAATGTTGAGTCCGAGTTTTAGTTTGGCTGCATAAAAGGGCCATTCTGATTGTTGTCTTGTTGTGTTTCTATTCGAATGGGAAGTGCTGACATATGGAAACAGTCCTACAAGCCTACAAGTTCATAGGAGTATTATTTCTTTACCAAGTCTTCCATGACTATTGTATTGTAGGATGAGATACAAAAGCAATGAACTTGCCTGTCAACCCAATTATTCAAAACTGAAGGGCTTACTATTGTTCATGCAAATGTTCTGGTCTTGATTGCAAAAAAAAAAGAGCTCAAATATGGCAAGAAAAGAAACATAACAGAGAAGTACCACCTAATGCAGGCCAACTATGGACTACAAGAGGCACCCTGTTCTGAGACTGGGAACAAGCAAAGAGAATCTCGATATTAGATAACGAAATCTCTAAATCGCAACCAAAACCCGAAAAATAATATCTGATATGAGATCTTGAATCTTCCGACATACTATTATTTGAGTATGGCACTGCAAAATTATCGGTTTCAAGCAGTGTGAACAAGTCAGGTTAATTACAGAGCTAGGAAAGTGATGTCTGGAGTTTCGCTGTTGTTCTTATCGTGTAATTTATATGATGCAGTTAATCAATCCTTAGGCAGTAACGAATGTTGATTCGGAAGAACAAGTATGAAGACGGTGCAGAGCATATATAGACGAATGAGATATGAACAGATTCATATGTGCTGTACAAACTTTATGAACAGATTTGAAACTCCAGTGTGTTGCCCCCAGTTAATGTGAAAGAAAAGAAAAACAGTACGTGTGAAGTATTCGTTTAGAGTTTAGTATGTCTATTACTATTATTAGTGAGTGTTTCTATAGGTCTATAATTTATAAACGATCAAATGTATATATATAGACTGTGTAAAAGTCAAGTTTTGATCTTTTTAGCTCACATGCATATCTCATTGTTTGTTAGAATTATGAAGAAGATAAACATGTTTGTAATGTTTAATTAAGCATGGATGAGCAATAGTATGAGAATGGACAAGATGGACTATTGATATTGCATGCGGCAGTATTCAATTTGGCTTGTTCAAGTTTTTCATGTGTGGATTTGTTTGAAAGCATTTAATGCTTGGTTGGCTGATCAATTTCACGTGGATGAAAAAACGGTTCTTCATGCCTATAAATTGAGGTCATTTGCAGCCTCGGTCGATCATCCCAAAACACATATACTTCAGTCTCATATTCTTCCTTTCTCCTTTTGTAAAAAGAGAGTGATTCTCCTATTGTTAGGTGTAGTAAAATATGTCTATCCTTGTAATACTTGTAATAAAGAGTGTTGTAATCCCTTTCATAGTGATATTTTTCACAGCCTTGTCAGTGTTTTTTCTCCCGACTTGGAAGTTTTCCACGTAAAATATCGTTATTTTTGCTCTTTATCATTTTATCTACCAAAATATGCCATCAATTAACGCTTCCGCAGCGCGTACCGCCTAACAGTGGTATCAGAGCCACTAGGTTGGGTACTGTTCACTAGGTGTTGGTGCACATATACGTATTTTTAGTAGTATAATTAAATACATTCTGGGTAGCTCCGTCCTCGTGGGCTTACTTGGGTATTGCATTTATTATACGGTACTATTTTTACGTATACCACGGTCCTTTGGTGAAATGGTGTTACGATGGCGGCGAAATTTGATATTGAGAAATTCAATGGAAATAATTTTTCATTGTGGAAGATGAAAATAAAGGCGGTTTTCAGAAAAGACAATTGTCTTGTGGCAATTGACGGAAGGCCGGATGATATCACTGATGATAAGAAATGGGAGGAGATTGATGGTTGTGCTATTGCCGATTTACACTTGGCATTAGCAGATGAAGTTCTTTCCAGTATTTCTGAAAAAAGGTCAGCCAAGGAGATTTGGGATACGCTGACGAAGCTGTACGAGGCCAAATCGCTACACAACAAAATCTTTTTGAAGAGGAGGCTTTACACCCTCCGGATGTCGGAATCCACATCGGTGACCGAACATATCAATGTTCTAAACACCCTATTCTCACAACTCACTTCGTTGGGTCATAAGATAGGGGCAGGTGAACGTGGGGAATTGCTACTGCAGAGTATACCTAATTCCTACGATCAACTCATCATCAACCTGACGAACAACATGCTTACGGATTACGCAGCCTTCGACGATCTTGCAGCCGCTATTCTGGAAGAGGAGAACAGGCGCAAGAGCAAGGAGGAAAGATTGATTAGTTCGCAGCAAGCGGAAGCTTTGCCGATGACGAGAGGGAGATCCACGAAACGTGATTCCAGTGGGAGTCAAAATCGTAGCAGGTCTAAGTCGCGGAGCAAGAAAAATGACAAATGCTACCAGTGTAGTATGAGAGGACACCACAAAAGTGAGTGTTGGAAATTCAAGGAGAGTGTTGACGCTAAAGGCAAAGGGCCCGAGTCTTCAAATGCTCAGGCGGGTGTAGCGGAGAGCTCAAGTGATGGTGAAATTTTATCAAGCGATCGAGGCATCAATTTCTGCAGGCGACAGAGCGAAGTTTGATGACGTGTGGCTGATTGATTCCGGAGCAACATGGCATATGACCTCACGTAGGGAATGGTTTCACAATTATGAACCGGCCTCTGGAGGATCTGTGTACATGGGCAACAATCATGCCTTGGAGATCGCTGGTATTGGTATGTCAAAATTAAGTTGTATGATGGTACGGTTCACACCATTCAAGGAGTTCGGCACGTGGAAGGCTTGAAAAAGAATTTATTGTCTGTTGGACAATTGGATGATCTTGGTTGTACGACTCACATTGAGAATGGAGTCATGAAGATTATCAAAGGCGCGCTCGTAGTTTTGAAAGCAGAAAAGATCGCATCGAATCTTTATATGCTTAAAGGAGTGACGGAGCAGGGAGCATTGGTGTCGGTGGCATCGACAGGTTCGGCAGAAGAGATGATGATGATGTGGCATCGCAGATTGGGTCACATGTCCGAGAAAGGCCTCAAGGTTCTCTCTGATCGGAAGTTTCTTCCTCGACTTACAAAGGTCGTTCTACCCCTTTGTGAGCATTGTGTCACGAGTAAGCAGCATAGGGTGTCGTTTGGTCGATCCGTTAGTCGGAGCAAAAACATTCTGGATCTAATTCATTCAGATATTTGGCAAGCACCGATTATGTCCCTCTGAGGAGCAAAGTACTTTGTGTCTTTTATCAACGATTTCTCGAGGAGATGTTGGGTGTATCCAATAAAGAAGAAGTCAGATGTGTTCAAAACTTTCAAAGTTTACAAGGCGCGAGTGGAGCCTGAGTTTGGTAAACGGATCAAGTGCTTGAGGACTGATAATGGTGGAGAATATACGGCTGATGAATTTGAAAACTTCTGTCAGTCAGAAGGTATCAAGAGGCAGTTCACAACGGCATACACTCCACAACAAAATGGAGTGGCAGAGCGGATGAATAGGACATTGCTGGATTGAACCAGGGCAATGTTGAGCAGTGCGGGCCTGGATAAACCATTTTGGGCCGAAGCAGTCAGATTCGCCTGTGATGTGATCAATCGGTCTCCTTCGACTGCAATTGATTTGAAGACGCCGATAGAGATGTGGACGGGCAAGCCAGTTGATTATTCTCAGTTACATACATTCGGAAGTCCTGTGTATGTGATGTACAATTCACAAGAAGTCACAAAGCTGGATCCGAAATCCAGAAAATGTGTGTTCTTGGGCTATGCTGATGGAGTGAAGGGGTATCGCTTGTGGGATCCCACTGACCACAAGCTTGTCATCAGCAGAGACGTTGTATTTGCAGAAAAAAAACTGCAAATGGTAAGTTTTGACAGCACTGAAAAGGAGGGTCCGGAGACCACGCCGAAAAAGGTGGAAAAGAGTCAAGAAAGTGTCACAGATTCTTCTGAAGCAGAACCAGGGCATGTAGAAGAACCAGTTGGTGGTAACAAACCAGTTGAAGATATCACACCAGTTGGGGGTAAGGAATTTGAACTTCATCGATCGAGTCGAGATAAGAGGTGGCCATCTTATCTTGAGGATTATGAAACTAAGATCAATATTGCATATTGTCTTCTAACGGAGGATGGAGAGCCATCAACTTTCCAAGAAGCATGCAGAAGTGCAGATGCAGCTCTATGGAGGACTGCGATGGAGGAAGAGATCGAAGCCTTACACAAAAACCAGACATGGGATCTTGTTCAGTTACCACAAGGAAGGAAGGCCATTGGCAACAGATGGGTCTATAAGATCAAGCGTGATGGCAATGACCAAGTGGAACGGTATCGTGCTCGATTGGTTGTGAAAGGATATGCTCAGAAAGAAGGAATTGACTTCAACGACATATTTTCATCGGTGGTTCGACTTACAACAGTCAAAGTGGTCTTGGCAATGTGTGCGTCATTGGACTTACACTTGGAGTAGTTGGACGTGAAAATTGCATTTCTTCATGGAACTCTTGAATGAGAATTTATATGTTCCAGCCTGAAGGCTTTGCTGAAATAGGAAAAGAGAACTTGGTTTGCAGGTTGAACAAATCTCTGTACGGTCTCAAACAGGCGCCGAGGTGTTGGTACAAGAGATTTGATTCCTTCATTATGAGCCTTGGGTACAATAGATTCAATGCAGACCCTTGCACATACATCAAGAGGTTTGGTAAAGATAATGATTTCATTATTTTACTATTGTACGTGGATGACATGTTGGTTGTAGGCCCCAACAAAGATCGGATCCAAGATTTGAAGGCTCAACTGCCCAGGGAATTTGACATGAAGGACTTGGGACCAGCAAACAAGATTCTAGGGATGCAAATTAACTGAGACAGAAGTAGCAGGGTAATTTGGCTTTCTCAGAAGAATTACTTGAGGAAGATCTTGCGGCGTTTCAACATGCAAGACTGTAAGCTAGTTTCTACCCCTTTCCTTGTTAACTTCAAGTTATCTTCAAAGATGTGCCCTAGTAGTGAAGAAGGGAGGATGGAAATGTCTCGAGTGTTGTATGCATCAGCAGTGGGTAGCTTAATGTACGCGATGATTTATACAAGACCAGACATTGCACCAGCAGTGGGAGGGGTGAGTCGGTACATGGCAAATCCAAGCAGAGAACATTGGGAAGCAGTCAACAGAATTTTGAGGTACGTCAAACGTACTTCAGATGTTGGTTTACGTTATCGAGGATCAGAATTTACTGTCAGGGGCTATGTAGATTCAGATTACGGAGGTGATCCTGATAAATTTAGATCCACGTCTGGACACGTGTTTGTTCTTTCGGGCGGAGCTGTAAGCTGGGCTTCAAAGCTACAAACGGTTGTAGCATTATCAACAACGGAAGCGGAATACATGGCAACTACAAAAGCTTGTAAGGAAGCAATTTGGCTACAAAGGTTACTTGGGGAGCTTGGGCACAATCAGGAGACGATTACTCTGTATTGTGACAGTCAAAGCGCCTTGCACATTGCAAGGAATCCAGCCTTTCATGCCAGGACGAAGCATATTGGTGTCCAGTATCACTTTGTTCGTGATGTTGTGGAGGACGGGAGTGTAGACATGGTTAAGATACACACCCAGGAAAATCTAGCGGATGTTCTAACGAAACCGATTAGTTCTGACAAGTTCAGTTGGAGTCGATCCTCGTTTGGCCTTACAGAAACGTAACCAACATGGCTCGACAAGGCGGAAGGGATTATGTGGAGATCTGATTGACATTAAATCTCCAAGTGGGAGAATGTTGAATTATGAAGAAGATAAACATGTTTGTCATGTTTAATTAAGCATGGATGAGCAATAGTGTGAGAATGGACAAGATGGACTATTGATATTGCATGCGGTAGTATTCAATTTGGCTTGTTCAAGTTTTTCATGTGTGGATTAGTTTGAAAGCATTTAATGCTTGGTTGGCTGATCAATTTCACGTGGATGAAAACACGGTTCTTCATGCCTATAAATTGAGGTCATTTGCAGCCTCGGTCGATCATCCCAAAACACATATACTTTAGTCTCATATTCTTCATTTCTCTTTTTGTAAAAAGAGAGTGATTCTCCTATTGTTAGGTGTAGTAAAATAGGTCTATCCTTGTAATAGAGAGAGTGTTGTAATCCCTTTCATAGTGATATTTTTCACAGCCTTGTCCGTGGTTTTTCTCCCGACTTGGGAGTTTTCCACGTAAAATATCGTGTGCCTTATTTTTGCTCTTTATCATTTTATCTACCAAAATATGCCATCAATTTACGCTTCCGCAGTGCGTACCGCCTAACATTGTTCTCAAGTTGTGTTGTATATTGTTGTACATGATCAAGTCACGAACCACCTTATTCGAGAACAATATTATATTGGAAGAGAATAGAATGAAACTGTATCTAATTAGTTCCTCCATTAGGACACATGAATTGAGCTAACATGGCGCTCCTAGATTGTACGTCAAAGGAATCAATTAAGGAGTGCCTACAATATCCTTGAAACGCCGGTAGATTAGAACATGTCTGTTCGCCTTCCATCCCCTAAATACAGAATCATATTAGTAATAACAATGTACAAGCATGTGGTGTGAAAATAATTTGAACTTTTTATTCAAAGATCAATACATGCATACATCCAAGAAAAGGAGGACTAATGGCAGCTGGGAGATATATGCTTGTGGGCTGTGGCAGCTACTTTAAACTAGTATTTATCTACTGGGCTGTCAATTTAAGTTTTCAATTTAAATTGGCGACGGATTTATTCAGGAAAAACACAAAATAATAACACTGCGAAAAAAGAGGATTAATTAAGAAAGTTGAAATCTTTTAAGTTGTTTTACCATCAAAATAGTAGTGCTAATGATCTTTTTCCTTTTTCCTTTATAGAAGACGATCAAGAACCTGTTCGACAAATGGGTCCGGACAAGAGCATTAAAACTCGCAAGCTTCGTCATCGAGTTTCCTATCAAAATATGATCCCTGAAGATTTGATCATTGAAATTACGTCTGTCGGTTAAATCCCTATTGAAGTTCAGGTGCGTTTCGAAACCATGGTGCGATTTAATCTCCAGCAAACAATTTGTTCAATCCCAATTAGATTTTGCAACAAATCACCCAAATTTTGTCCACCACAATGTTATAATCCCAATTAGATTGATCACAAAACGATATGGTAGAAATTGTGTTTGCCTGATGAAGAAGTCTTCTTTGAACTCGTTATTGTATAATGAATCTATGGATTGGGTCGAGCTTCACTATCCGTTGGAGAAATGTAATCCTAAGGTTGTTGATTTTGTGGATTACTGTAATGGACTCTGTTGCATAATGATAAACCAAAAGATATTTTCCTGTGGAATCCGGCTACCCAAAAGTCCAGGCTTCTTCCTCCTTACCCAAACTCTACCATAAACTCCATTGGTGAACATGGTTTTGGTTTTGTGGATGACGATTATAAGGTTTTGATTCGGAGATACAACTCTGATCCACAAGATTTTGTACTGTATAGTTTGAGAACCAATTCATGGAAAACAATAGCCAACTTTATGGAAGAAGGTAGCTATTCCACTGATTATTCAGGGAAGTTTGTGAATGGGAATCTTCATTGGAGTATGTGGATTGAAGGCAGATCCTGCTACAACATAGTTTATTACAATTTGAAGACTGAGGTTAATGGGATTATTGACCTGCCAACAGGTTTGAGGTCAGATTTGAGGTCATATCGACTGTCTTGGCCTCTAGACACAGTTGGAGACTACTTCGCTCTGTATGACATGTACGTGAGTAGCAGCAAGTCCATCTTTGTCGATGTGTGGATTTTGAATTCGGATATGCACTGGGAAAAAATGGCTACGATTGATCACAATCATCTCTGTCAGACCACTGGCATTTCAATTAGATTTAAGCCCGTGTCCGTGTTGTGAAATGGTGAAATCCTGATGGTTCCTAGACACTGATAGTGTATATGTCCTAGAGACAGTCTTTATTAAGGGCATGCAGCCCTTATTAAGGGCATATATGTACTATTACACAGGTAAAATATAATATATGTTTGTTGTTTGACTATTGAGTATCGCTTTCATATTTATATTACACCAGGCATACAACATGTCATATCTCTATTCCTGTCTGTATTGATATTAAACATGTCCCCTCGGATAGATGACCGATCACACAGATAGTGGGAGCTATGTGAGTTATCATCTATCCCAAACTCTCCCTAGTCGAGGTTCATCTCGGATGTAGGCGTCTGAATGAACCAGTTGAGACTAGTATGCGTGGAGGTTATACTTGTTAGAGCAAGTGTGAGCCGATCCCACAGCCACGGAACGGATTGTTGGACAATCAAGAAACGTTCCCATAACTCCGCATAGTTTTTCGAAGGGTGATTACCGAACAATGGAAGTACCCACCGGAAACTCCCATCGATGTATACTCTACACCGAAGTGTCTATGGGAACCGGAAAGTTGTCAAAGTGATGCCAGTCGTCCTTTGGACTTACAGGACTTTATCATCACATTTGTTGCCCCATATCCTTGGTGGACCCATCGATGTCAGCTCTGAATAAGCAGTTGACCCAAGACACGATCCAGGATTATGGCTACATACAAATGGGGATGATAAGTGCTTCTGTGAAGGATTCATCTCTCATGTGTAGCACAGGAGAGCACTGCTCATAGTTGTTCATAGTTGTGATTGGTAAAACCGCTGGCCAGCGTATCAATATTATTATGATAGTCATAATAGATATTGGATTCACCAAGCAACTCACTGAAGACGCCCGTGGATGTATTCTTGGGATAGACACTTCATCGATCCTAGATGCATTCGGGTCAGTCAGATGAAGGGACGTTACCATCGCCGCGTTGAGCGCGACAGACTTCACAACGAAAGGGTTTGCTTTGAGAAACCTCTCAAACGTCCTCATGTATTAATATTGCAAATGGAACCGTCTAGGAATTCCATTTTGCCTAGTCTAGGACTTGCTTAATACAATGAGGCCCTATGGGTCACACTATGTGGTGATTCAGCTTATCCGAATATCCTTGAAGATGTAATCGCAATTAATTTAGAATTAATTGTGACTGATGGATTATAATTGATTTGGAATTAATTATAATAATTTGTGGCTCAATTAATGATTTGGAATTATTAATTGAATTGGCTGATTAATTGTATTTTATGTAAATCCAATTAAAGATTATATTTTAGAAATATAATAGAGGTTTGATTTGAAAGGATATGTTAATTTAAAATTAATATATGCACATGGGCAAAATCTAATTGGAGTTTTAATTGCCTTAGAACTATAAGTGGGTCCCAAAATCGGGACCCACCTATCACCCTTGACGCGCGCGCGAAGCAGTAGTAGTAGGGGAAGGAGTTCGACTCCTTCCTCTATTAGAAGTCAAGGGATAAGTTAAATTTTCCTGATTGAGTTTTAATTTGATTGAGAATGAATCTGGACTTGAATTGGTTTCCTAGTGCGATAAGAATTAGATTCTTAATCCTTTATGAAGTCTAATTGATTATTCTTTAGGCTTCTATTGACTACTATATATAGTAGACTATTAGAGAGCTTTGATGATGGTTGATTTTATGGTTGAACACAGTTGATTCAAGATCATTCTTTCTACCAGTTTTCTTGGAGAAAATAAAAGCTCTCCCCTACCTCTCCTCTAGCCACGCGCGCGCCACCCTCACCGGAGGAAAACTGCCGCCCCATCTTCTTGAACCACACAAAGAATATCCTAGCATTCTTTCTGATAAGCTGTTCATCCGTGGATACCAAGGTTGAGGTTCAAGGAGCTAGAAACTAACTTTTATTGTCTTGCAGATAATCAAAGTATTGCAGACATCTTCGACTTCGACGAAGTAGAAGATTCACCGGACTATTACGAAGACTTGATACTTGTGCTTGCTTTTGGAGTATTGTAAGTCTTCTGATTAACGTGTTTAATATATACGCTATATACATGATCAATTAACCTGCATGTTAAGAAATTTTTTGAAATTCCGCTGCGTACCCTAGGGGTAACTCTGACCATATTTTCTTACAGATACAGCCTAGCCTCGGGCAATACTTGGATAATTGTTTTTAATCCCAAAACCAATTTTTTTGAAAAATGTGTCATTGACAGGATTGGATTTGGAAAATGTACTTGCAATACTATTGGAGCAAGTGTATACATCCAAAGCTTAGTATCGCCTTTCACAAATGAGTAGGGATGGCAATGGGCCGGGCTGGGCTGGGCCACCAGAGGCCCGGTACTGGCCCGGCATATTTGGCTCAGGCCTAGGCCCGAGTACGGGCCTAAAAATTTAGGCCCAAGCCCAGTCCGTCATGGGCCGGGCCGGGCTCGGGCATGGCCCATTTTATTATTTTTTTCAAAAGAAATAAAAAGACAATCATTTTTTTAAATCAAAAAATTTTTAAAAAACTAGAAATTAAAAGATTTAAGAAATTAAAACAAAAAATGCTTCAAGTAGTTATAAATTATTAAATGTGGTGTATATTAAAATATATAATTCAATAGAGAATTTTGTAAATACATAGAAAAGTATGAAAAATATATAAATTACAGCTTAATTTAATACTACTAATGTATAAATAACAAATTAAATATTTATATTTACATATATTACATATAATATATACAAAAATATAGTATACAGTTGGGCCGGGCCGGGCTAGCGGGCTAGAATTTCCGGCCCATGGGCCTATATAATAGGCCCAAGCCCAGCCCAAAAGGGTGATCGGGCGGGCCTGGCCCGACAAAATCGGGCTGCGCCTGGGCCGGGCTCGGGCTGCCGGGCCCAAATTGACATCCCTACAAATGAGGCTTGATATGGAGTATAGGCAGAAGAGTATGTTTTTTCTATTTCTAGAGAAATTTTATAGTAAGATTAACTTCCCGTTATATTAATTATTCCGTTATGTCAATTATTACATAATAATTCTTTGAGGCCTGATTGATAAATATAGCTAGCTTTAATTTTTACCTCAGGTGCATCAGCTATCTGTAACTAACTATAAATTTGGTTAATTGATTACTGTATTAACATAGTGAATATTTTGGGTTGTTGCTTGCGAATTAAAGTTCCAATAGTAGTATATGAAATTCATCTCAAACAGATACTAATCTTTGGATCAGAAGTTTAATCGATTTTGACATTTAACCATGCAGTGCAGCGTAACTGTTAATATAGGAGAGCCAAGGCATTGCTTGTCATATGCGCAACATTATGAATCCTCTCCCTCACCGCAGTCGGCACTCGGCAGTCCATTGGCAAAGTACATCCCAAAGTTTGATGCGGTGATTTAGCTCATATCTGCCATGGACTTGTTTAGCTGCTGAGCTCCACCTATATTAACCATTGCAAAACAAAACAACTCATTAGATTCAGGGGCGAAGCTAGGATTTTATAATACCCCGTGTGCCGACTTTAGCTAAAGTAAAAAGATTTTGTCGATAGAAGGTTTTCAAAACAAAAATCTCGCATGCCATTACATTTAAGTCGAGAAATTAACTTCCCTTGTCCATAAAGAAGCCGAATGCTTTGTTTTTATTGATTTTTTCAGGAACTACCTTAACTACAAATTAATTTTAAATTATACAAGTAATAAAATAATATTTTTAAAACCATTGGAGAAGACAAGGCTTATTAAATTTATATTTTAATAATATGATATATTTAAAACTTATTATAATTTATAATTAGTTTATGGGATCAAATGAACTATAAAAAGGATTAACTAATTAAAACCAAAATTGACAAATTATTAAAGATGATACTATACACTTAAAATAAAAATAATAAGATAGATGTTTGAAATATGGAAGTAGTAGTACTAGTTTTTTTTTCCCAAACTGAAACCGTATGCCGCACGGGGTGGATGTCAACATAGATTCGCCCCTGATTAGATTGAACAAATAAGCAGCCATAATAGCACCGATATCCAATACAGCTCGACTTTCGTTTCTCTCAGTGATTTTCTGTAGAAGAAACCGTGGTGAAGAAAACAACGCCTCAGTCTTTTGTTGAATTTTAAATTACTACTAAAAGTTATTCATAAATTTTCTGGCTCAATATATAAAGTTTTCTGGCCGGCTCACTAATTTTTTGGACAATGGCTAAATTAAATGGTACGGAAGCCTAATTCAACAAGGAGTCAGATTGGAATGGAAATATGAGTACTGAAATTAAATGAATATGGACTAAGTTGCAATTGTAGTATACTACGTACGTAGTGACTAGTGAGTACTCTGTCTTTTGGGTGAGAGTAAGCAGATGCCGTTGTATTGATCAAGATGGAAGGCCAGGATCAAGACACGTTGCTGCTTTATCTTTGAGAGATTAAAACGCTGTCGTTTCAACTTAGGGCACCTGATTCTTCAATTGCTCAAATTAGGACTTCTGAATTTGGGGGCGAATTCCTCTATTGGCGAATTAATGTCCGCACGAACTAAGTTTTTTTATGGCAGATCATTGTGCTGCTGACAATTTCCAGACCAATTTAACATTCACAACATAGGCAAATCCTGAAACAATCACATCCATAACACTCACTGCCGTCGTCATCCTCTTCAGACCGGGCCGGACCACCATTGACGGATCTGATCTAATGATGGACCGGGCCAGACCAAATGCCAGGCCCACCCATAATTAGGAGTTAGGACTGCGCGCATAATTAAGATTTCTTAAAGTTACGTATCTTAAGATATCTAGAAGACGATATATCAAGAACTTGTCGACTAAGTCAATCTACGGAAGAGAGCATTGAAACTTCAATCATAACAATGATATATCCCATAAGATTTGATCATTGAAATCTTGTTAAGGCTGCCCGTTAAATCCCTATTGAAGTTCCGGTGTGTTTCGAAACCATGGTGCAGTTTGATCTCCAACAAACAATTCGTTCAATCCCAATTAGATTTTGCAACAAAACACCCGAATTTCGTACACCACTATGTTATGTTTACGACAAGGGCGGCACGCCTCATCACTGGTTTGGTTAGCCTAAAGAACTTATCTTTGAACTCGTTATTGCATGATGAATCTATGGATTATCGATCCTGACTATCCAATTGTTGGTCCCTATAAACAACAAGAAAAGACTAGAGGGGGGGGGTGAATAGTCTTTTCAAACTTTTGTCGTTTAAAAACTTTCTCAGCAAGTACTTATTACTTTTCAGTAATGAGGTTGCTGATACTTAACTTTCTCAGCAAGCGTAAGTTACTTTCCAGTAGCTTGGTTTGCTGATACTTAAAATCAGAGAGGGAAAGTCTTTGAAACGATAAGTGCTCTTTCAGCAAGTAAAGAGTTTTCAGCAAGTGAAGTGAGTGACTGTGTACAAACTGATATAATTTGCTGAAAGCTAAATGCAGTAAGTAAATCACACAAACGCTTTTATAGTGGTATCTGAGAGTGGCGTAATCTCTCAACTAATCCACTTTGTCCTTTCTAGGACTGAATCCACTAAGATATGATTGAGGTTCCTTACAATCTCCTATCTAAAGCGATTCAACCGAAACCAAAGCGAACTTGCTTTGTCTCCAACCTAAACTAGAGAACTCAACCTTGTTCTCCACCAAACTTGGTACTTTTAATCAGCAAGACTATGCTCGATTAAGTTCCCCCTGAATATCACGCCTGAAAGGGTGTATTTTCAGTTAGAGAGTTTTGGGGTGAGATGACTTAATTATAACTTGGGCAAATAACGTACAGTACCCTCGTTAGATTTTTCTATTACGAATTTCTCCCTATTAGATTTTTTATTACGGATTTCTCCCTGTTAGATCAATTTAATTACATCTAACCCAGCGAACTTGACTTTTCACGAACTAAAAGCTGGAAAATACCATTTTGCCCTCGTTTGAAAATCTGATTTTTTCCAGAGCCAAACAGCTTAATATTGGCACGTGCTGGGCACGTGTGGGGTTAGATGTAATTGAATATGTGCAAGAAGGTAGTAAAATGAAAAAAAAAAAATAGCCGTTGTAAATTGAAAACTAGCCGTTGGATTTGAAATTCCAGCCTATTTATACCCCTTCAAAGTGTTGTTTTGGTACTCTTACTTCCTTTCATCAACTATATGCACATATATCTTGTTGTATTTCTTAAAAATGAGTGAATCGAGTGTTATTCGTCCAGTTTGTAAGAGTTCTAGGTGTCGGAAGCGTACTATTCTATCTGTGGCAGAAAATGGGAGATTTTATTGGAGATGTCCAACACATGGATGGTCGGAATGGGGTAACGAGCAAGAAGATGTTCAATTACAACGTCGTGGAGAAGTTATTCATCCTACGGTGGTATGGGAATTCGTTCAACCAAGACATCGCGAACAAGTTCAACCAAGACATCGTGAACAAGTGCAAGCAAGTGAAGAAGTAATACAAGAATCAAGGGAACAACCATTACCAACAAAAAGGAGAGCTGCAATAATCAAGCAACCAAAGGAAGACAAATACCATAGAATAAGGCAACTAATTTGCCTCAATCTGTTTCTGCTATCTATGTATCTACTAGTGCAAATTTTCAAATCATTCAAGTAGAATTAGTTCCACAGAATGTAATATGCTGCAGTACATAATAACCTTCAGAATTCCAACATAGTGCAAAAGAGCTACTGCTAGAGTTTCAGTACATAACAAACTTCAGAATTCCAACATAGAGTTATTTTCACAATTCAAACCTCAAACAAATGAGCTTTAAAAGTGAAACAAAAGCCAAAATATAAAGCAAAGCTACTGCTAGGAGTCTGCTTTTTCCCAATCAACACATCAATGTTCAAAGTAAGCCATCCAACCCCTCCCACTACCTCTTCCCCTGCCCCTGCCTCTCCTTCCACCTCTGCCCCTTGTTGATCTGCCATCACTAGTGCTTGGACCTGCTTCAAACTCATCAGTCCTCTTCCTCTTGTTCTTCCTCTGCCAAATATTAACCAACTAATCAGCACTTGGAGCTACCATATACTAGAATTGACATAAGACTATTAGGGATCAACATACAAATGATCACTTACAGTAGGAGCTGGCTCACTTGGACCTGGTTGATTTGGAGCTGGCTCACTTGGACCTGACTGACTTGAGTGCCTTGCTGAGTGCCTAGTTGTAGGCTGCCTTGTAGCTGGTTGCCTTTGGGTTGGCTTCCTTGGAGCCGGTTCATTAGTAGCTGGTTGAGTAGGAACTGGTTCACTTGGAACTGGTTCAGTTGGGGGTTCACTTGGACCTGGCTGGCCTGTAGCAGCACCTTTGTGTCTTTGCTGCAAGTAAGAAAAAAAGACAAGTTAGCAGGTGAAGTATAGAATAAAGGGAATAAAATGAAGAGGAAATAATGCAAGTTGGCAGATTACCAGTGTGGGACACTTCTTGTAAGTATGGCCCCTGTTTCTACAAAGACTGCAAGTAGGAGGTCTCCTCTGCAAGTGTAGTGGAGTTTTCTTTCCCCTATACCCCTCACTTGGATGTCTGATCCTCACTTTACTTGGCCTGCCAATTTTCTTCTCATTAACTGGAGGTGAACACTCTTCTTGTGTCAAGTTTTTGGGCCAGAATCTGTAGTCATCAATGGGGAGGATACTCATGTCATATGCCCTATTGTAGGCAGCAGTGGTATGATAATCACTTACAAATTTATCAGCATCATCTCTATTGTAAGTAATCACCACCCATGCGTGCCTACAAGGTATGCCAGTCAAGTTCCACCTATTACAATTGCAGCTCCTTGTCTCCATATTGACAACAAAGGTGTAGCTAAAATCTTCAACCTCAAATATACCATATCCTGATTCTGTCTTGAGACGAAGCTTCCTTGATTGATCAAAGGTTTCATTAATCTCTCTTAGCACCCTTGGCATTAAACTAGTGTCACAGGCCTTCCCTTGTTTCCTCCTCAAAGCAATCCTCTGCATGACCTGATGCCTTAAGCCCTAGTACAGTAACATAAAGAGTTACATAAACAGAAAGAGTTACATAAACATAAAAAGTTACATAAACAGAAAGAGGTAAAGTAATACCTCCATGATGTTGAGCACTGAGTATCCTCTGATAGGCTCCACCCATGAGTTGAAACACTCACTCAAGTTGTTGGTAACATGATCTACACGGGGAGTTGGATCATAAGCATGTCTGGCCCAATGACCAAGTGGTATATCCATCAAATAGTCATAAGCAGCTTGACTGATAATCCTTATCTTCTCCATAGCTTTGTTGAACCCATAGGCCGTGTATGCAGTAGAAGCCTGCTAGTAATGCTTCTTCAATACAACTCCACTCCATTTTAGCTTGAAATTGTCATATATGTGTTTTGCACATTTCCTGTTTATGACATATGGGCATTTCTCCTCAATCACATTCACTAACCCCTGCAACCATAAAGAAAATCAAATAAAGAACAGTCAACAATTAAAAACTGTAAACAATAAAGAGCTGGAATAAAAAAAAAACAATAAACACATTACCTTTTGTCTATCTGCCATGAAATGCCAATGTTTGTCAGCCTCAAAAGGACCAACAAACATATCCAAGCAATGCATGAAGAAACCCCATGACTCCTTGCATTCTATCTCAACAATGGCCCAAGCTAGAGGAAATATACCACGGTTTGCATCTGTGCCTACTGCACTTAGCAGTACACCTCCATACCTTCCCTTTAAGTGACATCCATCAAAGAACAAAAATGGAGGACAACCTGCCAGAAAACCTTTCTTAAGACCAGCTAATCCACAAAAATACCTATTAAAGTGTGGCTCCCTTCCAATTGCAGGGATGGTCTCAAGCTCTGACACTGATCCTGGATTGGTAATCTTCACCATGTCCCTATATTTTGGAGCCAGCCTGTAGGCTTCTTCAGGGTTACCACCCAATATCAGTTGAGCTTTCTCCCTTGCCCTCCAAACCTTCATGTAAGGCACTTTCACTTTGAGCTTCTTATTTACCCATAACTCCAACTTCTTAGCACTGAGATTTGGATGCTCTTTGAGTTCCTCCACAAACTTCTCACACAAATAGTTTGTGTCTGCCATCTTGGGATCTACTTGCCTTACACACCTGTGTGTTCCAATGTATCTCTTCACCATTAGGGACTTATCTTCTGTTTCACTAGCATGAAGTCTCCATGGACAGCCCTTCAAAAAAGAAAAACAAGTTAAACACATGCACTTTCACAATCAAAAAAGAAAAACAAGTTAAACACATACCTTATCCTTGGCCTTGCAGTAAACAGTCACCCTATCCTTGTCATTCCTCTGCCTACCCATGCTGAATCCAATCTTCAAAGCATACTCCTTCAATCTTCTCCTAAGGTCATATACAGTAGCATATACCTGCCCAACTTCAAACTCTTTATCCTCAGCATCATAGTTCTCCTCAAATTCATCTCCAACCCAGCCTTCTTGTCTACCATACTCTGGCTCTCCATCACTTGGGTATGGGACTGGTTCACCATCATCATCTCCATTTCCATCAGTAGCTTCAGCTTGGTTCACATCATCACCTTAATCACAACACATATCAATGTATTAATGTCAAATTAAAGTTCACAAATATGAATTTATCAATGTATTAATAACAAAACAGAAACACAGTACATACCTTCATGGTGCTCCTCATTCTCATGGTTGTTTTCAACATCAGAGTCACTACCCTCATCCTTTTTAAACCCAATTAATATATCCTCATCCTCATGAATGTTTTCTGCCCTTGGCTCATCAGTCTCCCAGTCCACAAAGGCCTCATCATCACTGTCTCCCATCATCCCATCACTAGGAGCTTCTTCCTTCTCATCCTCAACATTCAAAGCTTCAGTATCACTCTCAGACTGAAGCATGTCTTCACCAAAATAATCACTATCTGCAGAGTCTTCCTCCTCAAACTCATCACCAGCACTTTCCTTCTCAAACTCATAACCAGCAGGTTCCTCCTCAAGTCTATCACCAGTAGTCTCACCAGTAGTCTCACCCTCAGGGAATAAAGGAGCTTGTTCACTTTCACTACTACTATGCCAATCCTCCACAACTGGTGGATCTCCATCATCAGCCCTCTCATCATTTCCACCACTATCAGTAGCATTTTGAACTGCAGGGTCCTCCAATGTGGTATAAATGAACATCAAATCATCCACAACTCTATCCCAATTTATAGGATTTACAGGAACCTCATTAGGCATCTCATTGACAGCTTGGAGTGGAGTTTCTTTGTCAAACCTGGGAATGTATACATCCTCTGGGGTTTTTTGATGAGAATCATTGTGTGTATGAGGTGGAGTTTGGACATGTGTAGGAGATGGAGGTTGGACAGGCTGAGAAGGCTGTGTAGCTTGTGTCATAGGTGGAAATTCATCTTCTTCAGTCAAATCAATAACATCAGCAGAGGATGGGGGAAAAACTTTGGGTCCTTTAGGTGGTGGAGGCTTGTTTCCCCTTGGCCTAAACACTCTTGTTCTCCTCAGGGGTGGATCATGCAATGGAACAGTAAATGGCATATCAATATCATCACTCAGCTTCTTCTTACCTTTTTTCTTACTAGGAGAATCATCTTTAGCTAATGGCTCAACAATATCAGACAATACAGTAACCTCAGCCTCAAGATGTTCCATGTTTTTTTCAAATAACATCCTAACATCATCATCATTTACTAGCTCTATTTGCTGACCACCACTCTCAGACAGAATACCATACAACGAAAAAAACACAGTCTCATCAATTTGGTCATTTACAGTCACTTTATTCAACAATGTATCATTCACAGCCTTCAAGAGTTTTTGGTGAGAATACCTTTTTGGATCGACATCTGCAATGGTGTGCTGATTCTCACCATGGGTAAGACGAATCATAAACAAGTCCTTCTTTCTCCGCATTGGTGCAACTGAAACCCTAGTTTCGACATATTGCCAAAATTCAGAAACACAGACCAAATACGCATAACATAGTGACATATAAAGCATAAACATCAAGAAATCATGTAAAAAATTACAGAGCATTCTCAATTTTGAAAGAAATCGTACTCACCTTCAAACCAGTAGCCGTTTTTCAGGAATTGACCCCCAAAACTCCTCCACAATGTTCGACTAGCGAATATACATCAAATTGAGACCTTTACGGTGCACGATTATGGTTGATTTTGGGCGGAATTGGCAGTTGCAGAGAGACGTAATATGGAGGGAAGAAGGGTTTCTGGAGAAGAGACAAAAGAAGTAATGAGAAAATAAATTGGTTTTGTGTAATAAATCCCTTCAATTGTAGTAAGGCCGCGTTTGGAGTGAGATTAATGAATAGTGGCTTAAAAGCTGGTCAACGTTAATTGTTTAAAATTGGACTAGAAGTAATTCTCAAACTAGCGAGGAGAAAAATGAAAAGTGGCCTTCTAACAGGGGGAGTCTGAGTAATTTTCCCTTATAACTTATTCAGTTACAACAAGTAATCTAAGAAACACAACTTGGAATACTTTGCAGTAAACAAGTTTGATTGTTTCTGGTGTCAAGACTTGTTCTTGTTCGAAAGAAAGAACACTAAACTAATTTCTTAGCCGAGTTTGTTCTACTTCTTCACAAGTAGCTTTTTCAAGCTTTCAGTCTTGGAACGGATCAATGGCAGTAAGAGTGATTGAAGGTTTGTGAGTTTTTAAGCACAAGTGAGAGTTTGATCACGTTGTTGACACACTTCAACTCTTTGCCGGATGACCTCTATTTATAGTGCAAGTAAGGAGCCATTTGAATTTCAAATCCTAAGGCTTTTGTTCCTTAACATGTCACTATCTTGCTTTTGTACTTTCAGCAGCGACTTTGTTTGTCTTCTAGTCTTCATGTTCTTTGCGTGTAAGCTTTGCATTAAATGCACATTTGAATAGAATTCAAACAGTAACATTGGAGCGCAAAATCTCGTACATTCAGCAAGAGGTCACATATGTTCATCAGCAAGTGTTCAGTCTCAGTTTCAGCAAGCACAACCTACTCTGTCTTTCAGATTTTCATTTATGCAATGCTGTTGCTGAACATTCCACTTTCTGAGAAAACACGTGCCTTACCAGTCTTCAGCAATCTTCAAGTCTTCAAGTCTTCAATTCTTCAGATCTTCAAAAGTCTTCAAGATTCTGACCGGTTTCTTATTTGCTTCAATAATTTGTTTGTAATAAACAAAATATATCTTCAGCAAATGCTTCAATAGGTCATTTTCTTTTCAGAAAATAAGATTCATTAAAGCTAAGCATCAATAAGATATTTTCTTTTCAGAAAATAAAATACATCATACGCAATTGTGTCAATAAGATATTTTCTTCTCAGAAAATAAAATACGTCATACACAAAAGAAATAACTTATCTAATACCTAACTAAGTCATCAGCAAACGTTCCTCTTTTACAATGTCCTTAAAATTCTAAATTCCTATGGACCTTAAGAGTACTAGTTACTGGACTGTTCTTAATTTAGCATGGTTAATTGCTCATCAAAATTACAAGCTTCCTAACAAATTTCCCCCTTTTTGATGTTAGCAATCCATGGCTAAATTAATTGTTACCCTTTTAGAGGTTTCTGATGTTGAATAAATCAGATGATTAATGCAAGCATACTTGAATAAATAAACAGTAAGCATAAGTAAGTTGCATAATCAAAAACCAATAAGAGTAAAAAAGAATTCATTGCTGAAAGTTATCAAACAGAAGTTTACAAGAAAGCATAGATAACTAGGAATCAGCAAACAAAAACTTTAACAAAAACTATTGCAGGGACTTAAGCTCTTTCAGAGGATTTTCTCAAAATCTCTCTTACACTCTTCTCAGCAAGTGCAGTGAATTCAACACAATCCTTCTCGTAGTTTTCCAGAAGCCTACGGACTTGTAGTTGAAGAATTCTTGCATTTTTGCAGGCCGTATGATGATGCTTTTCAGCATTCATTTCCATGTAATTAGTTACCCACAAATGCATGCCCAATTGCTGGCATGGAGAAGTTGTGTATCTGAAATGCCTCTCGGATGAATCTTTCTTAACCAGAGAAAATCTTCTTCTTGATCCTTAGCAGTGAGATAGAAGTACTCATAAGGAATCAATCCAAGTTTCTTCTTAGGTTTCTTTGTTACCGGGTCAGCGTAGTAAGCAATGCCAGGTGGTTTGATCAGATTTGGTTCTTGCTTGTATGTCTTAACAATGGCAATTCTTCTTACTTGGAACTCTAGATTCAACCATCTCCCAGCAACATTTCTTGGGAGGGATTCTTCCCTTTGATTTCTTTGGACCTTGAGTTCAATCCATTTGAACATTTGATTCAAAATGGCCGTAGGAAAGAACTCATTTACCAGCAAGTCTTCCAGCTTTAAAATCCAGCAACCATGAATGTTTCTGATTACATTCTGAGTGGTTTCCTCATTGCTGGTCTTCGTATATTCAATGCCGGAGCCAATAGCAGTGCTGGCCAGTCGTTTCTCTTCCTGTCTTTGCCTTCTTCTTCTTGATTTAGCGTTGTCTTGATCTCTTGCTGAAAAGTCAGACGAAAAATGCCTTGAGTGGCCAGACGGAGTTATGGCTGTTAAGGGTCTAGCTCTTATGGCTTGAGCTATTGTTTGATTGTCATCATCTTCTTCATCATCTTCATTCAGATTGTGATGACTTTCAGTGTGACAGAAATCTTCAGTTTCAGCAGCGGTTTTTCTCTTTTTGGTACTTGCTGAATTTAATTCAGTTTCTGCTTGTCTTTTAGAACTTTGCTCTCTTTCAGCAAGAGGTTCTAATGGAAGTGGCGCATCAACAGCAAGAGTAGGAGGGGTTTGATTTCTTTTTCTAGTGTTCTTCTTTTCCCCCTTAGACATGGATTGCAACATCGGAGTGATGTGCAGAGAATAAAACTCATTGCAATTTTCAGCAAGAGTGGAGAGACTGTTATACTTCATGATGATTACTTGTTGGTCAGAGTTCATTGTTGCCAACTCTTTTTTAATATTCATCATGTTCTCTTCATGTATTTTTCTGTTGCGGCCTTCTCATCCATAATATTCTGAGCTTTGACAAGAGCAGTTTTTGCAAGCCTGAGCGCCTGACTTACATCTTCTTCATAGCTCTTGTGATAAAGACTTATGTCTCTCTGAGCTATTGTCAATGTTGTAGTGCGTCTCAGCACTGTAGCCAATATCTTTCCAATGTCAAGTGGGCTCTCAGCAAGCAATGCCTCATCTTCAGCTTTGCAGGCATCATGGACTTGCTTTAGTGCTAGAATTCTGGGAGTAAACTCCTCAACTCCTGGGAACGACACTAAATGAGGTGTTAAGGAATGAACCTTAATCTCAGAAGCAAACTGATCATCACGCGTCAGCAATTCGGCTCTTAGACCATCGTCTAAATCATTGATGTAATCAGGAGGAGGAATCTGAATGACTTTTGGGTCTTGCTTGGATTGTTCATCATCATTTTCTGACAAGTCGTCATCATCCTCAGATTCATCAAGTTGAGCGACTTTTATGCCTTTGTCAGTAGCTTCTTTTCCTTTTTGTTGAGTGGTTGGTGATGGCAACACTTCAGACTCAACAACTGGAGTTTCACCAGTAGATAGTTGTTTCAATTGAGTTTGTGGCTCAATTACTGGAGTTTCGCCAGTAGTTAGTTTTAATTGAGTAGTTGCTGAAGGCAACGTTTGAGACTCAATAACTGGAGTTTCGCCAGTAGTAAGTGGAAGGGATGGAACTTCCTTTGATTTTGGTCTTGAAGATTCATCAATTTCCAGATCCTGCGTATGCCTTGCATGGATTACGAGACTGTTTTGTAGAGCTCGTTGGTAATCTTCATCTTCTTCATCCTCATCTTCAAGGTTTTCTTCAGTAACCTTGGCATCAGAAACTGGACTCTTGCCATTTTTCAAGGCAGCCCTTTTTCTGGCGTATTCTACTTCAGTATCAGCACCTTGTATAGGTGCTTGATTTTCAGCAGCAGGAGGAGGTTGAGATTCTTGCTGAGATTGTTGTTGTTCAGCTTGCTGATTGTCAGATTGAATATTGTCAGCAGCTGTTAACTTCAATCCACCAGCACCAGGACTTGGACCTTGATTGTCATCATCGTCATCTTTCTTGTCCTTAGAATCTTTTCCTTCATCATCACTGGGATCAGAGGGAATGTTCTCATCTTATTCTTCTTCTTCATCATCCGTCAGAATGACTAGCTCAACATGCTTGTACAAAGCAACACTTGTCACATCCTCTTCCTCAGTTAATTTGTGGGGATCAGCCACCACAGGAACAAAAAGACCTTTGAGCATCACAGCTTGTTCAGCTGGAGAGGCACTCTTAAATTTGGCCTTCATATTCTCTCTGATTTGAGCAATCAGATTTGAGCTCATTATGTGAGAATATGTCATTTCTTCAGGAAGGATGGAGTGGACAAATGTCTCGAGCTTTAACAGTGAAGTTCTCTTTTTCTCATTTGAGAGATGAAGGTGAAGATCTGAGAAGTCCATTCTTCTGTATCTTTGCCAGTTGCTGACAGACTTAGCAACTCTTGACAAAGTTGTCCTCTTGAAATTCAAGTAAAGTTCTTCAGAACTTACTTGCTGATCTTCAGTGATGAGTACCACTTCAGTGGTCTCCTTTTGAGCCTGAAAAAGAATTTTATTTAGATCAGGAATGGTTTGGAGAATTGTTTTAGAGTTTATATCTGAAACATGATTTACCTGCTGAGAGTCAGCAAGCTCATGTAGTACAATTTCCATTCCATGAGGAGCTTGAGTAGCATCCTTCATTTGTTCATCCTGAAATAAATTAAAATTAGACACAAGTACTACGCTGTCAAACTTAGTTTTTATACCAAAATTATTAAATACCTGCTGAGCAGGGAGTGTTGGTTCTGGTGCAGAGGCTTCAACAACCATCTGACTTGCATCTTGAGAAGTCTGTAGAGAAAAAATAATTTTAGCAAAAGAACAATTTTCAGAATTAGAAGTTTTACTGATGGTGGAATTAACTACCTGCTGAGGAAGGACAGGTTGTGGCTCAGTCCTTTCAGCATTAACAGTTTCTTCTGCTTCTGGGACTGTTTCTTCAGCAGACTTCTGATTTTGCTCTAACTGAGAAAGCTGTGCGGTTTCAGCAATCTCCCTTGTCTCTGAATTGACAAGTTGAGCAGAAGCATCTTGACCTTTAAGCTCACTGCTTGTCATGAAGAGATCAATTGACTTGTTGGATGATTCTTCAATCTCCAACTCCATTTGTTTGCTTAAATCTTCCAGTACAAGCTGGACTTTGTCCATTGAAGTCTTGGGTGAACTTGGGCCAGTATTCTCAGCATCAAGAGATGCGTCTTTGAATAGTGCTTCTTGAGTTTCAGCAACTTCAGGAACTGGAACCATTGCTATTTCAGCAACTGGTCCATCAGCAAGCTGTGTTTCAGCAACTTGATGAGTTGCTTGTTCAGCAACCATCTTTTCAGCAGCATCAGCAAGTGCCGCTTTTTGCAGATCATCAGCAATATCACTTGCTGGTTCCATAGTTGGGTCATTTGGTCTATCTACAATGTAGATATCTGGGACTTGGGCAGGAATTTCATTTCCACTGCCTTGTGGTCTATTCTCAATAGAATTATCAACGTTGAGTTGATTGTTGAAGGCTTCCGCAAACACTTCAACATTGCTGATATATGTTTCAGTAATTACTTCAGCAACATCTACTGGCAAATGCGTTTCAGCATTTGTCTGGGAATTGACTGAGGAGTCTTGGACATTAGGGACTGACTGAGAAGCCAGTGTCTTCTTTCTTTTGTTACTTGTCCGTTTCCTCTTAGGTACGGGATTTGCTGATGACGCTGCAGTCTGAGTGTCATCATCAGCTTTCCTCTTTTTCTTTTTAGATTTCTCCAGTTTCCCAGAGTCATCTATTGTTGCATTTTCAGCAACGGCTGTTGTACACGTACCTTGTTGATTTTCTACAGCAGTTTCATTTGTGTTACCACCACCAACAACAGTTTCATCTCTAAGTTGCTGAGTGGTAACATCTGCAGCTGTTGTATACCTTTCTTGCTGGCTTGTGCTGACAACATTTGCAGTTGTTGTCTTCTTGGTTTTCTTTCCAGCAATCTTAGGTACATTCTGCTTGTAGAAAGATCTTCCCACATTGCACACAGATTTATTGATTGGCAATGGGTTTCTTAGCTGAATCCTGAAATGTTCAAGGATATAGCATATCTTGATTCCATACATAACTGGAAAGGAAGGTGAGACCTTGTTGTCTTCTACCTTTACCTTGAACTTAGTGACACAATCAACAAGCCTGTTGAAAATGTACTTAGCCCAGTTAAGTTCCGATTTATTTTCATAGATATGCATCAGCAATGGCCATCTTCTCAGGCCTACTTGGTCAATTCCTCCAACTTGGGAGTCAAGAACTTTTATTAGTAGCAGAGCTACTAGACCAAGTGAATGGCAGAGATGCTTTCTCTTAACGTGCTTTGTCCAAGTCACGGGAGCTATCTCGCCTTTCTTCATCTTTGCATTTTTGACGTCACTGTAGAAAGCTTCAATTTCTTCGTCAGAAGCAGTGACGTCATCTTCAGTTCCAGTGGTTGGAATCTGAAAAATCTCCGCTAAATCAGTCCATTTCAGGACGATTTGCGTGTTCTGAACATAAGTAAGGATCACTTTCTCAGTGACTCCATTAATGTCTGTAAGGGACTGGATTTCTGCATTGTTGTAGAATTCCATAGTATCAATCATGCTCACTTGCTTAGTGCGAGCAGAGATAAAGTTCATGAGGCCTTGCTGCTTGATGAACTCAAGCGCCTCTTCATTTTGGTCATCAAGTTCTTGTTCATAAAAGTACCTAATGTACTTTTCTTTTGCAAATCCTCCCCATTGCATCAACATCTCACACTTTGCAGTGTCAAGATATGACGGAGGCATAGGTTTTACAGTGATTCGGTCGTTTCCAGAGGTACTTTTTCTATTAAGAGTTGATCCACCATGATCAGCATCAGAATAGCCAACCAATTCAAGTCCAGAATCTTTAGGATACCATAATCCAACATTGATTGTACCTTTAACATATTTCAGTATTTTAATTGCCTTTTTGTAGTGTGATTCTCTTGGATCAGATTGGAATCTTGCACACACACAAACAGCATACTGAATGTCAGGTCTACTTGCTGTTAGATACAACAAGGAACCAATGAGCTTCCTATACTTGTGTTCTTCAACACTTTTGTCCTCTTTAGTATAGCCCAATTTGGTACCAACACTCATAGGGATCTTTTCAGGTTTCTCATCCTCTTTGATCCTAAACTTTATGAGCATTTCTTTCGCATACTTTGCTTGATTTATGAATATTCCATCTTTGAGTTGCTTGACTTGCAACCCTAGGAAATAATTCAATTTTCCCATCATACTCATTTCAAACTTACTAGTCATGAGTTTGGCAAAATCATCACAAAGTTGCTTGTCCTTAGATCCAAAAATTATGTCATCCACATAAATTTGAACTAAGATTAATTTACCATCATGGTTCATGGTAAAAAGAGTTTTGTCAACTTCACCTTTCTTGAAACCATTTTCCAGCAAGAATTTAACCAAGGTATCATACCATGCTCTTGGTGCTTGCTTTAGACCATATACAGCTTTCTGAAGCTTGTATACCATCTTGATTTCTAAGGGAAGTTCAAAGCCAGGGGGTTGTTCTAGGTAGACTTCTTCAGCAAGTTCACCATTTAAGAATGCACTCTTAACATCCATTTGGTAAACAATGAAGTCATTGTGAGCGGCAAAGGCCAAGAAAAGCCTAATTGCATCCAATCTTGCAACTGGAGCGTAAGACTCATCATAGTCCAATCCTTCAGTCTGACAGTAACCTTGAGCAACTAAGCGTGCTTTATTTTTTGTTACTTCACCAGACTCGCTCAGCTTGTTTCTGAACACCCACTTTGTACCAAGAGCTTTCTTATCAAGTGGCACAAGTTTCCAGACTTTGTTTCTTTCAAATTGATCAAATTCTTCTTGCATTGCCTTTATCCATTCAGAATGCTTCAAAGCTTCTTCTATGGTTTTAGGTTCAATTTCTGATACAAAGCAAGAGAATAGAGATTCTACTTCTACGACAGTTGCTTCTTCAGCAAGTCCTTGAGTAGCTTTGGATCTAGTCACTTGGCGTTTATTAATATCGCCAATCATATCCGTAGAGGGATGATCTCTAATCCATTTATTAACAGGTTTCCTGTTTGTTGGATCAGGATATGTTTGCTCATCAGCATGTGACTCTTCAGTATGTACTTGTTCAGTACTACTGGGAATTTGTATTTCTGCTGAGATTTGTTCGTCAGCAACTGCTTGTTCAGCATTGCTAGATTGAGGTATTTCATCAGCAGGCACTGGAGATTGCGTAATTTCAGCAACTTCCGGAGCAACCGCATCTTTTGCTGGAAATTCTTTGTCGTGAACTATATTTATCTTGTCATGAATCGGTGGAGGAGAGTCATTGTCAGAATCATCATTTAGTTCAATTGACTTAATTTGCCTAGCATCAGATTCAGTTCTTTGCTCATGTATGATTAGCTTTTTCATACATTCTGATATTTCTTCTTCAGCAGGCACACCTTGTGACTTTTCATAGAATACAACATTCACAGATTCTTCAATCTTTTGTGCCTTTTTGTTGTAAACTCTATAAGCTTTACTATGCAAGGAGTAGCCAAGAAATATCGCTTCGTCTGCCTTTGGTTGAAATGTTCTTAGGTATTCTCTACCATTATTAAGAACGAAACACTTGCAACCAAATACTCCTAGATGAGTGATGTTAGGAGGTCTACCAACAAATAATTCATAAGGAGTTTTGTTGTATTCCTTAGTAATCAAACATCTATTCTGAGTATAGCAGGCGGTATTAATCGCTTCAACCCAGTAAGCCTCATTTATTTCAGTGTCAGCAAGCATTGTTCTTGCGACTTCTTTCATGGTACGATTCTTCCATTCAGCAACACCGTTTTGCTGTGGTGTCCTTACTGAGGATAATTGATGTTGAATACCTTTTGAGGTACAATATTCAGTTATGTACTGGTTTACAAACTCAGTACCATGGTCTGTCCTTATGACTTTTACCTTGTCATTTTTCATGACTTCAAGCTTATTCAGCAAGTTAGGTATTTCAGTCTTGGTTTCAGATTTGTGCTTGATGAATACTACCCAAGTGAATCTTGAATAGTCTTCTACCACGACTAGACCATACTTCTTACCAGCATAGCTTGTTGAAGAAGATTCAAACAAGTCCATGTGTAAGAGTTGTAAAGGTTTTGTAGTTGACGGTACTGCCTTGTTCTTGAAAGAAGATTTGGTTTGCTTTCCTTGCTGACATGCATTGCAAACACCATCCTTCTTAAAAGTAACCCTAGGTAATCCAACTACAAGTGCCTTTTTAGACAGCTTATTCAGCGTCTTGAAGTTTAGTTGACTTGTTCGTTTTTGCCATAACCATGCTTTTTCAGCAAGGCAATCATGATCTGAGACAAGGCATTTTTCAACGTTTGCTGAAGACCAATCAACGGTGTACAAGCCTCCTGATCTTCTTGCAATCATTATAACCTTTTTAGTCTCTAAATCTATAAGTTTACATTCATCACTTTTAATTTCGATGTGGGGTTATATGTAATTGAATTTTAAGTAAAGGTGGTGAAATGAAAAAAAAATATAGCCGTTATAGTAGCCGTTGGATTTGAATTTTTGCGTATTTAAACCCCTTCTAACTCAATTTTTGGTAGTTTTTTACCTTCTTTACTTCTATATCTTCTTCCTTCTTAACAGAATGAGTGATTCGGGTGTTATTCGTCCGGTTTGCAAGGCTACAAGATGTCGAAAGCGTACTATCTTATCTGTGGGCAATGACGGGAGGTTTTATTGGAGGTGTCCGGCACATGGTTGGTCTGAATGGGCAGCGGAAGCAAATGATGCACAAAGGCGGGGAGAAGTGATTCATCCCACAGTTCTATGGGAGTATAATGTTTGTCCGACACATCGTCAACGCGTGCAACAAACAGAAGAAATCATTCAACAAGAGGCAGAAGCACAAGTGCAGCTACCTAGACAAGAAGAAGTGAAGCATTGTAGGCAAAATGTAGATGCAAAAAAAAGGCCAAGAGAAGACAAATACCATATGATTAGGCAACTAGTTTGCCTGAATCTTTTACTACTTGCTATGTACCTTTTCTTGCAAATTTGGAAATCATTCATGTAATAAAATATCTTCAACTTACATAATCCATAATCAATTACTGAAATCTCTTGAACATTCACATGTCAAAAGAAACTCAAAAGGACAATAGACAATCTTATGGAATAAACATCATAAGAACTGATCCCAAAAAGAAGTTTAACAGCTATAAGTCTTCAATAGCAAGTTAAATGAACATTCACAACTCTAATCAATCTTCACCAAACCATGCATTCCACCTTCCACCTGTGTTCCTCCCTGCACCTCTGGCTCTCCCACCACCTCTGCCTCTACCTCCACCTCTGGCTCTCCCACCACCTCTGGCTCTCCGTCCACCTCTGCTAGTGCCACCACCAGTGCTTCCAGCTCCCCTCCCCGCACCACTGCTACTGCCAGCTCCCAAGTCTGATCCACTGCTTCTACCAAACTCAGTCCTCTGCCTAACATTTCTTCCATTAGGACCATCAAACTCCTACCAAAACAACCATCATACAACCATCATACAAGTACACCAATTATACCAAGTTCCACATACAATCCAAGTATAGCAACTATCAAACAATAAAATAGTAAGAAAGGCAGAAGTGTAATGCTACACTTACAGTTGGAGTAGGATTTTCAGCTGCAATGGGAACTTGCTCTGGGACTTGGTCAGTCATTGGGACCTCATCTTGTGGTGGAGGAACAGGTGGGGCTTGTTGTTCTGGTCCCCTTGTCTGCAACCAACACAACACATAATTAGCATATGAAAATTCTACTTTAAGTAGCACAAGTGAAGCAAGTACTTACAAGTGATGGGCAATGATTGTTGTTGTGACCTGGATCCCTGCATAGACTGCATCTTGGGGGTCTCCTCTGCCTCTGAATTGGAGCCTTGAACTTGTAGCCTTGCTCTGATGGGTGCCTAATCCTTACAAGTTGTGGCCTGCCTACTTTCTTCTCTAAAGTTGGTGGTGAGCATTCATCTTGTGTAAGATTACTAGGCCAGAATCTGTAGTCCTCAATGGGCCATATAGTCATGTCATATGTCCTCATATAAGCAGCAGTAGTGTGATTGGAGGAGACATAATTTTGAGCATCATCTCTGAGATAAGTAATGGCTGTCCATGCATGTCTGCAAGGAATTCCACTTAGGTCCCATCTGTTGCAATTGCAGGATCTCTTCTCCAGGTTAACTGTGAAGGTGAAGTTGTAATCTTCTATCTCAAAGATCCCTCCACCTGACTCAGTCCTCACAGAAAGCTTCCTAGACTGTGCATGAGTTTCATTCAGCTTATATAGGACAGTAGGCATCAAAGGATGCTTCACCAAGGCCCCTTGCTTCCTCCTTACAACAAGTCTCTGCATAACCTGTGCCCTAAGCATCTAAAGCAACAATAAAACACCAAAATACTGCACTTAGCATCTAAAGAAGCAACAATTAAATAGCATATAAAGCAATAAGGACCAAAGCAATAAAATGGCAAATAAATAAACAAGGCAATACCTCCATCAAGTTCAAGAGTGAGTAGGCTCTGATTGGTTCCACCCAAGAGTTGAAGCACTCACTCAAATTGTTTGTGATATGATCAATTTTTGGAGTTGGATCATAGGAGTGCCTAGCCCAATGCCCCACTGGTATAGCCATGAGCCACTCATAGGCTGGCACACTCACCTCTCTAATCCTTCCCATGGCCTTGTTCCATCCATATTGTGTATAAGCTGATGATGCCTGCCAGTAGTACTTCCTAAGTAGGACACCACTCCACTTAAGTTTGAAATTGTCATATATATGCTTGGAGCATTTCCTGTTGATTACATGTGGACACCTCTCCTCAATAATTGGCACCAGGCCCTACATCACAAACACAGATATACAAGAAGATAATTAGTAGAGTTATGGAAAGATAAGAAGATATAACAACAACAACTAAATGAAGATGCCATACCTTCTGTCTGTCAGCCATGAAATGCCAGTGTTTGTCTTGATCAAATGGACCAACAAACATCTCAAGGCAATGGATGAAGAAGCCCCATGACTCCTTGGTTTCAGGCTCAACAACTGCCCAAGCCAGAGGGAAAATGCCACAGTTGGCATCAGTACCAACTGCACTCAATAGGACTCCACCATACTTCCCTTTTAGGTGGCAGCCATCAAAGAACAAGAAGGGTTGGCAACCAGCCAAGAACCCTTGCTTCAAGCCAGCTAACCCACAGAAGAACCTCTTGAAGAGAGGTGGCCTTTCTACCACAGGAGTTGTGTCAATCTCTGCAAATGATCCTGGATTGCTTCTCAGGATCATCTCTCTGTACTTTGGAGCCAGCTGATAACCTAACTCTGGATTGCCACCCAATACAAGCATAGCTTTCTCCCTAGCTCTCCACACCTTCATGTACCCAACTGCCACTCCCAGTTTTTTGGTAACCCAAGCCTCAAGCTTCTTGGCAGATAGATTTGGGTGCTCTTTCAACTCCAAAAGCAGCTTGTCAGCCAACCAATTTGCATCTGCCATCTTTGGATCTATCTTCCTAACACATCTATGCCCACCAGTGTATGTCTTCACCATAATTGAGCTACCATCCTCCATCATACTTGCATGTAGTCTCCATGGACACCCCTACAATGAAGACAATCTATAGTATTAACTTTTGGTTATCACAATACAAGTAAACTGCAATAACACACATATAATTACTTACAATATAACACAACTCATACCTGAGTAATGCCTGCACAATGTACTGTGTATCTGTCCTTCTCATTCTTATCTATAACCATGGTAAACCCAACCTTAAAGAGGTAATCTTTCACTCTCTTCCTCAGTTCCTTCATTGTGCTAAACACCTGACCCTCTGCAAATTCCTTATCATCAGCATCATAATTCTCTTCAAATTCATCTCCAACCCATGTTCCTTGTGGAGCATATTCTTGAGGCACCTCATTTGGATAGGTGACAGGCACATCATCATCACCTTCAGAACATATAGAAAAGAACACATAGTTAAGTACTTGCAATTACAGAACAAGAATTAAAAAAAAAAAAAAAACAACTACATTGCATACCTGCGGCTTGCTCTTCTCCCTGAACATCTTCAGTCTGGTCACCACCATCTTCTGGCACATAGTCCTCATCAGCCTCAGAGCCCTCATCATAATGAAAGCCTATTTCTCTATCTTCCTCCTCATAGACATTTTGTGCCTGTGGAGCATCAGTCTCCCAATCAACAAACCTGTCTTCCTCCTCCTCAGTCACCATCCTATCTCCTCCCTCACCTTCACCAACAAGCTCATCATCAGGTTCCCCTTCACCTTCACTCTCACTCTGTAGCAACTCCTCATACAAACTCTCATCAGATGATGAGCTCTCCCATTCCTCAACTACCACCTCATCTATCTCAGTCTGATTCTTCTCACCATCACTCACAGTTTCATCAACATTGCTCTCATGAGTGTCATTCACAACTGTTTCATCACCCTTATCCAAGTTCTCCTCACCAACAACACTTTCATTCACCTCAGGCATGTTCACTCCACTAGTACCAGCCTGACTATTAGATACAAAACAACTCAACCTCTCCAAGATCACATTCAAGGCAGCATCCCAATTCACATCCATATTCACCTCAGTGGGAGCAGGCTGCTTATCAGGTGTATCAAACCTAGGAATGTAGGCACTATTTGGTGGTTCATGTTCTGGCTCTTTGTTATGAGGAGGTGGTGTTTTTGGATCTGGTTCTGGAACATTTGGATGAGGGGGAGTTTTTGGCAAAGTTTCTGGAGCATCATGTGTGGGTGAGGACTGTGATTCTTGTGTCATTGGTGGAGCACCATCTTCTTCAGTAAGGTCAATAACAAAATCATTTTCACTTGGGTATCTTTTTGGAGCTTTTGGTGGTGGTGGTTTTGATGACCTAGGCCTAAACATTCTTCTCCTCAAAGGTTCACCCCTCAAGGGCACCTCAAAGGGAAGATCAACATCACTAGCAACCTGTTTACCCTTCCCTTTATCCTTACCCTTAGGACTGTCAATTTTAGCTAGAGTCTCACCATAGACAATCTCACAGTGAAGTTCAACTTCCCTATTGGCCATATTTCTAGTAAACATCTCAGTTACATCATTATCAGTTACAATCTCAATTACTTTACTACCATTATCAACCTCAGCAAACAGAGTAAAAAACATAGAATGTTCCTTAGGAATCTCTACCTTATCCAACACTGTCTTATCTAAATCAGTAATGAGTTTCTTGTGGTTGTACCTCTGCTGATTCACATTTGTCAACGTGACTGGTTCCGGCCCTCCATGAACACGAATATTAAACCTCCGCTCCATACCTTAACAACACAGACAGAGAGCAAAAAAAACTGTCAAAATAAAATCCCAAAACCCTAGTTTGAACCTACAGAGAAATTCTACAAAAACAAAACACAACACATACTTCACATTGATCACAACAACGATTAAAACTCAATATCACGAGAAAAAACAAGAATTTTATCAATGCATTACCAACCTTGTTACAGTCGCCGTATGCCGGAATTCAACACCCCAAACGTTTCGCCGCCGTCCGATAGAGAAGAAAACGCAATAATATGGTCTCTATATGACGAAATTATGGTAGAGTTGGTCGATTTTGTGGAGTTGCAAGGTGACGGGTTTGGAGGGTTTGGAGGGAAGTGGGGAAGAAGATGGAAAAGGGAAAAATGAAATAATAAATGAAATAATAAATAGGGTGAAAAGGCATTAAATCTGTTTTTTAGACTTAAGGGCGTGTTTGGTCGGATTATAATGAAAACTGAATAACGGGCTGGTCAAATTTTTTCCGGTGAATGGGGCTATGTGTAATTGATAAACTAACGAGGAAGAATCCGTAATATAGGCGTCTAGTGGGGCGGTTAGAAGTAATTTTCCCAATTAGAAGTTTTACTGATGGTGGAATTAACTACTTGCTGAGGAAGGACAGGTTGTGGCTCAGTCCTTTCAGCATTAACAGTTTCTTCTGCTTTTGGGACTGTTTCTTCAGCAGACTTCTGATTTTGCTCTAACTGAGAAAGCTGTGCGGTTTCAGCAATCTCCCTTGTCTCTGAATTGACAAGTTGAGCAGAAGCATCTTGACCTTTAAGCTCACTGCTTGTCATGAAGAGATCAATTGACTTGTTGGATGATTCTTCAATCTCCAACTCCATTTGTTTGCTTAAATCTTCCAGTACAAGATGGACTTTGTCAATTGAAGTCTTGGGTGAACTTGGGCCAGTATTCTCAGCATCAAGAGATGCGTCTTTGAATAGTGCTTCTTGAGTTTCAGCAACTTCAGGAACTGGAACCATTGCTATTTCAGCAACTGGTCCATCAGCAAGCTGGGTTTCAGCAACTTGATGAGTTGCTTGTTCAGCAACCATCTTTTCAGCAGCATCAGCAAGTGCCGCTTTTTGCAGATCATCAGCAATATCACTTGTTGGTTTCCATAGTTGGGTCATTTGGTCTATCTACAATGTAGATATCTGGGACTTGGGCAGGAATTTCATTTCCACTGCCTTGTGGTCTATTCTCAGTAGAATTATCAACGTTGAGTTGATTGTTGAAGGCTTCCGCAAACACTTCAACATTGCTGATATATGTTTCAGTAATTACTTCAGCAACATCTACTGGCAAATGGGTTTCAGCATTTGTCTGGGAATTGACTGAGGAGTCTTGGACATTAGGGACTGACTGAGAAGCCAGTGTCTTCTTTCTTTTGTTACTTGTCCGTTTCCTCTTAGGTACGGGATTTGCTGATGACGCTGCAGTCTGAGTGTCATCATCAGCTTTCCTCTTTTTCTTTTTAGATTTCTCCAGTTTCCCAGAGTCATCTATTGTTGCATTTTCAGCAACGGCTGTTGTACACGTACCTTGTTGATTTTCTACAGCAGTTTCATTTGTGTTACCACCACCAACAGCAGTTTCATCTCTAAGTTGCTGAGTGGTAACATCTGCAGCTGTTGTATACTTTTCTTGCTGGCTTGTGCTGACAACATTTGCAGTTGTTGTCTTCTTGGTTTTCTTTCCAGCAATCTTAGGTACATTCTGCTTGTAGAAAGATCTTCCCACATTGCACACAGATTTCTTTATTGGCAATGGGTTTCTTAGCTGAATCCTGAAATGTTCAAGGATATAGCATATCTTGATTCCATACATAACTGGAAAGGAAGGTGAGACCTTGTTGTCTTCTACCTTTACCTTGAACTTAGTGACACAATCAACAAGCCTGTTGAAAATGTACTTAGCCCAGTTAAGTTCCGATTTATTTTCATAGATATGCATCAGCAATGGCCATCTTCTCAGGCCTACTTGGTCAATTCCTCCAACTTGGGAGTCAAGAACTTTTATTTGTAGCAGAGCTACTAGACCAAGTGAATGGCAAAGATGCTTTCTCTTAACGTGCTTTGTCCAAGTCACGGGAGCTATCTCGCCTTTCTTCATCTTTGCATTTCTGACGTCACTGTAGAAAGCTTCAATTTCTTCGTTAGAAGCAGTGACATCTTCAGTTCCAGTGGTTGGAATCTGAAAAATCTCCGCTAAATCAGTCCATTTCAGGACGATTTGCGTGTTCTGAACATAAGTAAGGATCACTTTCTCAGTGACTCCATTACTGTTTGTAAGGGACTGGATTTCTGCATTGTTGTAGAATTCCATAGTATCAATCATGCTCACTTGCTTAGTGCGAGCAGAGATAAAGTTCATGAGGCCTTGCTGCTTGATGAACTCAAGCGCCTCTTCATTTTGGTCATCAAGTTCTTGTTCATAAAAGTACCTAATGTACTTTTCTTTTGCGAATCCTCCCCATTGCATCAACATCTCACACTTTGCAGTGTCAAGATATGACGGAGGCATAGGTTTTATAGTGATTCGGTCGTTTTTCAACACAACTTTCGTTGTGTCTTGGGCCAGAGTAGTCACCGGAGCAATGCGTGTTTCAGCACTGTCAACCTTTGACGATTTTGAGGACTTAGATGACTGTCTCTTGGGAGCCATTTCTTATATAGCAAGAAAGATTGTACGAAAAGAGATAGTTTGCTTTTTGACCGGAGGTACAGTAGTTTCAGGCTAGAAATTGCAGAGAAAGGAAATGTGAGTTAAAGAATTTTGTCATTTCTCTAACTCCTTCTTTATATAGTGTCTCTGGTGTGTGAGAAACTCAATCGATTTGAGCTCTCAGCAAGGGTAAAACAGAGAAACACTGGAGATAGTGGAGACTTTGCATTGAATGCGTAATGGCCCACTAACTAAAACCGTCAGAGCACTCTCTCTCTTTGTTTTGTTAGCCGTTAGATTAATAACTCCTTTTAATCAATGGCCACGATTGAATTTCATGTCATGATTATTGCGAGTTTATCTGTGCCAGCTTAACGTCACAAATTGATTTTACCGAGTAATAAGGGATAGATTGCTTGCTGAAATAGACAAGAATCTTTTCAGCGAGTTTGAATTAACAATCTAGATACTTGCTGAAAATTCCCCCTTACTTAGATATCTCATATTTTCTAAGTTTAAAAGATATTTCTGATTTCCCGTATCAGTAAATTCTTTTGCACTTGAGACATCCTTTGGTAAAATCTGAGAGATGAGCTTTTGCTCTTTTTCTGAGTTCCCGTCTCAGAAAATTCCTTTGATACTTGAATACCTATTTCAGTATCCTTTGATTGTCTGAGTACTCGTCTCAGCAATTCTTAAGTTCTTTCACTTTACTGAGTGCCTGTCTCAGCAAATGGTCAAGTTTCCTAACAAATACCTGTTTTGAAGGAATTACTTGCTGAATGTCTGTTTCAGCAATCATGTTGTGACTTATCATTTCTTAGAAGAAATCAGTGACTTGATCTTTTGGACAGGAATACTTTGGCTTGCTGAATACCTGTTTCAGCATTCTGTGAGGTGTATCCTTTATTGAGGTAGTTCAATCAATCCAAGGTTATACCTTAGCATTGCGAACCTATTATCCGGTAGGGGCTTGGTAAAGATGTCAGCAAGCTGATCTTCAGTACCTACTTTCACAACCTCAATATCACCTTTTTCCACATGATCTCTAATGAAATGATGTCTAATATCAATGTGCTTGGTCCTAGAGTGAAACTTAGGATTTTGCGTAATTGCAATAGCACTTGTATTATCACAAAAGATTGGTGTTTTCTTTGCAGAAATACCATAATCTCTTAATTGTTGCTGAATCCATAGGATTTGAGCTGTGCAACAACCAGCTGCAATGTATTCAGACTCAGTAGATGAATTGGTGACACACGTTTGCTTCTTGCTGAACCATGATATTAATCTAGTACCCAAAAACTGACAAGTTCCAGAGGTACTTTTTCTATCAAGAGTTGATCCACCATGATCAGCATCAAAATAGCCAACCAATTCAAGTCCAGAATCTTTAGGATACCATAATCCAACATTGATTGTACCTTTAACATATTTCAGTATTTTAATTGCCATTTTGTAGTGTGATTCTCTTGGATCAGATTGGAATCTTGCACACACACAAACAACATACTGAATGTCAGGTGTACTTGCTGTTAGATACAACAAGGAACCAATGAGCTTCCTATACTTGTGTTTTTCAACACTTTTGTCCTCTTTAGTATAGCCCAATTTGGTACCAACACTCATAGGGATCTTTTCAGGTTTCTCATCCTCTTTGATCCTAAACTTTATGAGCATTTCTTTCGCATACTTTGCTTGATTTATGAATATTCCATCTTTGAGTTGCTTGACTTGCAACCCTAGGAAATAATTCAATTTTCCCATCATACTCATTTCAAACTTACTAGTCATGAGTTTGGCAAAATCGTCACAAAGTTGCTTGTCCTTAGATCCAAAAATTATGTCATCCACATAAATTTGAACTAAGATTAATTTACCATCATGGTTCATGGTAAAAAGAGTTTTGTCAACTTCACCTTTCTTGAAACCATTTTCCAGCAAGAATTTAGCCAAGGTATCATACCATGCTCTTGGTGCTTGCTTTAGACCATATACAGCTTTCTGAAGCTTGTATACCATCTTGATTTCTGAGGGAAGTTCAAAGCCAGGGGGTTGTTCTAGGTAGACTTCTTCAGCAAGTTCACCATTTAAGAATGCACTCTTAACATCCATTTGGTAAACAATGAAGTCATTGTGAGCGGCAAAGGCCAAGAAAAGCCTAATTGCATCCAATCTTGCAACTGGAGCGTAAGACTCATCATAGTCCAATCCTTCAGTCTGACAGTAACCTTGAGCAACTAAGCGTGCTTTATTTCTTGTTACTTCACCAGACTCGCTCAGCTTGTTTCTGAACACCCACTTTGTACCAAGAGCTTTCTTATCTTCAGCAAGTGGCACAAGTTTCCAGACTTTGTTTCTTTCAAATTGATCAAATTCTTCTTGCATTGCCTTTATCCATTCAGAATGCTTCAAAGCTTCTTCTATGGTTTTAGGTTCAATTTCTGATACAAAGCAAGAGAATAGAGATTCTACTTCTACGACAGTTGCTTCTTCAGCAAGTCCTTGAGTAGCTTTGGATCTAGTCACTTGGCGTTTATTAATATCGCAAATCATATCCGTAGAGGGATGATCTCTAATCCATTTATTAACAGGTTTCCTGTTTGTTGGATCAGGATATGTTTGCTCATCAGCATGTGACTCTTCAGTATGTACTTGTTCAGTACTACTGGGAATTTGTGTTTCTGCTGAGATTTGTTCGTCAGCAACTGCTTGTTCAGCATTGCTAGATTGAGGTATTTCATCAGCAGGCACTGGAGATTGCGTAATTTCAGCAACTTCCGGAGCAACCGCATCTTTTGCTGGAAATTCTTTGTCGTGAACTATATTTATCTTGTCATGAATCGGTGGAGGAGAGTCATTGTCAGAATCATCATTTAGTTCAATTGACTTAATTTGCCTAGCATCAGATTCAGTTCTTTGCTCATGTATGATTAGCTTTTTCATACATTCTGATATTTCTTCTTCAGCAGGCACACCTTGTGACTTTTCGTAGAATACAACATTCACAGATTCTTCAATCTTTTGTGCCTTTTTGTTGTAAACTCTATAAGCTTTACTATGCAAGGAGTAGCCAAGAAATATCGCTTCGTCTGCCTTTGGTTGAAATGTTCTTAGGTATTCTCTACCATTATTAAGAACGAAACACTTGCAACCAAATACTCTTAGATGAGTGATGTTAGGAGGTCTACCAACAAATAATTCATAAGGAGTTTTGTTGTATTCCTTAGTAATCAAACATCTATTCTGAGTATAGAAGGCGGTATTAATCGCTTCAACCCAGTAAGCCTCACTTATTTCAGTGTCAGCAAGCATTGTTCTTGCGGCTTCTTTCATGGTACGATTCTTCCGTTCAGCAACACCGTTTTGCTGTGGTGTCCTTACTGAGGATAACTGATGTTGAATACCTTTTGAGGTACAATATTCAGTTATGTACTGGTTTACAAACTCAGTACCATGGTCTGTCCTTATGACTTTTACCTTGTCATTTTTCATGACTTCAAGCTTATTCAGCAAGTTAGGTATTTCAGTCTTGGTTTCAGATTTGTGCTTGATGAATACTACCCAAGTGAATCATGAATAGTCATCTACCACGACTAGACCATACTTCTTACAAGTCCATGTGTAAGAGTTGTAAAGGTTTTGTAGTTGACGGTACTGCCTTGTTCTTGAAAGAAGATTTGGTTTGCTTTCCTTGCTGACATGCATTGCAAACACCATCCTTCTTAAAAGTAACCCTAGGTAATCCAACTACAAGTGCCTTTTTAGACAGCTTATTCAGCGTCTTGAAGTTTAGATGACTTGTTTGTTTATGCCATAACCATGCTTTTTCAGCAAGGCAATCATGATCTGAGACAAGGCATTTTTCAACGTTTGCTGAAGACCAATCAACGGTGTACAAGCCTCCTGATCTTCTTGCAATCATTATAACCTTTTTAGTCTCAAAATCTATAAGTTTACATTCATCACTTTTAATTTCGATGAAGTATCCTTTGTCAGCAAATTGACTCATGCTGAAAATGTTAAACTTAAGATTTTTGACATAAAGAACTCCAGAAATGGTTATGCATCCCAACTTCACATCACCATAGCCTTTTGTAGATCCGGAGCCTCCACCAGCAAACCTTATTGTTGGACCTTTAGACCACCGTCTATAGTTTATAAGGTTATTCTTGTTGCCCGTCATGTGCTTTCCACAACCACTATCAAATTGCCAGATTGCATCGTTTGTCTCCGTGGCTGCAGTCTGCACAATCAAGAGCAAACAAGTTAATTATCCAATGATGGATGTCCATTAACATGTTCAAGAATGCGTCCAGTGGAAACTCAAGTCTGAAGTTTTTCAACTTTGACTTGTTTTCTACTTGCTGAGGAACTAGGAGGATTTGAGCTGAAAGACTTTTGACTCGTGCTGGTCAAATCCACTTTCTGATGTGGTGTCTTGCTCTGTTGACCTTTTTGGTGAACATACTTTTCAGTAAGTTCTTTTCTAGCAAGGTTCCTTCTAGTCCTAGCATTGGGAGTCTTTTCAGAACTCTTAGGCTTGGATTTCTTCATCTCTTTGAAGTATCTTTGCTGACTTTGCTTATACTCATGAAAGAGTTGACTTTGCTTGGTTTTGAAACCTAGTCCACTTTTCGAAGAATGCTGAGCTTTAGCTTCAGCAACCTTACTTGATTCAGGTTTGTTAGCAAAGGACTTCTGATTACTTTTAGTAATCTTGCCTTTAGTCTTAACAACTTGCTTTTCAACAACTTGTTTGGCGGAATGCTTCGCGGCATTCTTTTTCTTTCCAGTTTGCTTTTCAGCAACCTGTTTTCCTTTTAAAGTCTTGTTACTTTGAGTAGCAACAGCGGGCTTTATGGTCATAGGTACTTGATTGCATGTTTCAGCAACCTTAGTTTGACCAAACTGATAGATCACTGGTGGACTACTATCAGTAGCACGTACAAAGGAGATTGGTGATTTATCTTTTCTCGAGATTTCTACGTTATCACCTTCACACGTTGCTCCTAAACCTTCTTTCTGAGATGGATCTCTCAAGTAAGAGTTTAGTTCAGTCAGCGTATTACTTGCTTCCACATAGGATTTGAAATTGATTTTCATCTTTTTCATCTCTTGGATTTCAGCAAGTAACTTTAGAATTGAGGACTGATACTCTTCCAATTCTAATGCCATTTGAGAATTTTTCTCTGCAGCCTCAGCAATCAACTTCTTAAGACGCCTTATTTCAGCATCCTTTTCTTCTGTCTCTTCCTTCAGCAAAACATACTTTTCAGTAGTTTGCTTGGTCAGAGTTTCAGCAAGTTGAAGTTTCTCTTGCTGATTGTTGAGAGTTTTCTCAAATCTTTCGATTTCTCTTTGAATCTTGTCAAGGTCAATCTCGTCTTCACTTTCTGATTCTGAGTCAGAGGTAGAGTTATTTACCTGACTGGCCATGACGCAGAATTCGTAGTTCGACACATCTGGATAAGCTTCCATAGCTATTCCACACACTTCTTTGCCAATCTCCACGTCTAGAGTGGCTTCTTCATTGTCGGTGTCTGAACTTTCATCCTCACTGTCTTCGGAGCTTGTATCAATACACAATGCATCGATTTTTGCTTGAAGCTTCTTCTTTTCTTCAGCAATAAAAGCTCTTTTGAACTTCTTCTTCTTTTCAGCAGATTTGCCTTTCAGCAAAGGACAATTAGCTTTGAAGTGTCCAGGCTTTTTGCAGTAAAAACATAGATCATTTCCAACTGCTGGTTCTTCTGATGATGTAGCTTGCTGAGCTTGCTTGTTCAGCGAGCTAGTATCATTCTTGTACTTATGGTAGTTGTTACCAAGATGCTTTTTCAGCTTCTCTTTTGCCTTTCGCCTTTCAAGTTCCTTACTGATGAACTTCTTCATGTTTTTAACAGCTAAAGCATTTTCATCAGCAGGCTCTTTATCATTCTTCTTTTCAGAAGATGACGGCTTTGCAGTAAGAGCAATGTTTTGCGATTTTTCAGCAAACACATTTTCTCTTTGCTTTGTCTCATAATTGACAGTAGCAAGATGAGAGAACAAGTCTGTTGGTGTAATGTCAGGCATTCCTTGATTATAATAGAAATTCTGAGTGTGGATCCATTCTTGATTCAAACTTCTGATGATAGTTTTCACTTTCTCAGAATCTGAATAAAGATTTCCAACACCCAGCGCTGCCATTTCACTAACAAGAGTTGTGAATCTGAAGTCCAAGTCTTCCAGTGACTCGTTAGCACCTTGCTTAAAGTTTTGAAACTTTAATTTGAGTACTTCAAGTTTGTTTTCCTTGGTCTTGTCAGATCCAGCACAAAGATCTTGAACCATTTTCTAAGCTTCCTTTGCAGTCTTAGCACCCCACAGTTTGCACTGTATGGTATCCGGAGTTGATCTGATGATGATGTTTCTTGCTTGGCCATCAAGACGGAATCTATTAGCTTCGTCAGAAGTCCATTCCTCTCTTAGTTTTGGCAAAACAGTATCTGATGGTTCGCCAAGGATGGTTTCCTTCCCAGCTTCAGTGGTCTTGTGAGGGAAACTCCTTTCAATCTTAGTGATCTTGATAGGTCCATCATTAATGACGGTTACCATCTCATCACTAATGGCCTCAAGATGTAGCATCATGTTGTTTCGCCATTTCTCGTAATTTTCCAGCTTCAGCAAGGGAGCATCTCCTAAAGATATCCTGCCAGCAAAAGCACTACCAAACTGATCAAGTGAGAGTGATTTACGGAAAGCACTTAAGGGGATCTAGGTTCAGTGCAGAAGGCTAAAGAACCTCCTGCTCTGATACCACTTGTTGGTCCCTTTAAACAACAAGAAAAGACTAGAGAGGGGGGGGGGTGAATAGTCTTTTCAAACTTTCGTCGTTTAAAAACTTTCTCAGCAAGTACTTATTACTTTTCAGTAATGAGGTTGCTGATACTTAACTTCTCAGAAAGCGTAAGTTACTTTCCAGTAGCTTGGTTTGCTGATACTTAAAATCAGAGAGCGGAAGTCTTTGAAACGATAAGTGCTCTTTCAGCAAGTAAAGAGTTTTCAGCAAGTGAAGTGAGTGACTGTGTACAAACTGATATAATTTGCTGAAAGCTAAATGCAGTAAGTAAATCACACAAACGCTTTTATAGTGGTATCTGAGAGTGGCGTAATCTCTCAACTAATCCACTTTGTCCTTTCTAGGACTGAATCCACTAAGATATGATTGAGGTTCCTTACAATCTCCTATCTAAAGCGATTCAACAGAAACCAAAGCGCACTTGCTTTGTCTCCAACCTAAACTAGAGAACTTAACCTTGTTCTCCACCAAACTTGGTACTTTTAATCAGCAAGACTATGCTCGATTAAGTTCCCCCTGAATATCACGCCTGAAAGGGTGTATTTTCAGTTAGAGAGTTTTGGGGTGAGATGACTTAATTATAACTTATTCAGTTACAACAAGTAATCTAAGAAACACAACTTGGAATACTTTGTAGTAAACAAGTTTGATTGTTTCTGGTGTCAAGACTTGTTCTTGTTCGAAAGAAAGAATACTAAACTAATTTCTTAGCCGAGTTTGTTCTACTTCTTCACAAGTAGCTTTTTCAAGCTTTCAGTCTTGGAACGGATCAATGGAAGTAAGAGTGATTGAAGGTTTGTGAGTTTTTAAGCACAAGTGAGAGTTTGATCACGTTGTTGACACACTTCAGCTCTTTTCCAGATGACCTCTATTTATAGTGCAAGTAAGGTTCCGTTTGAATTTCAAATCCTAAGGCTTTTGTTCCTTAACATGTCACTATCTTGCTTTTGTACTTTCAGCAGCGACTGTGTTTGTCTTCTAGTCTTCATGTCCTTTGCGTGTAAGCTTTGCATTAAATGCACATTTGAATAAATTCAAACAGTAACATTGGAGCGCAAAATCTCGTACATTCAGCAAGAGGTCACATATGTTCATCAGCAAGTGTTCAGTCTCAGTTTCAGCAAGCACAACTTACTCTGTCTTTCAGATTTTCATTTATGCAATGCTGTTGCTGAACATTCCACTTTCTGAGAAAACACGTGCCTTACCAGTCTTCAACAATCTTCAAGTCTTCAAGTCTTCACGTCTTCAATTCTTCAGATCTTCAAAAGTCTTCAAGAATCTGACCGGTTTCTTATTTGCTTCAATAATTTGTTTGTAATAAACAAAATATATCTTCAGCAAATGCTTCAATAGGTCATTTTCTTTTCAGAAAATAAGATTCATTAAAGCTAAGAATCAATAAGATATTTTCTTTTCAGAAAATAAAATACATCATACGCAATTGTGTCAATAAGATATTTTCTTCTCAGAAAATAAAATACGTCATACACAAAAGAAATAACTTATCTAATACCTAACTAAGTCATCAGCAAACGTTCCTCTTTTACAATGTCCTTAAAATTCTAAATTCCTATGGACCTTAAGAGTACTAGTTACTGGACTGTTCTTAATTTAGCATGGTTAATTGCTCATCAAAATTACAAGCTTCCTAACACCAATGAAAACTGATGGTTTTCGCTTTGTGGGTTATTCTAATGGACTCTGTTGCATGATAAATCTATGCATTGGAATTTTCTTGTGGAATCCGGCTACCAAAAGTCCAGGCTTCTCTTTCCAACACACGGTAGGGGCGGTTGGGAGTTTGGTTTTGTGGATAACGATTATAAGGTTTTGATGAGGCACTACTGCAAACCACACGACTTCGTACAGTATAGTTTGAGAACCAATTCGTGGAAAACAATAACCAACTTTATGGAAGAAGGTGGCTTTTACATTCATCATTCGGGGAAGTTTGCGAACGGGATCTTCATTGGACTATACAGGACGAATATAGATCCTTGTGCGGCATAGTCTATTTTAATTTGAAGACCGAGGTTCATGGGGTTGTTGACCTGCCAACAGGTTTTGGGAGGTCAGCTGGAATGTTTGAGGCTTTAGACACGGTTGGAGACTACTTCGCTCTGTATGACGGTGAGTACATGTCTGGTTGGAGTGATGTGTTGGAACAAAATGGCTATGATTGATCACAATCATCTCTCAGGCCGTTGGCATCTCAAGAAAATTTAAGCCCGTGTATTAATTGAAATGGTGAAATTCTGTTGGTTCCTGTAGTCTGCCTAGCCTCAGAGACTATTTGTGTTAGGGTTGAAGTATGTCCAGTCCGCATGTACGAACTGGAGCGGTCTAAGAGCGCGACAAAGCATCATAGGCCGTCCCTCAAGGGGCACAACCACACCCAAGTATGTCACTAAGGTGTGGATCGACCAACATAGGGTCCGACCATCACTGGGAGGACAACCCTCAAAATAAGCTCCTCTCAAGGACAAAGCTGCCAGTGGGCTCGAGGAGCATCTCTCTCGGGCTCGAGGAGACCTTACGTCAAGGTAACGCTCCTTAACAGAAACTGAGCAGGACACTACTTGCATCACCCACGCACAAGGAAGGCACGAGGACCACAGAGCGACCAGCCATGGCTGCTCTCCTGGGCCAAGGCCCACGGACCTCCTTAATGGGCCTGGGCCGAGGAAGGCCTCAATCCTGGCCGTACACGTGGCGTGATCCTACATGACCTGAAGATGAAGGGTCTCAAGTATAAAGGCCCTCATTTACTCTCCAACAGTAAGCATTAATGACACCACACGAGCACCACTTTCACTACTCATACTAGGGAAGCCTCACAACTCCCTACTCGTAAAGTCGCCTCTCCGGTCTGATACCTTACAGACCGGGCAAGAGACACTAACCCCCCCTCTAGTCTATTTCAGGTACGAGGAAGCTACAAGAAGGCTCATTTCCTACCTTAGAGGGACACTACAAGAAGAAGAACTAGAAAGACTTAGAATAGCGACTCATTGCGAACTTAGAAAGAAATACGAATTACCCTTCAACATTTGGCGCCGTCTGAGGGAATCGACACAAAAGGTCATTCCTTGCCCTACTGGTCGAGCCACCTTCCTCCTCGTGACACTTCACGAATATGCCTCCCAGAAGAAGCAACCGTCTTGCTAATGCACCACCCGTAAATCCTCCTCGACCTAGAGGCCGTCCCTCTAATAACGGTCGCGGAGGAGGAACGGAGGGTGTTCCGAGGGAGCCAAGAAATAACAATGTTGCAAGGAACCGGGATTACACGGAGGGGGCATTTACTAATGTCACTCACTCCCAAAATGAGACATCCGGGGAAAATAACTCGCAAGGAGTCCCGGTAGGAAACGCCTATGGAGCGTTGAGAGTCGCGAACAACGCCGAGTCTAGGGGGCAGCCTCATCCGGTAGCAATCAACCAACCGCCCGTGGCAGTGAATCCTCCTCAACCGGCCGCATTGACCTTCACCCTTCCTGATGGACGTGTCGTCCGACCATCAGATTTCGGGATGGGCGAAGCTCAATACGGTCTATTCCTTCTTACTTTACAAGGATATGTCGGAGGTAATGAGGCTATTAGGGTTAATACCGAGATGCAAGCTCCAGTAGAGCCACAAGCACCGGTGCAAGAGCAACCTCGGGCTACATTGGTCGCTCCTCGCCAATCTCAAGGAAGAGCACCTGTTGCCCAAGATGAAGCACATTCAAGAGCCAACACCAGGCCGATCCAATCTCGACTCGGACCATCAAGAATCCAATCGAGGTTAGGACCACAAGGTGCCCCGGATGATTTGAGAGACCTGATTGATAGAAGAATAAGGGCATCATTGCAAAATGTAGCGCAACAAGAAAATAGGGCTCAGGTGGTCGCTACACCACCCGCTCTCCCCAATCAAGTTACCCCCAACCAAGTAACTCCTCAAAACCAACAAGAGGCAGTGGAAGAGAATCAAGCGTTGAGAACAGTAGCTGAGGTAACCCCTCTGGTCGATCCGATCACGGGGAGGAGGCTCACTCTGGAGGAACTCAACGCGAGGAAATCCGCACTCGATGCTCAGATAGAGACTCTTCGTGGAACTGTCCAAGAGAGAGAGCAAGACCAAGATTCGAGCCCTTTGTGCGATGAGATCAGGAACCACCAAGCCAAGATTGAAAGAGGCTTTCCCACCTTCGAAAGCTATGATGGAACAAGTTGTCCAAAGGACTACTTGGTAATATTTGGCACCAAAATGGATGCTTACGGTCATGACTCAAGGACTAAAGCACTCCTCTTCCCGGCTAACCTTTCCGGGGAAGCAATGAAATGGTGGTCGCGCCTCCCTCACCGATCTATCAAATCATATAGAGACCTCTGTAAGGAGTTCTCTAAGCGTTTCGAGAAAGTGATGAACGCCAAGAGACGGGTGAGGTACTTGGCCGAAATTGTCCAGAGAAACAACGAAGACTTGAGGGACTTCATCAATCGCTTTCATGAAGCAGCCCTCCAAGTCGAGGATCACTCGATCAATGAGAGGAAGGAATACTTGTATGGTAACACTACCAACATCAGATTCCAAGATGTACTCTCAGCATCGTGTATAGAGAATGAAGCACAACTTGCCAAAGTTTGCAAGGACTTCCTCGAAGCCGAGGAATTCCGAAGAACGGTCACAGTGAGAACCAATCTTCCCAAGGAAAAAGGGAAAGAAAAAGAAAAAGAGAAAGAGTACCCTCCTCGCCCACAAAATCCCGGGAAGCAGAGGAAAGAGCAAAAATTCGGGTTGATCAAGGAGGGCAACTCAAGAAATGATTTCAGAGACAGGAGGTCTCCTCCCAGAAGGTCGCCTCCAAGACGATATAGCAACTACACAGACTTGAATAGGCCAAGATCCGACATCTTGAACTATATAGTCTCGAGGAAGCTAGACGTCTCGTGGCCACCCCCGATTAAGGAAAACCAAAGGAACAAGAACTCGGAAAAATTTTGCAAGTTTCACAAGGGGAAAGGGCACACCTCCGATGAGTGTGTCGAGCTCAAGAACGAAATTGAGAGGATGATACGTAACGGCCAACTGGTTAACTACATCCGGAAGGAGGAACCCCTGGCACTCCTGCCCCCACCTCCTCAAACTGAGAGCGAGCACCCTTACCAAGGAAACCCTCAGGATGACGACATCCATAATTACAACAATTATGAGAACCGCCCTGTAAATGGAAGCATCCGCACTCTCACAATTGCGGGAGGACCCGCCGGCGGCGACACTCGTAATCAAAGGGAGATTACGGCGGACAACCTTAGGGTTCGAGATGTGAAGTACGCTCAAGCCGCGCGACCGGGAACCAACGTTATCTCTTTTGATGATAGCGAGATTCCTCTGAAGCATGCTGGAGGAGGCAATATCTATGATCCTTGCGTCCCACTTGTAGTGTCCTTGGATGTTCAATCCTACAAGTTGGGTAGAATCCTCGTCGATACTGGATGCTCGGCAAACTTGATCTTCACCGGAACCTTGAAAAGGATGCACATGAACCCAAGGGAAGGGCTCAGAGAAGTGAGGAGCGCATTGGTAGGATTCGGAGGACAACCTGTCATGCCGCTCGGAATGATCAACCTCACGGTGTCAATGGGTAGCGCTCCTAGAAGGGTAACCCAACAAGTTCCTTTTGTGGTGGTCGATATGCCATTTGATTATTTCGCAGTCTTAGGCCGGCCTGCTCTCTCTCAATTCCGAGCCGTAGTGTCCACGGTCCACAACAAGCTGAAATTCCCTACTCCTTTGGGAATCGGACAAAAAGTAGGAGACATACGAGAAGCATGGAATGCTACACTCTGTCAGCCAAGTTCACTTCAAGGGTTGCCATTGGAGAACCCAACCCCGGACAATCGTCCGAGGAGACTCCCCTTGTTCACAATGCACCTTATCGTTTCTACACGGTTCGGCGAGTGAAAAGAAAATCAAAAAAGCCAAGTCCGTCACTTAGGCGACGAAAAGCAATCATGAAGAAAGACAAGATACTCTAGTAGGAGCTGTTAAGGAGCACGAGGAGTATCAAGTGATCCCACCAGTCCCACCCTCTTCCAAAAAGAAGAAATTCTTTGAGGAAAACAAAATTGAAGCAAGAGAAGCCCTAGAAGAAATCCAAATTGTCGAAGGAAGTGTCGACAAGGTCACAAAAATTGGCACAGAGATGGCCACTGAAGTCAGGATGAAACTCATCCAATGTTTGAAAGATAACAACGACATCTTCGCGTGGAGCACCGAGGACCTGAAGGGGATCGACCCACGTGTCGCTGTTCACCGTCTGAACGTAGATCCATCGATCACCCACATCAGAGAAAAGCGAAGAGACTTCAGTGCGGAAGATAATGCCATCATAGAAGCGGAAGTACAAAGGCTTCTTAAAGCTGGCCACATCAAAGAAGTGAGATACTAAGACTGGGTATGCAACGTGGTCCTCGTGGAGAAGGGTCCGGGAAATGGCGAATGTGCAACAATTTTACAAGGCTCAACAAGTTTTGCCCGAAGGATCCATACCCTCTCCCAGGATCGACCAGCTTGTTGATTCCACCGCTGGATGCGCCCTCCTGAGTTTCATGGACGCATACCAGGGCTTCTACCAGGTCAAAATGGCCAAAGATGATGTGCCTAAAACCGCCTTCTTCGCTAACGGCAATGTGTATTGCTTCAACGTGATGCCATTTGGCCTTAAGAACGCCGGAGCGACCTACCAAAGGCTGGTTAACAAGATGTTCAAGGAAGAGCTAGGTAAAACAATGGAAGTATATGTCGATGACATGCTCGTCAAGAGCAAGACCGAGGAGCAACATGTAGGTTACCTGGCAAAGTGCTTCTCAATCTTGAGAAAGTATGGCATGAAGCTCAACCCGGCGAAGTGTACCTTTGGAGTCAAAGGGGGGAAGTTCCTCGGTTACATGGTGACAGAAAGAGGAATAGAAGCAAACCCCGAAAAGATAAAGGCCATCCTCGATCTTCCCCAACCTCAGTCCATCAATGAGGTGCAACAATTGGTCGGAAAATCAATTGCATTGAGTAGATTCATCTCAAGGTCGGCCGAGAAAAATCTACCTTTTTTCAAGGTATTGAGAAAGAGCAGCCACTTCGAGTGGACAAAGGAGTGCGAGGAAGCCTTCGAGAAGCTGAAAGAATACCTACTCCGCTCCTCCCTATTGTCAAAGCCCGTGGACGGAGAGGTACTCTATTTGTACTTAGCAGCAACTGGGGAAGCTATCAGCTCGGTTTTGGTGCGAATCCAAGGGAACGACCACTTGCCCATCTACTACTTGAGCAAAGTACTTGCCGGGGCTGAAACGCGGTACATGGATATCGAGAGGCTTTCCTTTGCCCTCGTTTATACGGCAAGGAGGCTAAAACCCTACTTTGGGCTCACAAGGTTGTTGTTTTGACAAAGCAACCTCTCAAGCAAGTCCTCGGAAAGCCCGAAAATTCGGGAAGAATGGCAAGGTGGCGATTGAGCTAAGCGAGTACGACATCGACTACCAAGCACCCGTAGCCAAGAAAGCACAAGTCATAGCCGACTCCCGTGGAGTATCCCTCAAAAGAACTTCAGAGGAAAACTCTCAGCAACAAAGAGTGCTATGATGATGGTCGAAGAGCAACCCCATCAAAACAACCCGATGCAAGCTCTGGAGGATGCTTTAAAAGAGCTTAAGCGATGTCCCAAACCAAAAGGAAGAGGCATGAAGTGTTCCTGACAGAGAAAACCGACGAGCCAAAGGGCGGAGACCGTCTCTCCCAAACCCAAAGAGCTAGTCGACCACGGAGACGTCTGGATTCTTCATGTTGATGGATCCTCATCAGGAAAAATGGCGGGATAGGAATATACTTCAAGAGTCCCGGAGGGGCTGAACTAGAGTACGCCGTTACTCTTAGTTTCCCGGTCTCCAACAATGAAGCAGAATGAAGCCATCCTCATCGCTCTACGTATGGCAAAATCATTGGAAGTGAAGAAGCTACATCTCTTCACCGATTCTCAACTGGCCGAGAAGCAAATCTCGGGGAAATTCAGAACCAAGAAAGACTCACTCGCTGAGTACAAGAGCGCCATCACGGAAGAAATCCAAAAATTCGAAAGTTGTGAGATTGAAAAGTTCTCGAGAGATCTCAATCAAAGGGCAGATGCCCTATCAAGTATCTTCGGCCTCCGGAGGAGTGGATACCCGGAACGTGATACTCATGAGAATCAATGCATCATCTTTGTGGTCATCAAAGCCAAACGTCTTGCAATGACGATCAACCGAATTGGATGCAAGAGATAACAACATATCTCAAAAATGGAAGCCTTCCTCGTGACAAGGCGAAGGCTGAAGAAGGAGTCAAAGGGAAAGCCTCCTCGATACATCAAATGCAGGGAGGGGGACTTACTTACAAAATGTCTTTCGAGGGAGTCTACTTGAGATGCGTCGCCGAGCATGAAGTTCAGAAAAGTACTTCAGAGAAATGCATCGAGGGCGACCCATGTGTGCGGCGACCAGGCCGGAGGAAGAACCCTCGCGCCAAAAGTCATTCGACAAGGATACTACTGGCCCACTGTTTCGCGAAGGACGCGGCCCAATTTGTGAGAAAGGTCGAGGAGTGTCCAATTGCACACGCCAATTTGATCAACGTACCGGCGAAACCTCTTATGCCCGTCGCCATCACTTCCGTTCGACATATGGGCATCGACATAGTCGGTTTCCCTGCCAAGAGGCACAGTCTCAAAAGAAATTCATCATCGTGCGGTCGAATACTTTAGCAAGTGGGCGGAAGTTGAGCCAGAGTCTCTACCATCGACACCGATGCGAGGAAGAGAGTCGAACGTCGGTGGAGGAACATCGTGTGTCGATTTGGCTTGCCAGGGTCCTCATCTCGGATAATGGCGCTCAATTTGCGGGCCAAAGATTCATGAATGGTGGCAAGGAAATGAAGATTGAGAGGAGGTATACCTCTGTAGGACATCCTCAATCCAATGGGCAAACAGAGCCGTCAACAAAATCCTCGTCAACAACTTGCAGAAGAGGTTCGCTACCAACAGGGACTGGGTCGACGAGCTTGATGGAGTGGTGTGGGCATACCGCACTACTTCAAAGACAGCTACAAGAGAGACTCCCTTCTCGCTAGTTTTATGGGTCCGAGGCGGTCATACCAGCAGAAGTGGCGGTGGAAACCCTCAGAATTCAAGGGTACCAACCCGAGGACAACATACAGAGAGACTCTTCGACCTCGAGACAATCAGTGAATCGAGGACCACGCCTTGGCCAATATCCTCAGATATCAAGCACTCATCGCGAAAGACCTACAACAAGGCGTAAGAGGAAAGAGACTTCCAAGTAGGAGACCTAGTACTCCGAAGAGCAGACATCTGGGCAAAGTGGGAAGATGCAACCCAATTGGGAAGGCCCCTACAAGATAATTGAAGCAAGGTCCAACGGAAGTTATCGTCTTCAAGAATTGGAGGGAAGGGTATTGAAAAATCCTTGAATACTTTCTAACCTCCAGAGATTCTACGCTTGAAGTGCTCAAGAGAAAAAGCTTTTTGAAAACTTATGTGAAGGTCCATTGATCGGGAGGATTCCTCACTGATCCAAGTGAGAGGCACCCCTGCTTTTTGTTAAAAAGTTTGTTGT
>CM051456.1:100760381-100776172 GCA_028274465.1 Plantago ovata | reverse complement strand
CAACCAAAATTCTCGTATGTTGTATGGATCATTATGCACATTGGACACTTGTCGACCAATCAGACCAATATCTTCGTAGTGTTGAATAATACGGAACACAATAGGACGTTAGTTGTGACAAGTCAGACCCATAATCTTCGTAGCGCTAATATTGCAACAGGACACAAGATTGATTCAAAGATCTCTATGCAAGACCGAGGAATTTATGCATGATTATCGACCCATTATGTTAAGAAGGACCATACTATCACCAAATCTCCATTATCTGCTTCTTGAAAACCCCTATTGCTTCTATTTGCTGTTTTATATATTCTTAATTAGATTTGCTAAAGCTAGTATAGTCCTGAGAGAACGACACTCGAGTCATTCTCTATACTACACTACGGTTTTCGTTGTAGTTGTGCCATTGCTTTGGCTAAATAACAAATATTATTTGCTGAATCGAGACCTGACAAATCTCCGTTCAATCAATAACACTACTGAGAATAGACCACAAGGCAGTGGAAATGAAATTCCTGCCCAAGTCCCCGATATCTACATTGTAGATAATTTAGATGATCCAACTTTGGAACCAGCAAGTGATATTGCTGCTGATCTGCAAAGAGCGGCACTTGCTGATGCTGATGAAAAGATGGTTGCTGAACAAGCAACTCATCAAGTTGCTGAAGCCCCGCTTGCTGAAGGACCAGTTGCTGAAATAGCAATGGTTCCAGTTCCTGAAGTTGCTGAAACTCAAGATGCATTATTCAAAGACGCATCTCATGATGCTGAGAATACTGGCCCAAGTTCACCAAAGACATCAATTGACAAAGTCCAGCTTGTACTGGAAGATTTAAGCAAACAAATGGAGTTGGAGATTGAAGAATCATCCAATAAGTCAATTGATCTCTTCATGACAAGCAGTGAACTCAAAGGTCAAGATGCTTCTGCTCAACTTGTCATTTCAGAGACAAGGGAGATTGCTGAAACCGCACAGCTTTCTCAGATAGAGCAAAACGAGAAGTCTGCTGAAGAAACAGTCCAAGAAGTTGAAGAAACTGTTAATGCTGAAAGGACTGAGCCACAAACTGTCCTTCCTCAGCAGGTAGTTAATTCAACCATCAGTAAAACTTCAAATTCTGAAAATTGTTCTTTTGCTAAAATTATCCTTTCTCTACAGACTTCTCAAGATGCAAGTCAGATGGTTGCTGAAGCCTCTGCACCAGAACCAACACTCCCTGCTCAGCAGGTAGTTAATAATTTTGGTATAAAAACTAAGTTTGACAGCTTAGTACTTGTGTCTAACTTTAATTTATTTCAGGATGAACAAATGGAGGATGCTACTCAAGCTCCTCATGGAATGGAAATTGTACTACATGAGCTTGCTGACTCTCAGCAGGTAAATCATGTTTCAGATATAAACTCTAAAACAATTCTCCAAACCAATCCTGATCTAAATAAAATTCTTTTTCAGGCTCAAAAGGAGACCACTGAAGTGGTACTCATCACTGAAGATCAGCAAGTAAGTTCTGAAGAACATTACTTGAACTTCAAAAGGACAACTTTGTCAAGAGTTGCTAAGTCCGTCAGCAACTGGCAAAGGTACAGGAGAATGGATTTCTCAGATCTTCACCTTCATCTCTCAAACGAGAAAAAGAGTTCTTTGTTAAAGCTCGAAACATTTGTCCACTCCATCCTTCCTGAAGAAATGACATATTCTCAGCAAATGAGTTCCAATCTGATTGCTCAAATCAGAGAGAATATGAAGGCCAAATTTAAGAGTGCCTCTCCAGCTGAACAAGCTGTGATGCTCAAAGGTCTTTTTGTACCTGTGGTGGCTGATCCCCACAAATTAACTGAGGAAGAGGAAGTGACAAGTGTTGCTTTGGATAAGCACGAGGAGCTAGTCATTCTAACAGATGATGAAGAAGAAGAAGAAGATGAGAACATTCCCACTGATCCCAGTGATGATGAAGGGAAAGATTCTAAGGACAAGAAAGATGACGATGATGACAATCAAGGTCCAAGTCCTGGTGCTGATGGATTGAAGTTAATAGTTGCTGAAAATACACAATCTGACAATCAGCAAGGTGAACAACAACAATCTCAGCAAGAATCTCAACCTCCTCCTGCTGATGCTGAAAATCAAGCACCTGTGCAAGGTGCTGATACTGAAGAAGAATACGCCAGAAAAAGGGCTACCTGAAAAATGGCAAAAGTCCCGTTTCTGATGCCAAGGTTACTGAAGAAAACCTTGTGATGAGGATGAACAAGTTGAAGATTACCAACGCGCCTTACAAAACAGTCTCGTGATCCATGCAAGGGATACGCAGGATCTAGAAATTGGTGAATCTTCAAGACCAAGACAAAAGGAAGTTCCATCCCTTCCATTTGCTACTGGCGAAACTCCAGTAATTGAGCCCCAAACTCAATTGATAAAACTAACTACTGGCGAAACTCCAGTAATTGAGCCACAAACTCAATTGAAACAACTATCTACTGGTGAAACTCCAGTTGTTGAGTCTGAAGCGTTGCCATCAGCAACCACTCAACAAAAAGGAAGTGAAGCTACTGATAAAGGTTCAAAAGTTGCTCAACTTGATGAATCTGAGGATGATGACGACTTGTCAGATCATGACGATGAACAATCAAAGCGAGACCCAAAAGTTGTTCAGATTCCTCCTCCTGATTACATCACTGTTAAAGGAGATTCATTAAGAGCCGAACTGCTACTACAAGATGATCAGTTTGCTTCCGAACTAAAAGTTCATTCCTTGACACCTCATTTAGTGCCGTTCCCAAGAGTTGAGGAGTTTACTCCCAGAATTCTAGCACTAAAACAAGTCCATGATGCCTGCAAAGCTGAAGATGAGGCATTGCTTGCTGAGAGCCCACTTGACATTGGAAAGATATTGGCTACCGTGCTGAGACGCACTACAACTTTGACAATAGCTCAGAAAGACATCAGTCTTTATCACAAGAGCTATGAAGAAGATGTAAGTCAAGCGCTCAGGCTTGCAAAGAATGCTCTCGTAAAGGCTCAGACTTACATGGATGAGAAGGCCGCAATAGAGAAAAGACATGAAGAGAACATGATGAATATCCAAAGAGAGTTGTCAACAATGACATCTGACCAACAACAATCATCATGAAGTATAACAGTTTAAACACTCTTGCTGAAATTGCAATGAGTTTTATTCTCTGCACATCACTTCGATGTTGCAATCCATGTCTAAGGGGGAAAAGAAGAACACTGGAAAAAGAAACCAAACCCCTCCTACTCCTGCTGTTGATGTGCCACTACCAATAGAACCTCTTGCTGAAAAAGAGCAAAGTTCTAAGAGACAAGCAGAATCTGAGTTGAACTCAGCAACTAACAAAAGAGAAAAACCGCTGCTGAAACTCAAGAGTTCTGTCATACTGAAAGTCATCACAATCTGAATGAAGATGATGAAGATGATGACAATCAAACAATAGCTCAAGCCATAAGAGCTAGACCCTTAACAGCCGTGACTCCGTCTGGCCATTCAAAGCATTCTCGTCTGACTCTTCAGCAAGAGATCAAGACAATGCTAAAACAAGAAGAAGAAGGCAAAGACAGGAAGAGAAAAGGCTGGCCAGCATTGCTATTGGCTCCGGCATTGAATATACAAAGACCAGTAATGAAGAAACCACTCAGAATGTAATCAGAAACATTCATGGTTGCTGGATTTTAAACTGGAAGACTTGCTGGTAAATGAGTTCTTTCCTACAGCCATATTGAATCAAATGTTCAAATGGATTGAACTCAAGGTCCAAAGAAAGCAAAGGGAAGAATCCCTCCCAAGAAATATTGCTGGGAAATGGTTGAATCTTGAGGTCTATGTAAGAAGAGTTGCCATTGGTAAGACATACAAACAAGAACCAAATCTGATCAAACCACCTGGCATTGCTTACTACTCTGACCCGATAACAAAGAAACCTAAGAAGAAACTTGGATTGATTCCTTATGAGTACTTCTATCTCACTGCTAAGGATCAAGAAGAAGATCTTCTCTGGCTAAGAAAGATTCATCCGAAAAGCATTTCAGATACACAGCTTCTCCATGCCAGCAATTGGGGCATGCATTTGTGGGTAATTAATTACATGGAAATGAATGCTGAAAAGCATCATCATACTGCCTGCAAAAACGCAAGAATTCTTCAACTACAAGTCCGTAGGCTTCTGGAAAACTACGAAGAGGACTGTGTTGAATTTACTGCACTTGCTGAGAAGAGTGTAAGAGAGATTTTGAGAAAATCCTCTGAAAGAGCTTAAGTCCCTGTAATAGTTTTTTTGTTAAAGTTTTTGTTTGCTGATTCTGTTTTTGTTATCTATGCTATTTCATGTAAACATCTGAAAGATAACTATTAGCAATGAAACTTTTGACTCTTATTGGTTTATGATTATGCAATTTACTTATCCTTACTGTTTAATTATTCAAGTATGCTTGCATTAATCAACTGATTTATTCAACATCAGAAACCTCTAAAAGGGTAACAATTAATTTAGCCATGGATTGCTAACATCAAAAAGGGGGAAATTTGTAAGGAAACTTGTAATTTTGATGAGCAATTAACCATGTTAAATTAAGGAAAGTCCAGTAACTAGTACTCTTAAGGTCCATAGGAATTTAGAATTTTAAGGACATTGTAAAAGAGGAACGTTTGCTGAAGACTTAGATTAGGTGCTAGATAAGTTATTTCTTTTGCGTATGATGTATTTTATTTTCTGAAAAGAAAACTTATTGATGCTTAGCTTATGATGTATCTTATTTTCTGAAAAGAAAATAACCTATTGAAGCATTTGCTGAAGATATACTTTGTTTATCACAAACAAATTATTGAAGCAAATAGAAACCGCTCAGAATCTTGAAGACTTTTGAAGATCTGAAGACTTGAAGAAATTGAAGATCTGAAGACTAGAAGATTGCTGAAGACTGGTATCTACAAAGGCACGTGTTGCTCAAAAAGTGGAAAATTCAGCAACAGCATTGCATAAGTGAAAATCTGAAAGACATAGTAGGTTGTGCTTGCTGAAACTGAGACTAACCACTTGCTGATGGAACATATGTGACCTCTTGCTTAATGTACGTGAATTTGCGCTCCAATGTTACTGTTTGAATTCTATTCAAATGTGCATTTAATGCAAAGCTTACACACGAAGGACATGAAGACTAGAAGACAAACAAAGACGCTGCTGAAAGTACAAAAGCAAGATAGTGACATGTTAAGGATCAAAAGCCTTGGAATTTAAAATTCAAACGGATCCTTTCTTGCACTATAAATAGAGGTCATCCGGCAAAGAGTTGAAGTGTGTCAACAACGTGATCAAACTCTCACTTGTGCTTAAAACTCACAAACCTTCAAACACTCTTACTGCCATTGATCCGTTCCAAGACTTAAAGCTTGAAAAAGCTACTTGTGAAGAAGTAGAACAAACTCGGCTAAGAAATTAGTTAAGTGTTTTATCTTTCAAACAAGAACAAGTCTTGACACCAGAAACAATCAAACTTGTTTACTGCAAAGTATTCCAAATTGTGTTTCTTAGATTACTTGTTGTAACTGAATAAGTTATAATTAAGTCATCTCACCCCAAAACTCTCTAACTGAAAATACACCCTTTCAGGCGTGATATTCAGGGAGAACATAATCGAGCATAGTTTTGCTGATTAAAAGTACCAAGTTTGGTGGAGAACAAGGTTGAGTTCTCTAGTTTAGGTTGGAGACAAAGCAAGTGTGCTTTGGTTTCTGTTGAATCGCTTTAGATAGGAGATTGTAAGGAACCTCAATCATATCTTAGTGGATTCAGTCCTAGAAAGGACGAAGTGGATTAGTTGAGAGATTACGCCACTCTCAGATACCACTATAAAAGTGTTTGTGTGATTTACTTACTGTATTTAGCTTTCAGCAAATTATATCTGTCTGTACACAGTCACTCACTTCACTTGCTGAAACCTTTACTTACTGAAAGAGCACTTATTGTATCAAAGACTTCCGCTCTCTGATTTTAAGTATCAGCAAACCAAGCTACTGTAAAGTAACTTACGCTTGCTGAGAAAGTTAAGTATCAGCAAACTCATTACTGAAAAAGTAATAAGTACTTGCTGACAAAGTTTTAAACGACGAAAGTTTGAAAAGACTATTCACCCCCCCCCCCTCTAGTCTTTTCTTGTTGTTTAAAGGGACCAACAACTAGTTAAGCTTAGTAGTCTCGACATCACCTTGAGTGGTGTTTCTTCTGCTGCGGTTCACGATGGCCTTATAAAATGATGCATGTTAGAGTCTATGGTTGTAACCCGTGTAATTATGTACGTAAGAGGCGACAAGTTCTTCACCTCGATTAGAGATTGCCAAATGCCTAGGAAGGAGGTAGTGTGAGGTGTGCGATTCCTTGTATTAAACCTATTCTATCGAATAGGTTTGGGGAGGGGGTTGCCTTATTGATCTTGTCTTTCGTCTTTGAGTCGTTGTAAAGTTTCCTTTTTCTTTTTCCTTTTGTTTTGTGTCCCAACCTATTCTTTCGAATAGGTTTGGGGAGGTGTCTTTGTAAAAGAGTCTTTCCTTTTTCTTTTTCGTCTTTGTGCTCAAACCTATTCTTTCGAATAGGTTTGGGGAGGTGTTTTTGACACTTAGTACTACTGCTTGCCCCTTTATAAAAAAAAAAAAAAAAAGAGAAAGAGAAAAAGAAAAGAAGAAAAAAAGAGAAAAGAAAAGAGAAAATATAAAAAAATAGAAGAAAGAAAATAAAGAATAAGACCCAAAAGCAAAAGAAGGGTCGTTGCAAGCCAAAAGCAGTCTCGTAGTGTCAAGTGTCATGTAAATATTTTGTCCTTGTGAAGTATCGAGTTGTAAATTCTATCTTTCGTTTCGTGTCGCCTTTGTCCAAGGCCTGTTCTTGACCACCCTCGTCTTGCTATTCAAGAAGTGGTTGAAAGAGGCTCATTCTTGAGAGTCTGGGTAGAATAGGGGAGTGTTATCTTTCTAAGGGAACCCTCCTTCGTTTGATGAGAGCCAGTATTGGTTCGCCCTCTCTTGAGGAAAAGTCTCGCTTGGTGAACAGTTGTAAGCCCTCGGTTTCATAGGCACGGGGCAATTGTAGTATGATAACATGCATCATTGTGTCGTCACTGACCAGGTCCAGGTAGAAGATGTTACGAGAGACTCCTTTGTTTAACCAAGTGCACATGAGAATGTGTATATTCGCAATCGAGGCATTCTTCAACCTACTTGCATGTCATGCTCATTTGGTTTTGTTCATAAGCATTTGGTAGATTCAATAGATTAGTTCACTTTACTTGGCATGAGACTCCTTTTGTGTTGCATTTAGGATAGTTTGTTGCTTGCTTTGCTTGAGGACAAGCAAAGGTTTGGTTTGGGGAGTTTGATGAACGTATTTTTGACGCGTTCATCTTGTCTTTTTTACCTTCTTTTGCTATCTTCTAGCCTTGTTTTTTGGTTAGTTTTGTAGAATAGTGTCACGTTTTGTGTTTTCTGCATTTTCAGGCACTTAGGTACGAAACGGCGTTTTTGGAGCTAAAAACGAGCCTTTTTTATGGAAAAGATGGCCCCGTTGAAGTTCCCCAATCTCCGTGTCTTGTTCGTGAGTGTTTGAGCATCAATAAGCATCGAGAAGGATGAGTCCAAGGCACCCGAGGGCCGTACGAGGGCAAAAAGATTGAGTTTGAAGACAAAAATCTGCCCAGGAGCCAAGCTAAGCGCCTGGAATAGTGAAGCGCTCCGCTTCATTTTCCAGGAGCTTTGGCACAGCAGCCAAGCGAAGCGCTTGGAGGGCCAAAGCGCTTCGCTTGCCAAGCGCTCCGCTTGGCCTCTCCAAGCGGTCCGCTTGGTAGCGGTTACGTTTTCGGATTTTCCTTCTTAGATCTGATCTTCTGTTACTTTTTACATACTTTTTGAACTGTAGCTTCGTTTTGGAGAGCTCCGAAGCCCCAAAACTCATAGAAAACTCAGATACATTGTATTTTAGATTGGATTAAAGGTTTTGGCATAGGATTGCATCCGTTGTTTCATCTACGAAGAGGTTTTCATCAATACCCACCGATTAGTGACAGCTTGGTGGTAACATTGTATCATTATCTCTTGTCTAGTAGTTTGATTTGATGTATTTTATTTACAATTCATATGATTTGATGTCTATGTTGATGAATATGAGTAGCTAAATCCTTTGTGTTGGTGGTAGAATGTAGAATATGCATGCTATGGGTTATGTTTATGCTTACATGAGATTGTGAGTCAATCTTGCTGCAAATTCCTTCATATGATTCTTAGTTGCCTATAAAATATATTCGAATTGAGTATAGTGACAAACTCTTGGTCAATGAAAGCTATAGGATTGTATGTTAGAGATTTGCAGCATGCTAGATAAATGGTGTTAGTGAGAAGCACCTCTAAAGTATTGATAGTGATCTTTTATGATGTGTGTCTTGAAAGTTACCTAGACGAGTTGCTTAGCAGACTTGATCGAAGGTTTTACGCACTGAACTTGTGAGCATATTCGTAACCCATGCATGTGTATTTGATTTCTACCACCAACCGTTTTCCAAACTTGATTACAACAATCTGATTTTTCGTTGCTTTGTTCAAAGAAAACGATTCTATAAACATTTGAACTCATTGTCTGAAATTACTAGCAAAAACCTCAAACAAAGCCACGTTAGGTCCCGAGAGAACGACACTCGGGGACAACTTGCCATTGCACTCTTGTTTGTGTAGTGATAAGTGTTCTTAGGCTTTAAACAAATTTAATTGGTGAAAAACGACATCATCACTAAGAATCTCCCTTACACTCTTCTCAGCAAGAGCAGAGAATTCAACACAGTCCTTCTCCTAATCCTCAAGTAGCTTATGGACTTCAAGTTGAATAATCCTTGCATTCTTGCAGGCAGTATAATGATGGTTTTCACCATTCATCTCTTTGTAGTGAATTACCCACAAGTGCATGCCCCAATTTCTAGCATGTAGAAGTTGAGTGTCTGAAATACCCTTGTTGGCATGAATCTTCCTTAACCAGAGAAGGTCTTTTTCTTGATCCTTAGTAGTGAGATAAAAGTACTCATAAGGAATCAAGCCATACTTCTTTTTGGAATTCTTGGTTAAAGGGTCACTATAGTAAGCAACATCCATCGGCTTGATTAAATCGGGCTCTTGTTTTAGCTTCTTACAGATGGAAGTTCTTCTTACCAAGATTTCTAAGTTCAGCCATTTTGCAGCAATGTTCCTTGGGTAAGGAGGAGGATCCCTTTCTTTTCTTGCAACTTTTAATTCAATCCAAGTGCACATTTGATTCAGTACAACAGTTGGAAAGAAATCATTGGCCAAAAGATCTTCAAGCTTTATGATCCAGCAACCATGGAGGTTTCTGATCACATTTTGAGTGGTTTCCTCATTGCTGGTCTTAGTATAATCAATGTCAGTGCCAATTGCAATGTTAGGAAGCCTTCTTTCTTCTTGTCTTTTCTTTCTTCTTCTTGACTTAGCATTTTCATGATCTTTTGCTGAAGATCTGGAGTCAGAAGAGAAGTGTTTGGATTGGCCAGATGGAGTTAAGGCAGAAAGAGGCTTAGCTCTTATAGCTTGAGCTATTGTTTGGTCATCATCATTATCATCATCTTCATTCATATCATGATGACTTTCAGTGTGACAGAATTCTTGAGTTTCAGCAGAAGTTCTTCTCCTTTTTGGATTTGCTGAACTTCTCTCAGAATATGTTTCAACTCTTTTCTTAGAACTTTGCTCTTTTTCGGCAAGAGGTTCTCTGGGAGATGGTCCAGGCAGCTTTAATGGCGCTTCAGCTTCAGAGGGATTAGTTGATTTGTCTCTTGAAGACTTTCTTTTTCTAGAATCTTCCCCCTTAGACATGGATTGCATCATATGTCTGATGTGTAGAGAGAAAAACTCATTGCAATTTTCAGCAAGAGTTTTAAGCTGTTGTATTTCAGAATCATGTCTTGCTGATCTCTGGTCAGCTTAGATAATTCTTCCTTAATAAAAGTCAGATTCTCTTCATGTCTGCGCTCATTGTTGACTTTTTCTTCAAGCATAGCCTGAGCCTTTGTTAATGCGCTTTTAGCAAGCTTGAGTGGCTGACTGGCATCTTCCTCATAGCTTTTGTGATGTAGACTAATGTCTTTCTGAGCTATGGTAAGTGTAGTAGTGCGTCTGAGCACAGTAGTCAGTATTTTGCCAATGTCAAGCGGACTCTCAGCAAGCAAGGCATCATCCTCTTCTTGACATGCTTTGTGAACAGCCATCAGTGCTTTAATTGTAGGAGTAAACTCCTCAACGTTTGGGAACGACACTAGAGAGGGAGTAAGTGAATGAGCTTTGATTTCAGTAGCGAACTGATCATCATTTCTCAGCAAACGACTTCTCTCAGCATCTCCTTCATCAGTTAAGAGAGATGGTGGAGGAATTTCTACCACTGTGGGTTCAGCTTTCTTTGTCTTTTCTTCTTCCTTTGCTGAGAAGTTAGATAGATCTTCTTCTTCATCAGATTCATCAAGGCCAGCAACCTTGATGTAAGAAAATACGGTCAGAGTTACCCCTAGGGTACGCAGTGGAATTTCAAAAATTTTCTTAACATGCAGGTTAATTGATTATGTATATGCCGTATATATTTAAACACGTCAGTTAGAAGACTAACCGTACTTCCAAAGCAAGCACAACTTCCAAGTCTTCGTAATAATCCGGTGTATCTTCTCCTTCGTCGAAGTCGAAGATATCTGCAATACTTAGATTATCTGCAAGACAATAAGAGTTAGTTTCCAGCTCCTAGAACCTCAACCTTGGTATCCACGGATGAAAAGCCTATCGGAAGAATCCTAGGATATTCTTTGTGTGACCAAGAAGACGGGGCGGCGGTTTTCCTCCGGTGAGGGTGGCGCGCGCGTGGGGCTTATAGAGGAGGGGAGAGTTTTTATTTTCTCTAAGAAAACTGGGTATTCAACTGTGTGAATGTCTATGTACAAAAACTCTCTAATAGTCTACTATATATAGTAGTCAATAGAAGCCTAAAGCATAAGCAATTAGACTTCATAAAGGAATAAGAATCTAATTCTTATCGCACTAGGAAACCAATATCAAGTCTAGATTCATTCCCAATCAAATTAAAATTCAATTAGGAAAATCAACTTATCCCTTGGACTTCTAATAGAGGAAGGAGTCGAACTCCTTCCACTACTCCAGCTCCTGCGCGCGCGCGCCTGTCCTACGGGAGATAGGTGGGTCCCAATTTTGGGACCCACTTATAGTTCTAAGGCAATTCAAACTCCAAGTAGATTTTTCCCATGTGCATATGTTAATTCTAAATTAACATATCCTTTCAAATCAAACCTCTATTATATTTCCAAAATATAATCTTTAATTGTATTTACATAAAATACAATTAATTAGCCAATTCAATTAATAATTCCAAATCATTAATTGAGCCACTAAATATTATAATTAATTCCAAATCAATTATAATCCATCAATCACAATTAATTCCAAATTAATTGCGATTCCATCTTCAAGGATATTCTGATAAGCGGAATCACCACATAGTGTGACCCATAGGGCCTCATTGTATTAAGCAAGTCCTAGACTAGGCAAAATGGAATTCCTAGACGGTTCCATTTGCAATATTAATACATGAGGACGTTTGAGAGGTTTCTCAAAGCAAACCCTTTCATTGCGAATTCTGTTGCGCTCAACGCGGCGATGGTAACGTCCCTTCATCTGCTTGACTCGAATGCATCTAGGATCGATGATGTGTCTATCCCAATAATACATCCACGGGCGTCTCAGGGAGTTGCTTGGTTACTAAGATATACTTATGACCATCATAATATATTGATGCACTGGCCAGTGACTTTACCAACACAACTATGAAGACTATGAGCAGTACTCTCCTGTGCTACACATGAGAGATGAATCCTTCACAGAAACACTTATCATCCCCATTTGTATGTAGCCATAATCATGGATTGTGTCTTAGGTCAACTGCTTATTCCGAGCTGACATCGACGGGTCCACCAAGGATATGGGGCAACAAATGTGATGATAAAGTCCTGTAAGTCCAAAGGACGACTGGCACAACTTCGACAACTTACCGGTTCCCATAGACACTTCGGTGTAGAGTATACATCGATGGGAGTGTCCGGTGGGTACTTCCATTGTTCGATAATCATTCTTCGAACAACTATGCGCAGTTATGGGAACGTTTCTCGATTGTCCAACAATCCGTTCCGTGGCCGTGGGATCGGCTCACACTTGCTCCAACAAGTATAACCTCCACGCATACTAGTCTCATCTGGTTCATTCAGACCCCTACATCCGAGATGAACCTCGACTAGGGAGAGTTTGGGATAGATGATAACTCACATAGCTCCCACTATCTGTGTGATCGGTCATCTATCCGAGCGGACATGTTTAATATCAATACAGACAGAAATAGAGATATGACATGCTGCATGCCTGGTGTAATATAATTATGAAAGCGATACTCAATAGTAAAACAACAAACATATATTATATTACGTTGACATGTGTAATAGTACATATATGCCCTTTATAAGGGCTCCATGCCCTTAATAAGGACTGTCTCTAGGACATATACACTATCACTTGATTCCCAAATCTTTAGCTTCAGTCACTTCTGGTTGAGTGGTTGTTGAGGGAAACTCTTTGGACTGAACAACTGGAGTTTCACCAGTAGTAAATGGAAGGGAGGGGACTTCCGTGTTGTTCACTCCTGAAGATTGAGCAATATCTAGATTCTTTGTATGTCTGTCATGAATCTGTAGACTATTCTGTAATGCTCTTTTATAATCTTCATCCATTTATTCTTCTTCTGCAAGGTTTGGATCAGTGACCTTAGCTTCGAGTAATGCTAACTCGGCATCAGAAAGCTTAGCTTTGCCTTTATGCATTTCAGCACGCTTTCTGGCGTACTATTCTTCAGTTTCAGCAACTTGTTCAGTTGCTGGAGTACTTGTCTCAGCAGGAGTAGGAGTAGATTCTTGTTGCTGACTGGGAGTTTGGTCAGCTTGCTGATTCTCAGTGTTTTGATTTTCAGTTTCGGCAACTGTCATTTTTACTCTGCCAGCATCAGGACTAGGACCTTGATTATCATCATCATCGTCCTTGCTGACCTTAGAATATTTGGCTTCATCATCACTTGTGTCTTTAAGGATATTTTCATCCTCTTCTTCTTCATCATCGTCCGTCAGTATGACTAACTCAAGATGTTTGTACTTTGCAGCACTTGTAACTTCCTCTTCCTCATTGATTTGTGGTGATCAGCCACCATGGGTACAAAGGAACCCTTGAGCATCACAGCTTGTTCAGCTGGAGAGGCACTCTTGAACTTAGCTTTCATATTCTCTCTGATTGTAGCAATCAGATTTGAACTCATTTGTTGAGAATATGAGAGTTCTTCAGGAAGTATAGAGTGTACAGACGTCTCAAGTTTGAGTAGAGAGTTTCTCTTTTTCTCATTGGACAGATGGATGTGAAGATCTGAAAAGTTCATCCTTCTATATCTTTGCCAGTTGCTGACAGACTTAGCAACTCTGGTCAAAGTGTTCTTTTTGAAGTTTGAGTATAGTTCTTCAGAACTAACTGCAAGAGCTTCCGTGATGTGAACCACTTCATCATTCTCCTTTTGAGCCTGAATAAGAGTAAAGTTAATTTCAGGAAGGTTTTGAAAAATAGTTTTAGAGTCTAAAACTGTAACATGATTTACCTGCTGACTTTCAACAAGCTCATGTGGCACACTAAGTTGTGCGGGTACTATTTCCATTGCTTCAGGAGCTGTGGCAGCATCCTTGAATTGTTCATCCTGAAATAACTTAATATTAGATACAAGTACTAAGTTTTCAAACTTAGTAGATTTACCAAAATTTTCATCTACCTGCTGAACAGGAGTTGTGGATTCTGGTGCAGAAGTTTCAGCAATCTTCTGACTTGTATCTTGAGAAGTCTGTAAAGAAATAATTATATTAGCTAAAGATAAAGTTTCAGATAGTGAAGTTTTGCTTATATCTGAGTTAACTACCTGCTGAAGAAGGGCAGGTGGTGACTCAGTCCTTTCAGCATTGATAACATCTTCATTATCTGGGACTTATTCTTCAGCAGACTTCTTCTCTTGCTCTAATTGAGAAGGCTGTGCAGATTCAGCAATCTCCTTTGTCTCTGAATTGACAAGTTAAGCAGAGATATCTAGACCTTTAAGTTCACTACTTGTCATGAACAGGTCTACTGACTTATTGGAGTTGTCATCAATCTCCAAGTCCATTTGCTGGCTTAGGTCAGTCAGCACCAGTTGGACTTTGTCAATAGAAGTTATTGGTGAACTTAGTCTAATATTCTCAGCATCATGAGATGTGTCGTCGAATACTGTCTCTTGTTGTGTTTCAGCAACCCCTGGGACTTGAACCATTGCTGTCTCAGCAACTGGTTCTTCAGCAATTGCAGCTTCAACAATTTCTCTGACTGGACTAGTTGCTATTTCAGCAACTGTCTATTCTGCAACACTTTCAGCAAGTGCAGTTTTTCTCAAATCTGCAGCAATGTCACTTGCTGGTTCCAGAGTGTTGTCATCAAGATTATCTACAATGTAGACATCTTCTAGGCATTCCAAGGCACGATTTTCATTTCCACCGCCTTGTGGTCTTGCTTCAGCAGATGAATCCAAGTTAATTGGATTGCTGAAGGCTTCTGCAAACACTTCAGTAACATCTACTACAGTGGCTTGCGTTTCAGCAACCACTGGAACATCGTCATCCTGAATGACATGGACAATTGGAACGGACTTGCGTGCCGTTGTTTTCTTTCTTGGGAAGGTCTTTGTCCGTGCCTTCTTAAGAATAGGATCAGCTGATGAAGCTGCAGTTTGAGTGTCATCATCATCTTTCCTTTTCTTCTTGGATCTCTTGCTGGGTACCGTAGTGTCAGCAACCGCAGCAGTATCAGCAGCAACATCTGCAGCTGTTGCATTCTCAGCAACATTTGCAGCTGTTGTATACCTAGATTGTTGATAAGTTTCTGCAACATTTGCAGTTGTTGCATTCATAGACTGGTTATCAGTCTCAATAACATTTGCAGCTGTTGCTTTCTTTGACTTCTTGTCAGCAACCTTAGGTCCATTCAGCTTGTAGAAAGCTCTTCCCACATTGCATACTGATTTCTTAATCGACAATGGGTTTCTTAGTTGAATCCTGAAATGTTCAAGGACGCAACACATTTTCAATCCATACATCACTGGAAACCAAGGTGAGGCTGTGTTGTCTTCAACCTTGACCCGGAACTTTGTAACGCAATCAACAAGCCTGTTGAAAATGTACTTAGCCTAGTTGATTTCAGTTTTGTTCTCATAAATATGCATCAGCAAAGGCCACCTTCTCAGGCCTACTTGGTCAATTCCTCCAACTTGGGAGTCAAGGACTTTGATGAGTAGCAGAGCTACTAGACCAAGTGAATGGCAGAGATGCTTCCTCTTTACGTGCTTAGTCCAAGTCATGGGAGCAATCTCTCCTTTCTTCATCCTTTCATTTCTGACATCACTGTAGAAGGCTTCAATTTCTTCATTAGTGGTAGTGATGTCATCTTCAGTTCCAGTAGTTGGAATCTGAAAGATGTTGGCTAAATCAATCAATTTCAGGATGATTTGCACTCCTTGAACTATGGTAGAAATCACTTTTTCAGTAACTCCTTGTCCATCAGTAAGGGTTTGGACTTCTGCATTGTTGTATGTTTAGTGCGAGCAGTAATGAAGAAAAGTAGGCCTTGTTGATT
>CM051456.1:100620169-100760281 GCA_028274465.1 Plantago ovata | reverse complement strand
CCCCTCCCCAACCTTTCGATAGAATAGGTTAATACAGGAATCGCACCCTCACACTACCTCCTTCCTAGGCATTGGGCAATCTATAATCGAGGTGAAGAACTTGTCGCCTCTTCGTACATAATTACAACGGTTACAACCATAGACGCAACATGCATCATTTAATAAGGCCATCGTGACCGCAGCAGAAGAAACAACACTCAAGGTGATTCGAGACTACTAAGCTAAACTAGTTTGTTGGTCCCTTTAAACAACAGAAAAGACTAGAGGGGGGGGGGTGAATAGTCTTTTCAAACTTTCGTCGTTTAAAACTTTGTCAGCAAGTACTTATTACTTTTTCAGTAATGAGTTTGCTGATACTTAACTTTCTCAGCAAGCGTAAGTTACTTTTACAGAGTTGGTTTGCTGATACTTAAAATCAGAGAGCGGAAGTTTTGATACAATAAGTGCTCTTTCAGTAAGTAAAGGTTTCAGCAAGTGAAGTGAGTGACTGTGTACAGACAGATATATTTGCTGAAAGCTAAATACAGTAAGTAAATCACACAACACTTTTATAGTGGTATCTGAGAGTGGCGTAATCTCTCAACTAATCCACTTCGTCCTTTCTAGGACTGAATCCACTAAGATATGATTGAGGTTCCTTACAATCTCCTATCTAAAGCGATTCAACAGAAACCAAAGCACACTTGCTTTGTCTCCAACCTAAACTAGAGAACTCAACCTTGTTCTCCACCAAACTTGGTACTTTTAATCAGCAAAACTATGCTCGATTATGTTCTCCCTGAATATCACGCCTGAAAGGGTGTATTTTCAGTTAGAGAGTTTTGGGGTGAGATGACTTAATTATAACTTATTCAGTTACAACAAGTAATCTAAGAAACACAATTGGAATACTTTGCAGTAAACAAGTTTGATTGTTTCTGGTGTCAAGACTTGTTCTTGTTGAAAGAAAAACACTTAACTAATTTCTTAGCCGAGTTTGTTCTACTTCTTCACAAGTAGCTTTTTCAAGCTTTAAGTCTTGGAACGGATCAATGGCAGTAAGAGTGTTTGAAGGTTGTGAGTTTTAAGCACAAGTGAGAGTTTGATCACGTTGTTGACACACTTCAACTCTTTGCCGGATGACCTCTATTTATAGTGCAAGAAAGGATCCGTTTGAATTTTAAATTCCAAGGCTTTTGATCCTTAACATGTCACTATCTTGCTTTTGTACTTTCAGCAGCGTCTTTGTTTGTCTTCTAGTCTTCATGTCCTTCGTGTGTAAGCTTTGCATTAAATGCACATTTGAATAGAATTCAAACAGTAACATTGGAGCGCAAATTCACGTACATTAAGCAAGAGGTCACATATGTTCCATCAGCAAGTGGTTAGTCTCAGTTTCAGCAAGCACAACCTACTATGTCTTTCAGATTTTCACTTATGCAATGCTGTTGCTGAATTTTCCACTTTTTGAGCAACACGTGCCTTTGTAGATACCAGTCTTCAGCAATCTTCTAGTCTTCAGATCTTCAATTTCTTCAAGTCTTCAGATCTTCAAAAGTCTTCAAGATTCTGAGCGGTTTCTATTTGCTTCAATAATTTGTTTGTGATAAACAAAGTATATCTTCAGCAAATGCTTCAATAGGTTATTTTCTTTTCAGAAAATAAGATACATCATAAGCTAAGCATCAATAAGTTTTCTTTTCAGAAAATAAAATACATCATACGCAAAAGAAATAACTTATCTAGCACCTAATCTAAGTCTTCAGCAAACGTTCCTCTTTTACAATGTCCTTAAAATTCTAAATTCCTATGGACCTTAAGAGTACTAGTTACTGGACTTTCCTTAATTTAACATGGTTAATTGCTCATCAAAATTACAAGTTTCCTTACAAATTTCCCCCTTTTTGATGTTAGCAATCCATGGCTAAATTAATTGTTACCCTTTTAGAGGTTTCTGATGTTGAATAAATCAGTTGATTAATGCAAGCATACTTGAATAATTAAACAGTAAGGATAAGTAAATTGCATAATCATAAACCAATAAGAGTCAAAAGTTTCATTGCTAATAGTTATCTTTCAGATGTTTACATGAAATAGCATAGATAACAAAACAGAATCAGCAAACAAAAACTTTAACAAAAAAACTATTACAGGGACTTAAGCTCTTTCAGAGGATTTTCTCAAAATCTCTCTTACACTCTTCTCAGCAAGTGCAGTAAATTCAACACAGTCCTCTTCGTAGTTTTCCAGAAGCCTACGGACTTGTAGTTGAAGAATTCTTGCGTTTTTGCAGGCAGTATGATGATGCTTTTCAGCATTCATTTCCATGTAATTAATTACCCACAAATGCATGCCCCAATTGCTGGCATGGAGAAGCTGTGTATCTGAAATGCTTTTCGGATGAATCTTTCTTAGCCAGAGAAGATCTTCTTCTTGATCCTTAGCAGTGAGATAGAAGTACTCATAAGGAATCAATCCAAGTTTCTTCTTAGGTTTCTTTGTTATCGGGTCAGAGTAGTAAGCAATGCCAGGTGGTTTGATCAGATTTGGTTCTTGTTTGTATGTCTTACCAATGGCAACTCTTCTTACATAGACCTCAAGATTCAACCATTTCCCAGCAATATTTCTTGGGAGGGATTCTTCCCTTTGCTTTCTTTGGACCTTGAGTTCAATCCATTTGAACATTTGATTCAATATGGCTGTAGGAAAGAACTCATTTACCAGCAAGTCTTCCAGTTTTAAAATCCAGCAACCATGAATGTTTCTGATTACATTCTGAGTGGTTTCTTCATTACTGGTCTTTGTATATTCAATGCCGGAGCCAATAGCAATGCTGGCCAGCCTTTTCTCTTCCTGTCTTTGCCTTCTTCTTCTTGTTTTAGCATTGTCTTGATCTCTTGCTGAAGAGTCAGACGAGAAATGCTTTGAATGGCCAGACGGAGTCACGGCTGTTAAGGGTCTAGCTCTTATGGCTTGAGCTATTGTTTGATTGTCATCATCTTCATCATCTTCATTCAGATTGTGATGACTTTCAGTATGACAGAACTCTTGAGTTTCAGCAGCGGTTTTTCTCTTTTTGTTAGTTGCTGAGTTCAACTCAGATTCTGCTTGTCTCTTAGAACTTTGCTCTTTTTCAGCAAGAGGTTCTATTGGTAGTGGCACATCAACAGCAGGAGTAGGAGGGGTTTGGTTTCTTTTTCCAGTGTTCTTCTTTTCCCCCTTAGACATGGATTGCAACATCGAAGTGATGTGCAGAGAATAAAACTCATTGCAATTTTCAGCAAGAGTGTTTAAACTGTTATACTTCATGATGATTTGTTGTTGGTCAGATGTCATTGTTGACAACTCTCTTTGGATATTCATCATGTTCTCTTCATGTCTTTTCTCTATTGCGGCCTTCTCATCCATGTAAGTCTGAGCCTTTACGAGAGCATTCTTTGCAAGCCTGAGCGCTTGACTTACATCTTCTTCATAGCTCTTGTGATAAAGACTGATGTCTTTCTGAGCTATTGTCAAAGTTGTAGTGCGTCTCAGCACGGTAGCCAATATCTTTCCAATGTCAAGTGGGCTCTCAGCAAGCAATGCCTCATCTTCAGCTTTGCAGGCATCATGGACTTGTTTTAGTGCTAGAATTCTGGGAGTAAACTCCTCAACTCTTGGGAACGGCACTAAATGAGGTGTCAAGGAATGAACTTTTAGTTCGGAAGCAAACTGATCATCTTGTAGTAGCAGTTCGGCTCTTAATGAATCTCCTTTAACAGTGATGTAATCAGGAGGAGGAATCTGAACAACTTTTGGGTCTCGCTTTGATTGTTCATCGTCATGATCTGACAAGTCGTCATCATCCTCAGATTCATCAAGTTGAGCAACTTTTGAACCTTTATCAGTAGCTTCACTTCCTTTTTGTTGAGTGGTTGCTGATGGCAACGCTTCAGACTCAACAACTGGAGTTTCACCAGTAGATAGTTGTTTCAATTGAGTTTGTGGCTCAATTACTGGAGTTTCGCCAGTAGTTAGTTTTATCAATTGAGTTTGGGGCTCAATTACTGGAGTTTCGCCAGTAGCAAATGGAAGGGATGGAACTTCCTTTTGTCTTGGTCTTGAAGATTCACCAATTTCTAGATCCTGCGTATCCCTTGCATGGATCACGAGACTGTTTTGTAAGGCGCGTTGGTAATCTTCAACTTGTTCATCCTCATCACAAGGTTTTCTTCAGTAACCTTGGCATCAGAAACGGGACTTTTGCCATTTTTCAAGGTAGCCCTTTTTCTGGCGTATTCTTCTTCAGTATCAGCACCTTGCACAGGTGCTTGATTTTCAGCATCAGCAGGAGGAGGTTGAGATTCTTGCTGAGATTGTTGTTGTTCACCTTGCTGATTGTCAGATTGTGTATTTTCAGCAACTATTAACTTCAATCCATCAGCACCAGGACTTGGACCTTGATTGTCATCATCGTCATCTTTCTTGTCCTTAGAATCTTTCCCTTCATCATCACTGGGATCAGTGGGAATGTTCTCATCTTCTTCTTCTTCTTCATCATCTGTTAGAATGACTAGCTCCTCGTGCTTATCCAAAGCAACACTTGTCACTTCCTCTTCCTCAGTTAATTTGTGGGATCAGCCACCACAGGTACAAAAAGACCTTTGAGCATCACAGCTTGTTCAGCTGGAGAGGCACTCTTAAATTTGGCCTTCATATTCTCTCTGATTTGAGCAATCAGATTGGAACTCATTTGCTGAGAATATGTCATTTCTTCAGGAAGGATGGAGTGGACAAATGTTTCGAGCTTTAACAAAGAACTCTTTTTCTCGTTTGAGAGATGAAGGTGAAGATCTGAGAAATCCATTCTCCTGTACCTTTGCCAGTTGCTGACGGACTTAGCAACTCTTGACAAAGTTGTCCTTTTGAAGTTCAAGTAATGTTCTTCAGAACTTACTTGCTGATCTTCAGTGATGAGTACCACTTCAGTGGTCTCCTTTTGAGCCTGAAAAAGAATTTTATTTAGATCAGGATTGGTTTGGAGAATTGTTTTAGAGTTTATATCTGAAACATGATTTACCTGCTGAGAGTCAGCAAGCTCATGTAGTACAATTTCCATTCCATGAGGAGCTTGGGTAGCATCCTCCATTTGTTCATCCTGAAATAAATTAAAGTTAGACACAAGTACTAAGCTGTCAAACTTAGTTTTTATACCAAAATTATTAACTACCTGCTGAGCAGGGAGTGTTGGTTCTGGTGCAGAGGCTTCAGCAACCATCTGACTTGCATCTTGAGAAGTCTGTAGAGAAAGGATAATTTTAGCAAAAGAACAATTTTCAGAATTTGAAGTTTTACTGATGGTTGAATTAACTACCTGCTGAGGAAGGACAGTTTGTGGCTCAGTCCTTTCAGCATTAACAGTTTCTTCAACTTCTTGGACTGTTTCTTCAGCAGACTTCTCGTTTTGCTCTATCTGAGAAAGCTGTGCGGTTTCAGCAATCTCCCTTGTCTCTGAAATGACAAGTTGAGCAGAAGCATCTTGACCTTTGAGTTCACTGCTTGTCATGAAGAGATCAATTGACTTATTGGATGATTCTTCAATCTCCAACTCCATTTGTTTGCTTAAATCTTCCAGTACAAGCTGGACTTTGTCAATTGATGTCTTTGGTGAACTTGGGCCAGTATTCTCAGCATCATGAGATGCGTCTTTGAATAATGCATCTTGAGTTTCAGTAACTTCAGGAACTGGAACCATTGCTATTTCAGCAACTGGTCCTTCAGCAAGCGGGGCTTCAGCAACTTGATGAGTTGCTTGTTCAGCAACCATCTTTTCATCAGCATCAGCAAGTGCCGCTCTTTGCAGATCAGCAGCAATATCACTTGCTGGTTCCAAAGTTGGATCATCTAAATTATCTACAATGTAGATATCGGGGACTTGGGCAGGAATTTCATTTCCACTGCCTTGTGGTCTATTCTCAGTAGTGTTATTGATGAACGGAGATTTGTCAGGTCTCGATTCAGCAAATAATATTTGTTATTTAGCCAAAGGCAATGCACAACTACAACGAAAACCGTAGTGTAGTAGTAGAATGACTCGAGTGTCGTTCTCTCAGGACTATACTAGCTTTATCAAATCTAATTAAGAATATAAAACAGCAAATAGAAAGCAATAGGGGTTTTCAAGCAGATAATGGAGATTGGTGATAGTATGGTCCTTCTTAACATAATGGGTCGATAATCATGCATAAATTCCTCGGTCTTGCATAGAGATCTTTGAATCAATCTTGTGTCCTGTTGCAAGTATTAAGCGCTACGAAGATAATATGGGTCTGACTTGTCAACAACTAACGTCCTATTGTGTTCCGTAATTATTCAACACTACGAAGATAATTGGTCTGATTGGTCGACAAGTGTCCAAGTGTGCATAATGATCAATACAACATACGAGAATTTTGGTTGCAACTGATCAACGGAATAAAGCAATGACACTGAGTATAATGCGCGATATAGCCATTAGCTTGATTATCTTCCCTCGCTAAGAATTCACATACTACCACCAACGATAAATTTAGCTACTCATAATAGGCATGCAATCAATAGCAATCATAGAAGAAAACATATTGAAAGAAGAATAAAATAAGTAGATAAAAACTGTAAGATACAAAGTTACCGAAGGTTGTCAATCTCCGGATGATTGCGATCCTACGCGCTCCAATCTGCTATGAAAAAGTATCCCCTATGCTACGGAACTCCCAGGACAGGCCCCGGGAAGTTCCTACCTAAAACTATAGAGAGAGGTGAGAAAGTAGGCTTGGAAAGATATGATTTTCGGAGAAAAACTTGAGCTCTATATATAGGCCCCGAATTTCCTCTGGGGCGGTTCGCCTCTGGCTGGGGCGGTTCGCCCCCCAGTTTTTCGCGGAATTTCCGCGTTTTTCGACGCGAATTTGGATTTCTTCACCTTTTCGGACTCGGTTTATGACTTCTAGTAGCCTTCTAACCTCCAGATTCGGCCCCTAGACTCCAAATCCTATCCGGAAACCTTCAGATACTCCAAATAGGCTTCTGGAACACCAATTCCTTGTAGACTTCAATATAATTGCCCCGAAATCTCCGAATTTCAACCAAAACCTGTAAAATAAATTCTAAAGGGAAACGTGACACTATTCTAATAAAATGTACTAAAATATAGCTAAATTATCATAGAGGATAGCTAAAATAGGTGAAAAAGACTCGAATGAAAGTGTAAAATACACATTCATCAAACTCCCCAAACCGAACTTTGCTTGTCCTCAAGCAACTAAGCTAGACTCTAATACAACAAACATGCAAGACTCAAAAATGGAGTTTCATGCCAAATAAAATGAACTAAATTACTGAATCTATCAAATAACATATGAACAAAAACCAAATAAATCAAAGCATGAATATAGGTTGAAGAATACCTCGATTGACTTATACACATCCACATAAGCACTTATGTCAAGACAAGATAGTCTCTCGTAACATTCTCTACCTGGACCTAGTCAGTGACGACCTAATGATGCATGCTAAGATACGAATGGTTGCCCCGTGCCTATGAAACTGAGGACTTACTGCTGTTCCACCATGTGAAGACTTTCCCTCAAAAGAGGTCGAACCAGTACTGGCTCTCATCAAACGAAGGAGGGTTCCCTTTAAAAGATAACTCTCCCCTATTCTACCCATCTCTCAAGTAAAAATCTTAAGCTATTCACCACTTCCTGAATGGCAGGACGAGGGTGGTCTAGAACAGATGACACTCAAGACAAAAGAGATAAAAAATAGAAAAACACGATTAAGAACGATACGAAAATGGAAAAGACTCAAAATTTTGCTAAACTGCTATTTGGCTTTCTTTTTGGACCCTTCTTTGCTCTTTTTTTTTAGGGTCTTCTTTTTTTTTTTTTCTTCTTTCCAGATTCTTTTTTCCTTTTTCTCTATTTTTTTCCTGGAATTTTTCTTTCTTTTTTTCGATTTTTTTTTTAGCCAGCAGTAGCATAACAAAGAGAGAAACAAAAAGACTCACACGACTTCCCCAAACCTATTCGAAAGAATAGGTTGGAGTTCAAAATTTACGGAAAAAGGAAAATAAACTCACGATACGAGAATGAAAAACAGAAACAAGTCTATGATGGTGTAACCCCCTCCCCAAACCTATTCAGAAGAATAGGTTATAAACAAAGGATCACACAACCTCACACTACCTCCTTCCTAGGCATTTAGCAATCTCAAAGCATGGTGAAGACTTGTTGCCTCTTAGGTACATAATTACTCGGGAAAACAACCATAAGACCCTAACATGCATCATCCTATTATAAAGGCCTTCGTGAACCGCAGTAGAGAAAACACCACTAAGTGATGTCGAGACTACCTAGCTCAACAAAGTGCAATACATAAATGTGACAAACCAAGCGAGAAAAACCTCAAACAAATTCATAGAGATGAAGCATACGATTAATGGCATAGCTAGTTGATCTACCCAATAAAAAAGTTCAAAAAATTCGGCAATAAACTCCATATAAAACATCCAAAACTATCCTAGGAAAGCAGTAAACGTGCAAATGCGAAAAAATTCACGAGTTTTTCATAAGCAAGATAAGTATAGAGATAACCAGCGATAACCTCCTCCCCAAACCTGAACGTCGTCGCTCGTCCCGAACGCCGAAAGTGGATCCAAGGTTAGAGCTAATGCTTGTATAAGTTACCTATAATACTCAATCAAACTCGTGAGAAAACAAAACAAAACACACTAACCTTTAGTGGAGGCAGTAAGGGTAAGCTCAAGGTGATCAACCTCCCTTTGATCACTAGATATCTCGAAATACGGCTTCACTCGCTGGCCATTCACCTTGAAGGTATTGCCCGTCTTTGGATCGAAGAGTTTAACAGCTCCATGGGGAGCAACTTCGAGAATTTCGTACGGTCCATCCCAACGAGTACGGAGCTTTCCAGGGAATAGTCGAAGGCGAGAATTGAACACCAAAGCTTTCTGTCCAGGAATCAATTCCTTTCGTACTATACCACGATCGTGATACTTCTTAGTACGTTCCTTGTAGATCTTTGCATTCTCATAAGCACCTAGTCGTAATTCATCAAGCTCATCTAGTTGCAACAATCGTTCCTCGCCAGCCTTTCCCATATCAAGAATGAGTGCTTTAATAGCCCAATATGCCTTGTGTTCTAGTTCTACGGGAAGATGACACGCTTTCCCATACACAAGCCTGTACGGAGTGGTCCCAATCACCGTCTTGTAGCTAGTCTTGTATGCCCAAAGTGCATCATTTAATTTTCCTGCCCAATCCTTCCTACTAGGCTTCACTACTCGCTCTAGGATCTTCTTGATTTGACGGTTGCTGACTTCGACTTGCCCCGATGTCTGTGGGTGATAAGGTGTAGCGACACTGTGGTGGACACTGTATCTCTTAAGAAGGGCAGCAAACGTTCTATTGACGAAGTGTGACCCTCCATCACTGATGATTGTCCTAGGGCACCCAAATCTTGAGAATATCACTTCCTTCAAGAACTTCATAACCACTACGCCGTCATTTATTTTTGTAGGAATTGCCTCTACCCATTTAGTCACGTAGTCCACTGCAACAAGAATGTATTCATAGCCTCCACTGTTTGGAAATGGTCCCATAAAATCAATCCCCCATACATCGAAAGGTTCTACCACTAGATTCCCTTGAAGGGGCATTTCATCTTTCTTGCCGATACCACCACCTCGTTGACACGGGTCACAATTCTTTACAAAACTTCGAGCATCTTTGTATATTGTTGGCCAGAAAAATCCTGCCTGCAGTACCTTGCGTGCTGTCTTTAATCCACTGTAGTGCCCCCCACAGTTAAGCTCATGGCAATGGCTCAGGACACTTTGTTGTTCTTCTTGTGGAACGCATCTCCTTAGAATCCCATCAGCTCCTTCCTTGAATAGATGCGGATCATCCCATATATAAGTCCTGCATTGCTTAGCCAGAGCTCTCTTGTCCGAGGCTGAAAAGTTAGTGGGGCAAATATTCATAGCTAAATAGTTTACAATATCCGCATACCATGGTTCTTCATTAGCTTTCATGAGGTGTTCATCGGGGAGGTCTTCATTGATGGGTATCGGATCAACAGGAATATTAGGTATTCTAGATAAATGATCTGCTACTAAATTCTCCCTACCAGCTCTATCCACTATAGTTAAATCAAAGTCTTGGAGCAAAAGGACCCAACGGATTAATCTAGGCTTAGAATCTTGCTTAGCTATCAAATGTCTCAAAGTAGCATGATCAGTATGGACATTCACAGGATGTCCAATTAAGTAAGACCTAAACTTTTGTAAAGCAAAGACAACAGCTAAAAATTCCTTTTCCGTAGTTGTATAATTAACCTGCGCGGAGTCTAGAGTCTTACTAACATAATAAATCACACAATACTGCTTATCAACTTTTTGGCATAAAACAGCACCCATAGCAAAATTCGAAGCATCACACATAATTTCGAAAGGAAGATTCCAGTCAGGCGGCACAACAATGGGAGCAGAAACAAGCTTTTCCTTAAGGGTATTAAAAGCAACTAAACATTCATTAGAAAAATGGAAAACCACATCTTTAGCAAGCAAGCTACTTAGAGGTTTAGCAATTTTCGAAAAATCTTTAATAAACCTCCTATGAAAACCTACATGGCCAAGAAAAGATTGCAATTCTTTCACGCAAGTAGGTGGGGGAAGTTTTTCAATGATTTCTATCTTAGCCCTGTCTACCTCAATACCTCTTTCAGAAACTACATGCCCTAGAACAATGCCTTCTCTAACCATATAGTGACTCTTCTCCCAGCTTAAGGTCAAGTTGCATTCAATGCACCTTTTAACTAGATCTAGTCTTTGCAAGCACTCATCAAATGAATCACCAAAAAGGGAAAAATCATCCATGAAAACTTCAACAAATTTAGTTACCATGTCAGAGAAAACAGAAAGCATGCACCTTTGAAAAGTGGCGGGAGCGTTGCATAGTCCAAATGGCATCCTCCTATAGGCAAATGTTCCGAATGGGCAAGTGAATGTCGTCTTCTCCTGATCCTCTGGTGCAATCGGAATCTGGTAGAAACCTGATAAACCATCAAGAAAACAATAGAACTTCCGCCCCGCAAGGCGGTTTAGCATGTCATCTATAAATGGTAAAGGGAAGTGATCCTTTTTAGTAGCGGCATTTAATCTTCTGTAGTCAATGCACATCCGCCATCCAGTGGTCTTCCTAACTGGTACCAATTCTCCATTCTCATTCTCTTCCACCGTGACTCCCGATTTCTTAGGAACTACATGTACCGGGCTCACCCATCGACTATCTAGAATGGGGTAAATCATATCAGCATCTAACAACTTGATCACTTCCTTTTTTACCACCTCTTGCATTGCCGGATTAATCCTTCGCTGAGGTTGCCTAACAGGTTTGGCATCTTGTTCTAGAGTGATGTTGTGAACGCATCTTGTAGGGCTTATTCCTTTGATATCGCTGATCCCCCATCCTATAGCTGCGGAATTTTCCTTTAATACTTCAATCAGCTTACTTTCTTCATCGTCTGAGAGATGTGAGGAGACAATCACAGGCTTTTTCCCATTTTCTCCTAAATACACATACTTGAGGTGCGCAGGAAGCGGTTTCAATTCTAAGCTAGGTTCTTCAGGATCTTTCTTCTTCTTCCTCATCCAAAGGTTCATGTACCTCTTCTCCTGCGGGGATTTCTGGTGTGCTATCCATTATTTCCACTAGTTCCCTTGCTTCTTTGGTCATGTAGCACGTCTCAGCTTGCATTGTTAGTGCTTCCTCAAGTGGTTCGCGGTCGCCATGGCTATGATGAAATTCTGGAATTGTGGATTCGTACCAATCGACAAATTTTAATTCCTCCGTAACTTCCTTGTCTCTGACGCTGCATCCTACCAACTCAATCTTTTCGCCCATTACCTCCATAGTTATTTTCTTGCCCTTAAGTTCTAGGTATGTGTTGGTAGTTGCCATGAATGGTCTCCCCAGTAGTACTATGTGCTCACGGACATGGCTCTGTCCCTCGTCCGCGGATTTTATTACTACAAAATCAGTTGGGATTATCAATTTGTCCACTTTCACAAGGATGTCTTCTATTATCCCGACTGGCCTCTTCATACTTTGGTCCGCCATTTGGACCACCATATCAGTTGGTGTTAATTCTCCGAGTTCCAGGGCCTTGTATACCGAATACGGCATTAAGTTAATGCTAGCTCCTAACTCAAGCATTGCCTGCGTAGTTCGTCCATTCCCTAAGGCTATCTCGATGATGAAGCTGCCAGGATCCTTTTTCTTCATCGGCAATCCGGCAATCGAATTGACCGTTTCAACCCCATTCACTTCCTTTCCTGAAGTAATCCTTTTGTTCTTGATCTCACGAAAGAATTTCGTATAAGCCGGAATATTCTTAATCAACTCTAAGAGTGGCACATTGACCTCCACCTTTGACAGTCTTTGGAATAGGGGTGAATCTTGAATATCCTTCTTGACTGGTTTGATCCGACTCGGGTATGGCACATGTGGCTTCGGAGGCACATATGGATTGGAAGATTTGTGGAGTCCTCCTGGCATACTGGTTCCTTCCTCGGCTTCATCATCATCTATGTCTATCACAGATGGTCTTGGTTCATCATTCTTTCCTGGAACTTCTTGAGGTTCTTCTGGACTTCCTCCAATTGCTTGTTCTGTACTTGCCCCTCTATCATTGACCTCAGTAGATTCCGCCCGCTTAGGACGTACAAAGTTAGGAATTTTGGTCATCTTGCCTCCTCGGAGCAGTAGATTCACCTCTTCGTACTCATTCTCCTCGGTAGCTTCAGTTGGAGGTTGCTCGGGATCAGCTTCAGTTATCTCCTCAGCAGGACTAGGATTGTCCTGTTCCTTGGAGTCGGGAGGTGATTCGCTCGTCACCTCGGGTGGTTTGCTCACTACTTCTGGTGGGGTATCCTCGACTTCATTACCACACCTTCCACACTTCAGTAGGCTAAGTTCCTTGATCAGTTGCTCAGTTACTTCGATCGCTTCAAAAGCCTTCTCGATGCGAAGATTGTTATCAACCTACTCTGCGTGTGCTACTTCGAAGACACTCTCAATGGCTTTGATTCCTGCGTAAAATGCAAGTTCCTCCTCCTCACTGAGGTCTTCGTCCTCAGAATAGCTGTCGTTTACCCCCACAGTATCGTTTTGATTTGAGTATATGTTGGCGACTTCGTTTGACATGATTTTCTCGGATTGTGCAGATCCATTGGCGTACGTTTGAAAGACCTTCACTGCCTCTTCAACTGTACATTCTTCCAAACCTCCACATATCCCATCTATTTGAAGCCTAACTTCATCTCGTAGTCCTCCAACAAAAAACCAAATCAACTCCCCATCGTCGAAACGGTGGTGGGGGCACTCACGTTTATACAGCTCAAAACGTTCATAGGTCACAGAACCGCTCGTATTCTCCTTGCTTAAAGTATTCGATCCGATTCCGTAGTGCAATCGTCTCATGGTAAGGCATGAAACGTGCCAAGAATTCTTCTACCACTTGGCTCCAGGTTTTCAGCGATCCTGGTGCTAACCTTGCTATCCATATCCTCGGTTCATATCCCAAAGCAAAAGGAAATAATTTCCTGCATAATTGATCCTCGGTGAATCCCTTTGCGGGAACTTTTGCTATCTCCTCTTCATAGGATCTGATGAAGCTTATTGGATTCATATCTTCTCCTTCTTCGAACCTCGGTATCCTTCTCACTATGGTGTTTGTTACCTCGTACCCCGATAACTCTTCTTCCAAGTATATAGCTGACCCCCTCCTGACTTGTGAGAATGTCGGTGTCAAGCGGGCTTTTAAGGTCGTCATACCTGGAAATCTGTATCAAGAGTAACTCAAAACTAAAAATTAGCCTCGTTAGAAATTTCAAAAATCGAGAAAATTTCTGGATTTCGAAGTCTACTAAGCTAGGAAAGGAGTATTAGAAAGAGATTAATAAAGAAAAACTAAAACTAAAAGAATTAGGAATCTAAAGCTGTAAATAAAAACAAATTAAATGGAAAAAAGGAGTATAGTCCCCGGCAACGGCGCCAATTTGATGAACGGAGATTTGTCAGGTCTCGATTCAGCAAATAATATTTGTTATTTAGACAAAGGCAATCCACAACTACAACGAAAACCGTAGTGTAGTAGTAGAATGACTCGAGTGTCGTTCTCTCAGGACTATACTAGCTTTATCAAATCTAATTAAGAATATAAAACAGCAAATAGAAAGCAATAGGGGTTTTCAAGCAGATAATGGAGATTGGTGATAGTATGGTCCTTCTTAACATAATGGGTCGATAATCATGCATAAATTCCTCGGTCTTGCATAGAGATCTTTGAATCAATCTTGTGTCCTGTTGCAAGTATTAAGCACTACGAAGATAATATGGGTCTGACTTGTCAACAACTAACTTCCTATTGTGTTCCGTAATTATTCAACACTACGAAGATAATTGGTCTGATTGGTCGACAAGTGTCCAAGTGTGCATAATGATCAATACAACATACGAGAATTTTGGTTGCAACTGATCAACGAAATAAAGCAATGACACTGAGTATAATGCGCGATATAGCAATTAGCATGATTATCTTCCCTCGCTAAGAATTCACATACTACCACCAACGATAAATTTAGCTACTCATAATAGGCATGCAATCAATAGCAATCATAGAAGAAAACATATTGAAAGAAGAATAAAATAAGTAGATAAAAACTGTAAGATACAAAGTTACCGAAGGTTGTCAATCTACGCGCTCCAATCTGCTATGAAAAAGTATCCCCTAAGCTACGGAACTCCCAGGACAGGCCCCGGGAAGTTCCTACCTAAAACTATAGAGAGAGGTGAGAAAGTAGGCTTGGAAAGATATGATTTTCGGAGAAAAACTTGAGTTCTATATATAGGCCCCGAATTTCCTCTGGGGCGGTTCGCCCCCCAGTTTTTCGCGGAATTTCCACATTTTTCGACGCGGATTTGGATTTCTTCACCTTTTCGGACTCGGTTTATGACTTCTAGTAGCTTTCTAACCTCCAGATTCGGCCCCTAGACTCCAAATCCTATCCGGAAACCTTCAGATACTCCAAATAGGCTTCTGGAACACCAATTCCTTGTAGACTTCAATATAATTGCCCTGAAATCTCCGAATTTCAACCAAAACCTGTAAAATAAATTCTAAAGGGAAACGTGACACTATTCTAATAAAATGTACTAAAATATAGCTAAATTATCATAGAGGATAGCTAAAATAGGTGAAAAAGACTCGAATGAAAGTGTAAAATACACATTCATCAGTTATCAACGTTGAGTTGATTGTTGAAGGCTTCCGCAAACACTTCAACATTGCTGACATAGGCTTCAGTAATCACGTCAGCAACATCTACTGGCAAATGCGTTTCAGCATTTGTCTGGGAATTGACTGAGGAGTCTTGGACATCAGGGACTGACTGGCGAGCCAGTGTTTTCTTTCTTTTGTTGCTTGTCCGTTTCCTCTTAGGTACGGGGTTTGCTGATGACGCTGCAGTCTGAGTGTCATCATCAGCTTTCCTCTTTTTCTTATTAGATTTCTCCAGTTTCCCAGAGTCATCTATAGTTGCTTTTTCAGCAACAGGTGTTGTACACGTACCTTGTTGATTTTCTACAGCAGTTTCATTTGTGTTACCACTACCAACAGCAGTTTCATCTCTAAGTTGCTGAGTGGTAACATCTGCAGCTGTTGTATACCTTTCTTGCCGGCTTGTGCTGACAACATTTGCAGTTGTTGTCTTCTTAGTTTTCTTTCCAGCAATCTTAGGTACATTCTGCTTGTAGAAAGATCTTCCCACATTGCACACAGATTTCTTAATTGGCAATGGGTTTCTTAGATGAATCCTGAAATGTTCAAGGATATAGCATATCTTGATTCCATACATAACTGGAAAGGAAGGTGAGACTTTGTTGTCTTCTACCTTTACCTTGAACTTAGTAACACAATCAACAAGCCTGTTGAAAATGTACTTAGCCCAGTTAAGTTCCGTTTTATTTTCATAGATATGCATCAGCAGTGGCCATCTTCTCAGGCCTACTTGGGCAATTCCTCCAACTTGGGAGTCAAGAACTTTTATTAGTAGCAGAGCTACTAGACCAAGTGAATGGCAGAGCTGCTTTCTCTTAACGTGCTTTGTCCAAGTCACGGGAGCTATCTCGCCTTTCTTCATTTTTGCATTTCTGACGTCACTGTAGAAAGCTTCAATTTCTTCGTCAGTGGCAGTGACGTCATCTTCAGTTCCAGTGGTTGGAATCTGAAATATCTCCGCTAAATCAGTCCATTTCAGGACGATTTGCGTGTTCTGATCATAAGTAAGGATCACTTTTTCAGTGACTCCATTACTGTCTGTAAGGGACTGGATTTCTGCATTGTTGTAGAATTCCATTGTATCAATCATGCTCACTTGCTTAGTGCGAGCAGAGATAAAGTTCATGAGGCCTTGTTGCTTGATAAACTCAAGCGCCTCTTCATTTGGTCATCGAGTTCTTGTTCATAAAAGTACCTAATGTACTTTCTTTTGCAAACCCTCCCCATTGCATCAACATCTCACACTTTGCAGTGTCAAGATATGACGGAGTCATAGGTTTTTCTGAGATTCGGTCGTTTTTCAACACAACTTTCGTTATGTTTGTGGCCGGAGTAGTCACCGGAGCAGTGCGTGTTTCAGCACTGTCAACCTTTGACGACTTTGAGGACTTAGATGACTGTCTCTTGGGAGCCATTTCTTATATAGAGCAAGAAAGAGTGTACGAAAAGAGATAGTTTGCTTTTTGACCGGAGGTACAGTAGATTCAGGCTAGAATTTGCAGAGAAAGGAAATGTGAGTTAAAGAATTTTGTCATTTCTCTAACTCCTTCTTTATATAGTGTCTCTGGTGTGTGAGAAACTCAATCGATTTGAGCTCTCAGCAAGGGTAAAACAGAGAAACACTGGAGTTAGTGGAGCCTTTGCATTGAATGCGTAGTGGCCCACTAACTAAAACCGTCAGAGCACTCTCTCTCTTTGTTTTGTTAGCCGTTAGATAAGTAACTCCTTTTAATCAATGGCCACGATTGAATTTCATGTCATGATTATTGCGAGTTTATCTGTGCCAGTTTAACATCACAAATTGATTTTACCGAGTATTAAGGGATAGATTGCTTGCTGAAATAGACAAGAATCTTTTCAGCGAGTTTGAATTAACAATCTAGATACTTGCTGAAAGTTCCCCCTTACTTAGATATCACATATTTTCTTAAGTTTAAAAGATATTTCTGATTTCCCGTATCAGTAAATTCTTTATGTACTTTGAGATATCCTTTGGTAAAATCTGAGAGATGAGCTTTGCTCTTTTTCTGAGTTCCCGTCTCAGAAAATTCCTTAGATACTTGAATACCTGTTTCAGTATCTTTTGATTGTCTGAGTGCCCGTCTCAGCAATCCTTAAGTTCTTTCTCTTACTGAGTGCCTGTCTCAGCAAGTGATCAAGTTTCCTAACAAATACCCGTTTTGAAGGAATTACTTGCTGAATGCCTGTTTCAGCAATCATGTAGTGACTTATCATTTCTTAGAAGAAATTAGTGACTGAGTCTTTTAGACAGGAATACTTTGACTTGCTGAATACCTGTTTCAGCATTCTGCCAAGTGTATCCTTTATTGAGGTAGTTCAATCAATCCAAGGTTATACCTTAGCATTGCGAACCTATTATCCGGTAGGGGCTTGGTAAAGATATCAGCAAGCTGATCTTCAGTGCCTACTTTCACAACCTCAATATCACCTTTTTCCACATGTTCTCTAATGAAATGATGTCTAATATCAATGTGCTTGGTCCTAGAGTGAAACTTAGGATTTTGCGTAATTGCAATAGCACTTGTATTATCACAAAAGATTGGTGTTTTCTTTGCAGAAATACCATAATCTCTTAATTGTTGCTGAATCCATAGGATTTGAGCTGTGCAACAACCAGCTGCAATGTATTCAGATTCAGTAGATGAATTGGCGACACAAGTTTGCTTCTTGCTGAACCATGATATTAATCTAGTACCCAAAAACTGACAAGTTCCAGAGGTACTTTTTCTATCAAGTGTTGATGCACCATGATCAGCATCAGAATAGCCAACCAATTCAAGTCCAGAATCTTTAGGATACCATAATCCAACATTGACTGTACCTTTAACATATTTCAGTATCTTGATTGCCTTTTTGTAGTGTGATTCTCTTGGATCAGATTGGAATCTTGCACACACACAAACAACATACTGAATGTCAGGTCTACTTGCTGTTAGATACAACAAGGAACCAATGAGCTTCCTATACTTGTGTTCTTCAACACTTTTGTCCTCTTTAGTATAGCCCAATTTGGTACCAACACTCATAGGGATCTTTTCAGGTTTTTCATCCTCTTTGATCCTAAACTTTATGAGCATTTCTTTCGCATACTTTGCTTGATTTATGAATATTCCATCTTTGAGTTGCTTGACTTGCAATCCTAGGAAATAATTCAATTTTCCCATCATACTCATTTCAAACTTATTTGTCATGAGTTTGGCAAAATCATCACAAAGTTGCTTGTCCTTAGATCCAAAAATTATGTCATCCACATAAATTTGAACTAAGAGTATTTTACCATCATGGTTCATGGTAAATAAAGTTTTGTCAACTTCACCCTTTTTGAAACCATTTTCCAGCAAGAACTTAGCCAAGGTATCATACTATGCTCTTGGTGCTTGCTTTAGACCATATACAGCTTTCTGAAGCTTGTATACCATCTTGATTTCTGAGGGAAGTTCAAAGCCAGGGGGTTGTTCTAGGTAGACTTCTTCAGCAAGTTCACCATTTAAGAATGCACTTTTAACATCCATTTGGTAAACAATGAAGTCATTGTGAGCAGCAAATGCTAAGAAAAGCCTAATTGCATCCAATCTTGCAACTGGTGCATAAGACTCATCATAGTCCAATCCTTCAGTCTGACAGTAACCTTGAGCAACTAAGCGTGCTTTATTTCTTGTTACTTCACCAGACTCGCTGAGCTTGTTTCTGAACACCCACTTTGTACCAATAGCTTTCTTGTCTTCAGCAAGTGGCACAAGTTTTCAGACTTTGTTCCTTTCAAATTGATCCAGTTCTTCTTGCATTGCCTTTATCCATTCAGAATGCTTTAAAGCTTCTTCTATGGTTTTAGGTTCAATTTCTTAAACAAAGCAAGAGAACAATGATTCTACTTCTACGAGAGTTGCTTCTTCAGCAAGTCCATGAGTAGCTTTGGATCTAGTCACTTGGCGTTTATTAATATCGCCAATCATATCCGTAGAGGGATGATCTCTAATCTATTTATTAACAGGTTTTCTGTTTGATGGATCAGGATATGTTTGCTCATCAGCATGTGACTCTTCAGTATGTACTTGTTCAGTACTACTGGGAATTTGTGTCTCTGCTGAGATTTGTTCATCAGCAACTGCTTTTTCAGCATTGCTAGTTTGAGGTATTTCATCAGCAGGCACTGGAGATTGCGTAATTTCAGCAACTTCCGGAGCAACCGCGTCTTTTGCTGGAAATTCTTTGTCGTGAGCTATTTTTATCTTGTCATGACTCGGGGGAGGAGAGTCATTGTCAGAATCATCATTTAGTTCAATTGACTTGATTTGCCTAGCATCAGATTCAGTTCTTTGCTCATGTATGATTAGCTTTTTCATACATTCTGATATTTCTTCTTCAGCAGGCACACCTTGTGACTTTTCGTAGAATACAACATGCACTGATTCTTCAATGTTTTGTGCCTTTTTGTTGTAAACTCTATAAGCTTTACTATGCAAGGAGTAGCCAAGAAATATCGCTTCGTCTGCCTTTGGTTGAAATGTTCTTAGGTATTCTCTACCATTGTTAAGAACGAAACAGTTGCAACCAAATACTCTTAGATGAGTGATGTTAGGAGGTCTTCCAACAAACAATTCATAAGGAGTTTTGTTGTAACACCCTGTTCTTTTTAATTATTTATTTAATTATTATTTAATTATTTAATTATTTAATTATTTATTTTAGTTAATTAATTATCAGAGTAAATTATTTATTCGATAATTAGTTAATTATTTTCGCGTAAGTTAGTTCATTTCGTTTCGTTATCGAGCTGGACTTTCTGATCAGATCTGCTAGCCTTTTGGCCCAATTAGTGAGCCCAGTCAAAGACCCATTTGACCGGCCCATTATTTGACCAAAACCCTAACCCTAGTCAGATTACTCCCCCCCATTCTCATCAGCCGTTTTTCACAAAAGGAAAGAAAGAGAGGAAAGTTAGAGAGAAAGAGAAAAGAGAAAGAAGAAAGAGAGAAGAGAGAGAAGAAGAAATCTCCGCCGCCGCCGCCGTCCTTCTCCGTTTCGGTCCCGTCCAGTCGCCGCCGCCTTGCCTTCCGTTCCGCCGCATCGATTCTCGCCGCCGAGATCGATCTGTTCTGTTCGATCGATCGCCGTTCGATCCGTGTCGCCGCCGCGATTGCTGCTCCGTCATCTCCGTCCGTCTCGTGCCACCGTCGCCGCTTTGCTCCGTTCGCCGTTGACCGCGTTGCCGCCGCCGCTGTCTGCTCTGATCTCTGAACCGCGAGTCGCCGCCGTTCTGTGTTGTTGATCGATCCATTCGATCGATCCGATTGTCCGTCTGTCTCTCGCCGCGTCAACTCCGATCGATTCCGCCGGTTCGCCTTTCGTCGCCGCCGGTCTAGTTCGTTCCGTTCCGAGTTGATTTTCCGATCTCGCAGTAAGTCGGTTCTATCCTTTGGTTCCGAATTCAGTTTTGATTTCGGTTCGTTTCGAATCTTGTTTATTCCCTTTTTCTTTTCGATTTATTCGATTTGCAGATTGTTCAACTCTCTTTTTCGATTCGAAGGTAAATCTCGTTTCTCTTACTGCTGCTCTTGATTCGAAACTCGTACTCGTATTCTGTTTGGACTTTATTACCCTTGGACTGTTTTGCCCTTGATCGATCTGACCTTGTTATTTGATTTGAACCGAGATCCGGGACTTAGGTTGTTAGATTGTAGTTACTGTTTGCTGGACTTGTGAACTTTTGACCTCGTATGATTGACTTTGATTTCCTGTTTGACCTCGAAAGGACTTTTGGACCTTGTTGTTACTGTTTTGGATTTTTGTGGCCTGATTTGGGAAACCTAAAAACCTAAAGGACCTTTTTGCAGTTTTTCCTTTGACCGTAGTTGACTGACAGGGGACTTGTTCGTAAACCATTTTATTCTTTGAGGACCGATTTGTATGTTTGGAAACTTCTGGTTTTGTTTGAACTTTCTGTTTTTGAAAAGGATCTTTTTGCAATTTACCTGAGGGTATTTTGGTAATTTCCAGTGTCTGAAAACCGAAAGAGTTTCTGAAAATGTTTCAACTTAGTTTCTGTTTTTGTAAGTTAGTAATGACTTGACTTGGTAGCCTAGTTGGTTAGGTCCTTGCTTGACTAACTTAGAGGTCCCGAGTTCGAACCCCGTCCTTACCATTTCTTTTTCAACCTTTTTCCTTCCGTCCGTTCGACTTCTAAAGTATGTTTAGTACTTTCTTGTTAGGTTCTCCTTTGTTCGTTAACCCGTAAAAGCTCGTTACTCGTTGGAGGTCTTTGCTCGCAAGTTAAGGTGAGTGTTCACCCTTAAACCTATTATTTGCGAAAAACTGGAAGGCTATGTGACTGTTTGTACCTATTATTATCTACCGTTTACTGTATGCTTCCGCGTAAAAGTATAAGTCCTAAGTATGACTTTTTGCATTCCCGTTTATTGCTGCTCTGTTCTGGACTGACCTTTCTGCAGGAACACCTCTCGGTGTTAATTGTCTGTATTTGTTGCTCTGTATCTGTTCTGTTTCTGTGTGACCGGTCGATTAGGTTATGGTTAGGTAGGCTTGGGTAGTAGAGGACTATCGGGTTTGCTTGATCGTGGCCTAGTCTATTCCCTTTTAGGCGCGAGGCAGAAGTCGCTGAGGTCTATTAGGGTCGTAGGATCTGTTTCCCCAAAGTACACGGGGGTTTCTGTTTCTATCCGGAGTTGTGCACCCTCTGGAGGGAGTTATAAGGGCATTCTGGGAGTAGGAGCAATAAGGCGGGCTGCACCAACGGTCTACAACGTATCTGTTCTGTTAATCTGTTATACGTGTTCTGTTCTGTTTGCTCGTTTTTCTGAAAAGGATTCTGTTTTAAAACTGTTTACTTCCTGTTTTAACTTAGAACCTCACTGAGATCCTTTATCTCACACTCTTTTGTTTTTTCAAAATTCCTTCCTTCCAGATGCTGCTGAGGATGTGCGTGACTAGGATGCCAGCGACTGAGAGAAGGGTCTGGGGTGTCACGGGTTTTTTTCAAAATAAGAAGATACACTTTTATTGTCTTCATTCGTTGTTCATTCGAACTTGAGTTGTCATTGGATATTATTTATTATTGTTAGCGTCAAAGATTATTTTGGCATTTATTGCCGACCGTTGTTATTAAAGTATTTTTTCGATTTTCCTTTTTCAAGAAAATATTTTGTTTTCAAAACCGGTACCGTTACAGTTGGTATCAGAGCTTGAGTTCAAACTCGAGCTTGCTAGGATAGGGTCTTCTGGCCTTTGGGGTGCGAGTGAGGGTCCAAGTCGCTGGATTAGATTGAGTATTCTTTGTTCTGTCTCTTCTAAAGTTTGGTCTTCCGCATTAACTCTGAACCGTTGTGTTCGTCTGTTATCTGTCCTACTGTTCTCTCTTCCGCCTTCCAAAAATGCCTTGCTATTCATTCTGTTTAACTTCTACTAAGTTCACAAGCTTCCTATTGCCACGTTGTTCATTTTCCTTAAGGCGATAATATTGTTCCTTTGAAATGCATGAGTATTTTATTAAAAGTATATTTATTTACTAATGTCATTAGTTGCATGCTTAAGGTTGAGACACTTATTTATGCATTTGTTTTTCCTATCGAAATTCATATATGTTTTTGCTTGGTTCTGTCATACTGTTATCTATTGTTTAACCAAAGTCGACATAAATCATTGGCAGGCGGCCGACTGTTTAAGTGACTCATGTTAACTGAGGTCAAATGACTGATCACTTTGTGAGAGAACACTTTCATTGCATGCTTAATGTTTATGATCCTTTTCTGCAACATATGAATTTGTTATTTATGCCTTATCATTTTTATTTTTTTTAATTTATGTCTGCCTTGCATGCTAGGTTAGACACGCTCTCGGATTTACTTAATGATTAGTTGTTTTTTTTCCGTTTGACTCCCTAATTTGATTTTGACCTTAGCACTTTTTGTCATCTTTTACGCGTCTCTTGCTCGTTCACTAGGTTGACTTAAGATAGTGCCTTAGATTACGTTTACGCCTGAAGATAGACTCACTCAAGATGGTTAATTACGTTACTAACCTTAGACTAATTGCGTTAGGATGGCTCCAAGGAACACCACCCGCAACGGCAATGGCAATGGCAACACCAATGACAACGACAACCACAACAACAATGGCAACAACAACAACGCTGGCAATCAGGACCAAGTGGAGCGGATCATTGCAGCTTTGGGCAACTTCAGTGAGAGCGTACGCAACGTTGAGCTACCACCTGTTCAGCCAGCTCCGCCGCCACCGCCACCGACTCAAACGATCGATCAGGCTGCGGAACGTTTCGCTCGTTTCCATCCCGACAGGTTCGATGGGGCACCCAATGCCCGCAAAGCTGAGCTTTGGCTGGAGAGCATGGAGAATCTATTCTCGATCTTGCACTACCCTGATGAAAGGATGATTGAGCTCGCGGCTTTCCAGTTTGAAGGAGCATCAAGAAATTGGTGGAGGACCGTAGATGCAAGGTGGAGACAAGCAGCAGGTTTCCGCACTTGGGAGAACTTTGAGAAGGAGTTCATGGATAAGTTCGTGCCTCGCCTAGTTCGCGAGAACAGGAGAGATGAGTTCCAAGCCTTGGTGCAAGGAAATATGAATGTCGCCGAATATGACTCCGAGTTCACTCGACTGCTGAAGTACGTGCCGCACTTTCAAAACGACGAGAGGGAGAAGGTGCGCCATTTTGTGAAGGGTCTGAACACAGAGATCCGTTACAGCCTGTTCGGGACCGACATGCCCACCTACATTAAAGCAGTGGAGTTAGCTGCTGAGGTAGAGAGTGGTCTGGGAGAACTCGAGAACTATGAACCTTGACGGTCTCGAAAGAGGAGTTCCGATCACAGAAGTAGCAAGGATCGTCATTCTCCATCCAAGTATTCTCGCACCGAGCAGAAAAGTCGATCTCGTCATGTGGCCGAAAGTGCTGAACAACCATCTCGAAGAAATTGCAATTTCTGCGGAGGCACCACTCATGAGGAGAAGAACTGTTGGAGGAAGCAAGGTGTATGCCTGGCATGTGGAAGCAAGGAGCATAAGATCAATGATTGTCCGCGACGCAACTCCCTGATGGAAGAAGGAAGATCTGGAGGCACCGCTCCAAGGAATCAAGGAAGTAGTGTGAAGGCCAAACCAAGAGTCTATAGCATGGTTGGACGGGAGACTTCCTCGACAAGTGTGGCTAAAGGTACGCTCACGTGGATAAACTTCTTCTAAGTCTTTTCTTTTCCGTTACCGTGCAGTTTTTCTTCCGCTAGGATAGATTCACTTGAAGCTTAATTATCGACGTTTTGGTTGAGGAGTATTAGTTGGAAGATCTGGTTGAAGAGGCAAGCTTTAACTTCCTTAGGTTATTTACGAATTCTGTTAACCTTTGGCTTGCGAACGTGTTCGTTGACCCGACATTTGAAGTTTGAAGACTTTCGTTTACCCGTTCCACGTTCGTTATTTCTACGCGAGTTAAGTTTCGAGGTCGAAACTTCTTGTAAGGGTGGTGGAGTGTAACACCCCGTTTTTTTAATTATTTATTTAATTATTATTTTATTATTTAATTATTTAATTACTTATTTTAGTTAATTAATTATCAGTGTAAATTATTTATTCGATAATTAGTTAATTATTTTCGCGTAAGTTAGTTCGTTTCGTTTCGTTATCGAGCTGGACTTTCTGATCAGATCTGCTAGCCTTTTGGCCCAATTAGTGAGCCCAGTCAAAGACCCATTTGACCGGCCCATTATTTGACAAAAACCCTAACCCTAGTCATATTACTCCCCCCCATTCTCATCAGCCGTTTTTCACAAAAGGAAAGAAAGAGAGGAAAGTTAGAGAGAAAGAGAAAAGAGAAAGAAGAAAGAGAGAAGAGAGAGAAGAAGAAATCTCCGCCGCCGCCGCCGTCCTTCTTCGTTCCGGTCCCGTCCAGTCGCCGCCGCCTTGCCTTCCGTTCCGCCGCATCGATTCTCGCCGCCGAGATCGATCTGTTCTGTTCGATCGATCGCCGTTCGATCCGTGTCGCCGCCGCAATTGCTGCTCCGTTCGCCGTTGACCGCGTTGCCGCCGCCGCTGTCTGCTCTGATCTCTGAACCGCGAGTCGCCGCCGTCCTGTGTTGTTGATCGATCCATTCGATCGATCCGATTGTCCGTCTGTCTCTCGCCGCGTCAACTCCGATCGATTCCGTCGGTCCGCCTTTCGTCGCCACCGGTCTAGTTCGTTCCGTTCCGAGTTGATTTTTCCGATCTCGCAGTAAGTCGGTTCTATCCTTTGGTTCCGAATTCGGTTTTGATTTCGGTTCGTTTCGAATCTTGTTTAATTCCCTTTTTCTTTTCGATTTATTCGATTTGCAGATTGTTCAACTCTCTTTTTCGATTCGAAGGTAAATCTCGTTTCTCTTACTGCTGCTCTTGATTCGAAACTCGTACTCGTATTCTGTTTGGACTTTATTACCCTTGGACTGTTTTGCCCTTGATCGATCTGACCTTGTTATTTGATTCGAACCGAGATCCGGGACTTAGGTTGTTAGATTGTAGTTACTGTTTGCTGGACTTGTGAACTTTTGACCTCGTATGATTGACTTTGATTTCCTGTTTGACCTCGAAAGGACTTTTGGACCTTGTTGTTACTGTTTTGGATTTTTGTGGCCTGATTTGGGAAACCTAAAAACCTAAAGGACCTTTTTGCAGTTTTTCCTTTGACCGTAGTTGACTGACAGGGGACTTGTTCGTAAACCATTTTATTCTTTGAGGACCGATTTGTATGTTTGGAAACTTCTGGTTTTGTTTGAACTTTCTGTTTTTGAAAAGGATCTTTTTGCAATTTACCTGAGGGTATTTTGATAATTTCCAGTGTCTGAAAACCGAAAGAGTTTCTGAAAATGTTTCAACTTAGTTTCTGTTTTTGTAAGTTAGTAATGACTTGACTTGGTAGCCTAGTTGGTTAGGTCCTTGCTTGACTAACTTAGAGGTCCCGAGTTCGAACCCCGTCCTTACCATTTCTTTTTCAACCTTTTTCCTTCCGTCCGTTCAACTTCTAAAGTATGTTTAGTACTTTCTTGTTAGGTTCTCCTTTGTTCGTTAACCCGTAAAAGCTCGTTACTCGTTGGAGGTCTTTGCTCGCAAGTTAAGGTGAGTGTTCACCCCTAAACCTATTATTTGCGAAAAACTGGAAGGCTATGTGACTGTTTGTACCTATTATTATCTACCGTTTACTGTATGCTTCCGCGTAAAAGTATAAGTCCTAAGTATGACTTTTTGCATTCCCGTTTATTGTTGCTCTGTTCTGGACTAACCTTTCTGCAGGAACACCTCTCGGTGTTAATTGTCTGTATCTGTTGCTCTGTATCTGTTCTGTTTCTGTGTGACCGGTCGATTAGGTTATGGTTAGGTAGGCTTGGGTAGTAGAGGACTATCGGGTTTGCTTGATCGTGGCCTAGTCTATTCCCTTTTAGGCGCGAGGCAGAAGTCGCTGAGGTCTATTAGGGTCGTAGGATCTGTTTCCCCAAAGTACACGGGGGTTTCTGTTTCTGTCCGGAGTTGTGCACCCTCTGGAGGGAGTTATAAGGGCATTCTGGGAGTAGGAGCAATAAGGCGGGCTGCACCAACGGTCTACAACGTATCTGTTCTGTTAATCTGTTATACGTGTTCTGTTCTGTTTGCTCGTTTTTCTGAAAAGGATTTTGTTTTAAAACTGTTTACTTCCTGTTTTAACTTAGAACCTCACTGAGATCCTTTATCTCACACTCTTTTGTTTTTTCAAAATTCCTTCCTTCCAGATGCTGCTGAGGATGTGCGTGACTAGGATGCCAGCGACTGAGAGAAGGGTCTGGGGTGTCACGGGTTTCTTTTCAAAATAAGAAGATACACTTTTATTGTCTTCATTCGAACTTGAGTTGTCATTGGATATTATTTATTATTGTTAGCGTCAAAGATTATTTTGGCATTTATTGCCGACCGTTGTTATTAAAGTATTTTTTCGATTTTCCTTTTTCAAGAAAATATTTTGTTTTCAAAACCGGTACCGTTACATTTGTTGTATTCCTTAGTAATTAAACATCTGTTTTGAGTATAGCAGGCGGTATTAATCGCTTCAACCCAATAAGCCTCACTTATTTCAGTGTCAGCAAGCATTGTTCTTGCTGCTTCTTTTAGGGTACGATTCTTCCGTTCAGCAACACCACTTTGCTGTGGTGTTCTTACTGAGGATAACTGATGTTGAATACCTTTTAAGGTACAATATTCAGTTATGTACTGGTTTACAAACTCAGTACCATGGTCTGTCCTTATGACTTTTACCTTGTCATTTTTCATGACTTCAAGCTTATTCAGCAAGTTAGGTATTTCAGTCTTGGTTTCAGATTTTTGCTTGATGAATACTACCCAAGTGAATCTTGAATAGTCATCTACCACGACTAGACCATACTTCTTACCAGCATAGCTTGTTGAAGAAGATTCAAACAAGTCCATGTGCAAGAGTTGTAAAGGTTTTCTAGTTGACGGTACTGCCTTGTTCTTGAAAGAAGATTTGGTTTGCTTTCCTTGCTGACATGCATTGCAAACACCATCCTTCTTAAAAGTAACCCTAGGTAATCCAACTACAAGTGCCTTTTTAGACAGCTTATTCAGCGTCTTGAAGTTTAGATGACTTGTTCGTTTATGCCATAACCATGCTTTTTCAGCAAGGCAATCATGATCTGAGACAAGGCATTTTTCAACGTTTGCTGAAGACCAATCAACGGTGTACAAGCCTCCTGATCTTCTTGCAATCATTATAACATTTTTAGTCTCAAAATCTACAAGTTTACATTCATCACTTTTAATTTCGATGAAGTATCCTTTGTCAGCAAATTGACTCATGCTGAAAAGGTTAAACTTAAGATTTTTGACATAAAGAACTCCAGTAATGGTTATGCATCCTAACTTCACATCACCATAGCCTTTTGTAGATCCAGAGCCTCCACCAGCAAACCTTTTTGTTGGACCTTTAGACCATCGTCTATAGTTTATAAGGTTATTCTTGTTGCCCGTCATGTGCTTTCCACAACCACTATCAAAGTGCCAGATTGCATCGTTTATCTCCGTGGCTGAAGTCTGCACAATCAAGAGCAAACAAGTTAATTATCCAATGATAGATGTCCATTAACATGTTCAAGAATGCGTCCAGTGGAAACCCAAGTCTGAAGTTTTTCAACTTTGACTTGTTTTCTACTTGCTGAGGAACTAGGAGGATTTGAGCTGAAAGACTTTTGACTTGTGCTGGTCAAATCCACTTTCTGATGTGGTGTCTTGCTCTGCTAACCTTTTTGCTGAACATACTTTTCAGTAAGTTCTTTTCTAGCAAGGTTCCTTCTAGTCCTAGCACTGGGAGTCTTTTCAGAACTCTTAGGCTTGATTTTCTTCATCTCTTTGAAGTATCTTTGCTGACTTTGCTTGTACTCATGAAAGAGTTGACTTTGCTTGGTTTTGAAACCTAGTCCACTTTTCGGAGAATGCTGAGCTTTAGCTTCAGCAACCTTACTTGATTCAGGTTTGTCAGCAAAGAACTTCTGATTACTTTTAGTAATCTTGCCTTTAGTCTTAACAACTTGCTTTTCAGCAACTTGTTTGGCGGAATGCTTCACAGCATTCTTCTTCTTTCCAGTTTGCTTCTCAGCAACCTGTTTTCCTTTTAAAGTCTTGTTACTTTGAGTAGCAACAGCGGGCTTTATGGTCATAGGTACTTGATTGCATGTTTCAGCAACCTTAGTTTGACCAAACTGATAGATTTCTGGTGGACTACTATCAGTAGCACGTACAAAGGAGATAGGTGAATTATCTTTCTTCAAGATTTCTACGTTGTTGCCTTCGCACGTTGCTCCTAAACCTTCTTTCTGAGATGGATCTCTCGAATAAGAGTTTAGTTCAGTCAGCGTATTACTTGCTTCCACATAGGATTTGAAATTGACTTTCATCTTTTTCATTTCTTGGATTTCAGCAAGTAACTTTAGAATTGAGGACTGATATTCTTCCAATTCTAATGCCATTTGAGAATTCTTCTCTGCAGCTTCAGCAATCAACTTCTTAAGACGCCTTATTTCAGCATCCTTTTCTTCTGTTTCTTCTTTCAGCAAGACATACTTTTCAGTAGTCTGCTTGGTCAGAATTTCAGCAAGTTGTAGTTTCTCTTGCTGTTTGCTGAGAGTTTTCTCAAATCTTTCGATTTCTCCTTGAATCTTGTCAAGGTCAATCTCGTCTTCACTTTCTGAGTCTGAGTCAGAGGTAGAGTTGTTTACCTGACCGGCCATGAGGCAGAATTCGTAGTTCGACACATCTGGATAAGCTTCCATAGCTATTCCACAAACTTCTTTGCCAATCTCCACGTCTAGAGTGGCTTCTTCATCGTCGGTATCTGAACTTTCATCCTCACTATCTTCGGAGCTAGTATCAATACACAATGCATCGATTTTTGCTTGAAGCTTCTTCTTTTCTTCAGCAATAAAAGCTCTTTTGAACTTCTTCTTCTTTTCAGCAGATTTTCCTTTCAGCAAATGGCAATTAGCTTTGAAGTGTCCAGGCTTTTTGCAGTAAAAGCATAGATCATTTCCAACTGCTGGTTCTTCTGATGATGTAGCTTGCTGAGCTTGCTTGTTCAGCGAGCTTGTATCATTCTTGTACTTATGGTAGTTGTTACCAAGATGCTTTTTCAGCTTCTCTTTTGCTTTTCGCCTCTCAAGTTCCTTACTGATGAATTTCTTCATATTTTTAACAACTAAAGCATTTTCATCAGCAGGCTATTTATCATTCTTCTTTTCAGAAGATGACGGCTTTGCAGCAAGAGCAATGTTTTGCGATTTTTCAGCAAACACATTTTCTCTTTGCTTTGTCTCATAATTGACAGTAGCAAGATGAGAGAACAACTCTGTTGGTGTAATGTCTGGCATTCCTTGATTATAATAGAAATTCTGAGTGTGGATCCATTCTTGATTCAGACTTCTGATGATAGTTTTCACTTTCTCAGAATCTGAGTAGAGGTTTCCAACACCCAATGCTGCCATTTCACTAACAAGAGTTGTGAATCTGAAGTCCAAGTCTTCCAGTGACTCGTTTGCACCTTGCTTAAAGTTTTGAAACTTTAATTTAAGTACTTTAAGTTTGTTTTCCTTGGTCTTGTCAGATCCAGCACAAAGATCTTGAACCATTTTCCAAGCTTCCTTTGCAGTCTTAGCACCCCACAGTTTGCACTATATGGTATCCGGAGTTGATCGAATGATGATATTTCTTGCTTGGCCATCAAGACAAAATCTCTTAGCTTCGTCAAAAGTCCATTCCTCTCTTGGTTTTGGCACAACCGTATCTGATGGTTCGCCTTGGATGGTTTCCTTTCCAGCTTCAGTGGTCCTGTGAGGGAAACTCCTTTCAACCTTGGTGATCTTGATAGGTCCATCATTAATGACGGTGACCATCTCATCACTAATGGCCTCAAGATGTAGCATCATGTTGTTTCGCCATTTCTCGTAATTTTCCAGCTTCAGCAAGGGAGCATCTCCTAAAGACATCCTGTCAGCAAAGCACTACCAAACTGATCAAGTGAGAGTGATTTACGGAAAGCACCTAAGGGGATCTAGGTTCAGTGCAGATGGTTAAAGAACCTCCTGCTCTGATACCACTTGTTGGTCCCTTTAAACAACAAGAAAAGACTAGAGGAGGGGTGAATAGTTTTTTCAAACTTTCGTCGTTTAAAACTTTCTCAGCAAGTACTTATTACTTTTCAATAATGAGTTTGCTGATACTTAACTTTCTCAGCAAGCGTAAGTTACTTTACAGTAGCTTGGTTTGCTGATACTTAAAATCAGAGAGCGGAAGTCTTTGATACAATAAGTGCTCTTTCAGTAAGTAAAGGTTTCAGCAAGTGAAGTGAGTGACTGTGTACAGACAGATATAATTTGCTGAAAGCTAAATACAGTAAGTAAATCACAAAAACACTTTTATAGTGGTATCTGAGAGTGGCGTAATCTGTCAACTAATCCACTTCGTCCCTTCTAGGACTGAATCCACTAAGATATGATTGAGGTTCCTTACAATCTCCTATCTAAAGCGATTCAACAGAAACCAAAGCACACTTGCTTTGTCTCCAACCTAAACTAGAGAACTCAACCTTGTTCTCCACCAAACTTGGTACTTTTAATCAGCAAAACTATGCTCGATTAAGTTCCCCCTGAATATCACGCCTGAAAGGGTGTATTTTCAGTTAGAGAGTTTTGGGGTGAGATGACTTAATTATAACTTATTCAGTTACAACAAGTAATCTAAGAAACACAACTTGGAATACTTTGCAGTAAACAAGTTTGATTGTTTCTGGTGTCAAGACTTGTTCTTGTTTGAAAGAAAGAACACTTAACTAATTTCTTTTAGCCGAGTTTTTTCTACTTCTTCACAAGTAGCTTTTTCAAGCTTTAAGTCTTGGAACGGATCAATGGCAGTAAGAGTGTTTGAAGGTTTGTGAGTTTTAAGCACAAGTGAGAGTTTGATCACGTTGTTGACACACTTCAACTCTTTGCCGGATGACCTCTATTTATAGTGCAAGAAAGGAGCCGTTTGAATTTTAAATTCCAAGGCTTTTGATCCTTAACATGTCACTATCTTGCTTTTGTACTTTCAGCAGCATCTTTGTTTGTCTTCTAGTCTTCATGTCCTTCGTGTGTAAGCTTTGCATTAAATGCACATTTGAATAGAATTCAAACAGTAACATTGGAGCGCAAATTCACGTACATTCAGCAAGAGGTCACATATGTTCCATCAGCAAGTGGTTAGTCTCAGTTTCAGCAAGCACAACCTACTCTGTCTTTCAGATTTTCACTTATGCAATGCTGTTGCTGAATTTTCCACTTTCTGAGCAACACGTGCCTTTGTAGATACCAGTCTTCAGCAATCTTCTAGTCTTCAGATCTTCAATTTCTTCAAGTCTTCAGATCTTCAAAAGTCTTCAAGATTCTGAGCGGTTTCTATTTGCTTCAATAATTTGTTTGTGATAAACAAAGTATATCTTCAGCAAATGCTTCAATAGGTTATTTTCTTTTCAGAAAATAAGATACATCATAAGCTAAGCATCAATAAGTTATTTTCTTTTCAGAAAATAAAATACATCATACGCAAAAGAAATAACTTATCTAGCACCTAATCTAAGTCTTCAGCAAACGTTCCTCTTTTACAATGTCCTGAAAATTCTAAATTCCTATGGACCTTAAGAGTACTAGTTACTGGACTTTCCTTAATTTAGCATGGTTAATTGCTCATCAAAATTACAAGTTTCCTAACACTAGTGCACATGCGAATGTGACAAACCAAGCGAGACAAGCCTCAAACTACTTGCAAAGTGATGCAACATATGATCGATGGTCATAAACACTTAGTCTACTCAATAAAAAAGTTCAAAAGACTTGGCAGTAAACTCACACACAACAACGTGCAACAACTAATCTATGGATGATATGCATGCAAAAATTTGAAAAAACACGACAAATCACATGAACTTGAGTAAAATCAGGCATGTACGAACCACACAAGCATATAGTATTGAAAATCCAATACCCCCTCCCCAAACCTAAACTTTTGCTCGTCCTCGAGCAAAGGAAAGTTGAATGAAAAGGAAAAATTGGATTGAAAGTACACTTCCCTGAGATAAAGGTTCGTGTCCAATCTCCTATATATGAGTAGTACCTGAAAGGGCTCAAGAAACATGTGAAACGGGTGCGCAAAGGTGAGAAGAATGGAAAAAACGAGGAAAATCTGGGTTACAGGGTCCAGGCAGACCGCTTGGCTCCCGCCAAGCGGTCCGCTTGTCAAGCGGAGCGCTTGGGAGGCTCCAGGCGCTCCGCTTGAAATTCCAGTAAGAATGAAATTCTTACTGGAATTCCAAGCGGACCGCTTGGGCTTGCCAGGCGCTTCGCTTGGCTCTGTTTCCAGATTTTCGATGTTCTTTCCTATCTTAATCACCTAAGGCACCAAGACAAACACTAGACTAAACTAATCACGACAAAAGGCACACAGGCCACAACTCCAAAAGCAATAAAAAAGTATAGGAGTCTTCAAGTTACATCATCAATTAAGAGTATCAAAAAGGAGTACCACCACCGCAAAATCACTCGGATCGGTGAGGGATGACAAGGGGAAAAGGGTCTTCGAACCCTTGCTCTACTCCGAAGCGGTGGAGTATCAGATCGTATGTCTCTATGTCGATTGGTTCCCTCGATGCCTCGGTGCGCCGGATGTTTGGCACATTTGCTTTCTCACACATAGCAGTGATCAGATGTGGGAAGACTAGTGGGTGGCCGGGTTCTCGTTTAATCTCGAATTTCTGGAAGATGATGTCCCCGGGAGTGATGGGCAAGTTCGCCATGAGGGAATAGATTAAGATCCCGACTTCCGGCGTTATCTCGAGTCCCGGGATCAGATTAGCTACCACGAAAGGTAGGATCGTGCGGGCGTGCAAGTGCAAATCTTTATACTTCAAGGTGTTATCGAGACGCGTCTTCCTTGGCTTGTAGTCCTTGGTTGTCAGAACCCCGACTAACCTCCTCGGAAACTTCTCAATCGTTGGGTCATAGACATAGTGCACATAGGGATCACTCACATAGTATGCTACCTTATTCTTGTCTTCCTGCAAGGGTTCCTCTAGTCCCATAATGAAACTAGTGATACTCAATGGTGAGAAAGGGACCATCACACCACGAATAGGTACTGCTTCAGCCTTATAGTTATAGTCCTCAAAGGCAATGTGGAACTCCTCGACAAGGTCTCTATCCCATCCGGAGAGTTCTTTCCCATAGAAGGTCCATCCTCTCTCCGTTATAAGCCTGGTAAGGTGAGCATAGGGTACATCAAAGAAAAGTCCCTTGTTCTCATATTTTGTCCCCTTTAGTACGTCCAACTCCTTTGAAGTAAAGGAGATGCTACGGTCCCAAATCACTGATCGTTCTCCTCCCCTATAGAAGTTGTATTGGAACCTCCGCAATGCGTCCGATTCTTTGTATGGGTCACGGTCGCCTTCATCACGGGGAATCTCCTTTGAGGTTGAAGCTCCATCCTTCCTTGCTTTCTTCTTGGCTCTTGTGTCCATGGTACCTAGTAAAATCTCATTAGATAGCTTGAAGAGACAATGAGAATTTGACTTGACTCCTAGACTCCAATACTCACCCAAGTAATCTCATGGTCAGTTTGAGGGCTTGCTAAAGTTCATATGAACAAATCGAGAAGCTTTAACACTTCGTTACGATAAATCCATACGAATCTAAACCAAGCAAACAAACTCTCCAATTGAATTACCCAACCAATCCAACACATTCTCATGCAATCACAACATCACCATAAGCATAACATAACTCAAATTCAAGGCTAACAATCATCAAACAATTATATAGCAAAAAATTCGAGCAATAGAATTCATCATAAATCAAGAGGAGCAAAATTCGAATTTAGACATCACATCTAGTAAGAAACTTGCTCAACAATCATCATCAAACTCTAATTCACCAATGCATAAGACAATTGAAGCTAATTAAGATAAAATCCCAAATTCAAGAAAGTTAGGGTTCATGAGAGGTACCTTTGATTCCTTGTTATGGATGCTTCAAACGTGAAATTTGATCGGTTTAGATGATAGAGGGGGTGATGGGCTTTGTAAAATGCACAAGATTGCAAGAATTGGTGGAGAATTGAGAGAGATTGAGATTTTTGGGGTGCTAAATCGGCAATGGAGGAAGAAAAACGAAGTGGGGAGCTTTGATACACAAGTGCCCCGCTTAGCTTTCTTAAGGAAAGCCAAGCGAAGCGCCTGGGCCGTCCCAAGCGAAGCGCTTAGCAAGCGGTCCGCTTGGGACCTGCCATGCGGTCCGCTTGGATTTCCAGTAAGAATTATTCATACTGGAAATCCAAGCGGACCGCTTAGGCTTGGCAAGCGGTTCGCTTGGGACCTGAAGCTCCCAAATCCATTTTTTTTCGACTTTTGCTAAATTTTCACCCCAAAAACCTTGTCTAACTAACGAAACAAAATTTAAACGTGCTCCTTAATCTATATGCAAGTACCTACAACCTCGGGTTGCCTCCCGAGAAGCGCCTTCGTTTAAAAGTCGTTGGCTGGACTCTTCACAACTCATGCGGAATTGATTTCGCCTCGGGTACTAGACTTCCCCCTCCAATTGCCTCTCAAAGCATCAATTCCCTGCACATCTTGACGAACATAAAGTGGACCAAAAAATCCTACAAGTTCGTTAGTATCAACATAAGCACATGAATCAACAATGGCTCGCAACGTGAGTTGCTTGCCATTTACCTCAAAGTGACATGTTCGGCGATACATGTCTATGACCATACGCACTTTGTTGATGAAGGCTCTACCCAAGAGAACCACATCCTTGAGCTTAGCAGAAGATGTAGGCATAACGATGAAATTAGTCTTCACCTCTACACCGGCAACCCTCACCGCCAAGTTCTCAATCACACCCAACGGCTTTTTCATGGACCCATCCGCTAATTGCACCATGCATTTCATAGCTCTCAAGCCAGACAAACCCGACTCTTCATACACGTTCAAGGGTATAACATTCACACCCGCTCCCGTGTCTAGAGTTGCCACTATTCCATCCTTCTTCCCCAAGCCGATTTCAACATCGAAGCTCTCTTGGATGGGCACTTCCACCATATTCACCATCTCATCCTCAGACGATGAGTTTTCTTTCACCTCTTCAACTATCGCATCAGATTGTGCGACAACTTCCTCTTCCATAACCACCTTAGGAGTCTCGACCTCCTCACTCACCTTGCAAGTTTCAGTTATCTTGCAACTTGGCACCTCAACTAGTGCATTGTCTCTCACAACCGTGATCTCCACGGGCAAATCAGTCACCACGGTTATGGCCATAGCCTTCTCCGTGTTTCCGGGAAACTTCCCTTGCTCTCTACTAGCCCCCCGATCTATCAACTCTTGCAACTTCTTATGGAGGTTGCTACTACTAGCCTCAAGCTTCTCAAAACGCTGATTGTTAGTAGCTTCATTACGATAGTAAGGCTCCATAAACTTATTTGTCTTCAACACAAGATCGTTGAGAGAAGAGACAAGAGGTGAAGGAAGCACCCCTCCACCTTGTGGTCCCGAACTAGCAACCTGAGGTGGAGGTGTAGGATTAGAAGGCGGTGCTCCTTCATACCAATTGTTCCCATAGCTGAGACGACTTCTATCTTGATTAGACCCATAGGCATTTTGATCCGGGTTATGAAGATAACCACGGTTGCCTTGATTCTGGTACCCACCTTGGGGTCCACGATTTTGTGGCCTCACAATTCCATATCCTTGCCCGTAGGTCACATCTCCAACTACTTGCTCTCCCTCAGCAGCATACACTTCTTGACGGACATCGTTCGTGATATATTGCTCTCTAGCAAATTCAGAACGGCATAAATAGGTCGGGTGCCCATAGTTCTTGCACACACCACAAACTTCCGTAGAAGGAGAAGGAACGCTTTGCCTCAAAGCTTGCTTCACTTCATGGGCGAACCCATCGAAGGCATTTTGTTCTACCACTACCTTGGCCTCACCTCTTTGCTCCTTTTGGAGCACACGAGCCCTCACATTCCGGTTTTGGGAATTCCGGTACATCATGTCCAGCTTCACTTGAGCTTGAGAAGGAAGCAACTCCCCCATACTACCTCCACAAATACTATCCACTTGAGATTGAATCTCGGGATGTAAACCATTGTCAAAGAATTGGAGAAGCTGACCTTTATCATACCCGTGATGTGGGCATCGATGATGCAACCCCATGAATCGGTCATAGGCCTCGTGGAAAGGCTCATCATACCTCTGCTCGAAGGAGCTAATTTGGCTCTTCATAGCCATCGTCTTGGAAGCGGGGTAGTAACGCTCCATGAACTTATCAAAACAAAGATCCCAATGTTGTCAAAGACCCGGCCTCCAAAGTATTAAGCCAAGCCTTTGCACGATCACCTAGCCCCATAGAAAAGACCTTCATGCGGAGATCATCATCCGTAACACCAGCTCCTGGTCGCCCAAGATGGAGAACAAAATTCTCGAGCTCATTCAAGTACCCTATCACGTCCTCATTAGCCATCCCATAGAATTTGGGAAGTTGTTGGAACATGTGATTCTTGATCTCCAAGTTCCTTGTGGCATCATTGAGGACAATTGCTGGTCCTCTAGCCCCAACCGTATGCTTAGTAAGTGTACGTATAGGCCGCTCCGCCATTTCACCTTCCAAGTAAACAGATTCAAGAATTGGATCCAAAAGATAAGAAGAAGACTCTTCCCGAATACCAGAAGTAGAAGCTCTAGATGCTACTCCTTCAATCTCGAGATTCAAATTCCTCCTTCTCCTTTGAAACAAACGATCGATCTCGTCTACAAAAGGTTCAATAATAGGTCCACCCGTTCGGGTTCTAGGCATGCACTCACCTGAAATACAAGATAGTGAGTATCTCAAGCAAAAAGAAACAAAAACAGAAATGAGACAAAGAAGAGATGTTGGCTGAAAAAACCAAAACAAAAACACCAACCAAAGGAGTTAAGTCCCCGGCAACGGCGCCAAATTGATGATGTCTTTTTTCACCAATTAAATTTGTTTAAAAGCCTAAGAACACTTATCACTACACAAACAAGAGTGCAATGGCAAGTTGTCCCCGAGTGTCGTTCTCTCGGGACCTAACGTGGCTTTGTTTGAGTTTTTGCTAGTAATTTCAGACAACGAGTTCAAATGTTTATAGAATCGATTTCTTTGAACAAAGCAACGAGAAATCAGATTGTTGTAATCAAGTTTGGAAAACGGTTGGTGGTAGAAATCAAATACACATGCATGGGTTACAAATATGCTCACAAGTTCAGTGCGTAAAACCTTCGATCAAGTCTGCTAAGCAACTCGTCTAGGTAACTTTCAAGACACACATCATAAAAGATCACTATCAATAATTTAGAGGTGCTTGTCACTAACAACATTTATCTAGCATGCTGCAAATCTCTAACATACAATCCTATAGCTTTCATTGACCAAGAGTTTGTCACTATACTCAATTCGAATATATTTTATAGGCAACTAAGAATCATATGAAGGAATTTGCAGCAAGATTGACTCACAATCTCATGTAAGCATAAACATAACCCATAGCATGCATATTCTACATTCTACCACCAACACAAAGGATTTAGCTACTCATATTCATCAACATAGACATCAAATCATATGAATTGTAAATAGAATACATCAAATCAAACTACTAGACAAGAGATAATCATACAATGTTACCACCAAGCTGTCACTAATCGGTGGGTATTGATGAAAACCTCTCCGTAGATGAAACAACGGATGCAATCCTATGCCAAAACCTTTAATCCAATCTAATATACAATGTATCTGAGTTTTCTCTGAATTTTGGGGCTTCGGAGCTCTCCAAAACGAAGCTACAGTTCAAAAAGTATGTAAAAAGTAACAGAAGATCAGATCTAAGAAGGAAAATCCGAAAACGTAACCGCTACCAAGCGGACCGCTTGGAGAGGCCAAGCGGAGCGCTTGGCAAGTGAAGCGCTTTGGCCCTCCAAGCGCTTCGCTTGGCTGCTGTGCCAAAGCTCCTGGAAAATGAAGCGGAGCGCTTCACTATTCCAGACGCTTAGCTTGGCTCCTGGGCAGATTTTTGTCTTCAAACTCAATCTTTTTGCCCTCGGGTGCCTTGGACTCATCCTTCTCGATGCTTATTGATTCTCAAACACTCACGAACAAGCCACGGATATTGGGGAACTTCAACGGGGCCATCTTTTTCATAAAAAAGGCTCGTTTTTAGCTCCAAAAACGCCGTTTCGTACCTAAGTGCCTGAAAATGCAGAAAACACAAAACGTGACACTATTCTACAAAACTAACCAAAAAACAAGGCTAGAAGATAGCAAAAGAAGGTAAAAAAGACAAGATGAACGCGTCAAAAATACGTTCATCACTTAGAAAATCTTCTGCTGGAATAGTTTAGTCCCTTGTAAAAACATTGTTTTGTTTGCTGAATACTTTAGTTATCTATGAGCTTTCTTGTAAACTTACTGAAAGATAACTATCAGCAATGAACTTTTGACTCTTATTGGTTTTTTGTTATGCAAATTATTTGTGCTTACTGTTTTATTATTCAATTATGTTTGCATTAATCAACTAATTTATTCAACATCAGAAATCTCTAATAGGGTAACAATTAATTTAACCATGGATTGCTAACAACAAAAAGGGGGAAATTTGTTAGGAAACTTGTAATTTTGATGAGAAATTAACCATGCTAAATTAAGGAAAGTCCAGTAACTAGTACTCTTAAGGTCCATAGGAATTTAGAATTTTAAGGACATTGTAAAAGAGGAACGTTTGCTGAAGACTTAGTGTAGGTACTAGTTAGGTGGTTTAATTTGCTGATGATGTACTTTGTTTTTACAAATGAACTATTGAAGCACTAGAACCGCTCAGAAACTTGAAGATTCGAAGAATGAAGACTTAGAAGAATTCTGAGAAAGGTATCTACAAAAGGCACATGTTGCTCAGAAAGTGAGATTTTCAGCAACAGCTCGCATAAGTGAAAATCTATATGACAGAGTAGGTTGTGCTTCCTGAAACTGAGACTGACCACTTGCTGAAAAACATATGTGACCTCCTTGCTGAAGAGTACTTGCATTTTGGCTCCAACGTTCACATTTGAATTTGATTCAAATGAACATTAAATGCAAAGTAGGCACGCGAAGAACATGAAGACTAAAAGACAAATGAAGGACGCTGCTAAAAGTACAAAAGCAAGAGATGTCACTATCTTAAGATGTCACTATCTTGCTTTTGTACTTTCAGCAGCGTCCTTTATTTGTCTTCTAGTCTTCATGTCCTTCGCGTGCATGCTTTTCATTTAATGTTCATTTGAATGAGATTCAAACATGAACGTTGGAGCGCAAATGCAAGTACTTTCAGCAAGGATGTCACAAATGTTCATCAGCAAGTGGTCAGTCTCAGTTTCAGCAAGCACAACCTACTCTGTCGTTTAGATTTTCACTTATGCAAGCTATTGCTGAAGTTTCCACTTTCTGAGCAACACGTGTCTTTTTAGATACCAGTCTTCAGAAATCTTCTAGTCTTCGAATTCTTCAAGTTTTCTGAACGGTTCTAAATGCTTCAATAGTTTGTTTGTGTAAACAAAGTACATCATCAGCAAATGCTTCAATAGGTTGTATATCTTTTCAGAAAACAAGATACATCATAAGCGGTAAAACTAACCTATCTAGCACCTACTCTAAGTCTTCAGCAAACGTTCCTCTTTTACAATGTCCTTAAAATTCTAAATTCCTATGGACCTTAAGAGTACTAGTTACTAGACTTTCCTTAATTTAGCATGGTTAATTGCTCATCAAAATTACAAGTTTCCTAACAAATTTCCCCCTTTTGGATGTTCGCAATCCATGGCTAAATTAATTGTTACCCTTTTAGAGGTTTCTGATGTTGAATAAATCAGTTGATTAATGCAAGCATACTTGAATATTTAAACAGTAAGCAAAAGTAGATTGCATAATCAAAAACCAATAAGTGTCAAAAGCTTCATTGCTGATAGTTATCTTTCAGTAAGTTTACAAGAAAGTTCAGAGATAACTACACAAAATTAGCAAACAAAACTAAACAAAGCTATTACAGGAACTTAAGCTCTTTCAGAGGATTTTCTCAGAATCTCTCTTACACTCTTCTCAGCAAGTGCAGTAAATTCAACACAGTCCTTTGCGTAATCTTTAAGTAGCTTACGGACTTGGAGTTGAAGAATCCTTGCATTCTTGCAGGCGGTATGATGATGCTTTTCAGCATTCATTTCCTTGTAGTGAACCACCCACAAGTGCATGCCCCAATTGCTGGTATGGAGAAGTTGTGTATCTGAAATGCTTTTAGTATGAATCTTCCTTAACCAGAGAAGATCTTCTTCTTGATCCTTAGTAGTGAGATAGAAATACTCATAAGGAATCAGTCCAAGTTTCTTCTTTGACTTCTTGGTTATAGGGTCAGAGTAATAGGCAACACCAATTGGTTTTATCAAATCAGGTTCTTGTTTCATGGTCTTACCAATTGAAGTTCTTCTTACCAAGACTTCTAGATTCAGCCATCTCCCAGCAATGTTTCTTGGTAGGGAAGGAGGATCCCTTTCTTTTCTTTCCACCTTGAGATCAATCCAAGTGTACATTTTATTCAGTACAGTTGTTGGAAAGAAATCATTCACCAGCAAGTCTTCCAGCTTTAAGATCCAACAACCATGAACGTTTCTGATCACATTCTGAGTAGTTTCCTCATTGCTGGTCTTTGTATATTCAATGCCGGAGCCAATAGCAATGCTGGCAAGCCTCTTTTCTTCCTGTCTTTGCCTTCTTCTTCTTGACTTTGCATTTTCTTGATCTCTTGCTGAAGATCTTAAGTCAGAAGAGAAATGCTTTGAATGGCCAGACGAAGTTAAAGCTGTTATTGGTCTAGCTCTTATGGCTTGAGCTATAGTCTGATTGTCATCATCATCATCATCTTCATTCAGATCTTGATGACTTTCAGTGTAACAGAATTCATGAGTTTCAGCAGAAGTTTTTCTCTTTTTCGGACTTGCTGAATTCAACTCAGAATCTGCTTGTCTTTTAGAACTTTGCTCTCTTTCAGCAAGAGGTTCTATTGTCAGTGGCGCTTCAGTAGGGGTTTTCTTCCTTGAAGATCTCTTTTGCTTATCTTCCCCCTTAGACATGGATTGCATCATTGGAGTAATGTGCAGAGAAAAGAACTCATTGCAATTTTCAGCAAGAGTACTTAGGCTGTTGTACTTCATGATAATTGCCTGCTGATCAGAGGTCAGCTTTGACAATTCCTGTTTAATACTCACCAGATTCTCCTCATGTCTGCGCTCTGTTGTGACCTTATCTTCAATGAACGTCTGAGCCTTGACTAATGCAGACTTTGCTAGCCGGAGTGCTTGACTGACATCTTCTTCATAGCTTTTGTGGTAAAGACTTATGTCTTTCTGAGCTACTGTAAGAGTAGTAGTGCGTTTCAGCACAGTAGCCAATATTTTTCCGATGTCAAGCGGACTCTCAGCAAGCAGTGCATCAACTTCTGCTTTGCAGGCTTTGTGGACTTCCATTAGTGCTTTAGTTCTTGGAGTGAAATCCTCCACATTTGGGAACGACACTAAGTTTGGGGTCAAGGAATGAACTTTGATCTCAGAAGCGAATTGATCATCTCTTGTCAGAAAATGGCTTCTCAAGTCATCTCCTACATCATGTTCATAATCAGGAGGAGGAGTTTCAACAACTTTGGGTTCACTTTTCTTGGAGTGATCATCCTCATTTGCTGAAAGATCGTCTTCATCGTCAGATTCATCAAGGCCAGCAACCTTGGTTCCTAAATCTGCATCTTCATTCCTTTCTGGTTGAGTGGTTGCTGATGGCAATGCTTCAGACTCAACGACTGGAGTTTCACCAGTAGTAAGCTTTAATTGAGTAGTTGCTGAGGGCAACGTTTGAGACTCAATAACTGGAGTTTCACCAGTAGTAGATGGAAGGGAGGGGACTTCCTGAGATTTTACTCCTGAAGATTGAGCAATATCCAAATTCTGCGTATGCCTTGCATGAATTTGGAGACTGTTTTGAAGTGCTCTTTGGTAATCTTCATCCATTTCTTCATCATCATCAAGGTTTGGATCAGTGACATTCTGGCGTACTCTTCTTCAGTATCAGCGCCTTGTACAGGTGCTTGAGTACTTGTTTCAGTAGGAGCAGGTTGGGATTCTTGCTGACTCGGTGTGTGATCAGCTTGCTGATTGTCTTGTTTCTCAGTCTCAACAACTGTTAGTTTGAGTCCACCAGCATCAGGACTAGGACCTTGATTGTCATCATCGTCGTCCTTTTTATCCTTAGAATCTTTACCTTCATCATCACTGGGATCAGTAGGAATGTTTTCATCTTCTTCTTCATCATCATCTGTCAGTATAACCAACTCGAGATGCTTGTACAAAGCAACACTCGTAACTTCCTCTTCTTCATTGATTTTGTGGCGATCAGCCACCACGGGTACAAAAGAACCCTTGAGCAGCACAACTTGTTCAGCTGGAGAGGCACTCTTAAATTTGGCCTTCATATTCTCTCTGATTAGAGCAATCAGATTTGAGCTCATTAGCTGAGAATATGACATTTCTTCTGGAAGTATAGAGTGGACAAAGGTCTCGAGTTTCAGCAAAGAACACCTCTTTTTCTCGTTTGATAGATGAAGATGAAGATGAAGATCAGAAAAGTCCATCCTTCTGTACCTTTGCCAGTTGCTGACAAACTTAGCAACTCTTGACAAGGTAGTTCTCTTGAAGTCTAAGTAAAGTTCTTCAGAACTTACTTTTGGATCTTCAGTGATGTGAACCACTTCAGTGGTCTCCTTTTGAGCCTGAAAAAGAATAAAATTATGTTCAGGAAAGGTTTGGATAATAGTCTTAGAGTCCAAAGCTAGAACATGATTTACCTGCTGAAATTCAGCAAGCTCATGTTGCACACTTGTTTGTGCTGGTACTATTTCCATTCCTTGAGGAGCTTGAGAAGCATCGTTGACTTGTTCATCCTGAAATAATTGTATGTTAGATACAAGCACTAACTTTTCAAACTTAGTTGAATTACCAAAAACTTTAACTACCTGCTGAGCAGGAGGTGTTGATTCTGGTGCAGAGGCTTCAGCAACCTTCTGACTTGTATCTTGAAAAGTCTGTAGAGAAATCATTATATTAGCAAAAGAGTGAGTTTCAGATAGTGAAGATTTGCTTATGGTTGAGTTAACTACCTGCTGAAGAAGGACAGGTGGCGACTCAGTCCTTTCAGCATTAACAACTTCTTCAATATCTGGGACTGTTTCTTCAGCAGACTTCTTTTCTTGCTCTGTTTGAGAAAGCTGTGCGGATTCAGCAATCTCCCTTGTCTCTGAAATGACAAGTTGAGCAAAGGCATCTTGACCTTTGAGTTCACTGCTTGTCATCAAAACATCGATTGATTTGTTGGAAGTGTCTTCAACATCCAACTCCATTTGATGACTTAGTTCTTTCAGCACCAGATGAACTTTGTCAATGGATGTTTTTGGTGAACTGGGTCCAGTATTCTCAGCATCACGAGATGCGTCGTCGAATAATGTCTCTTGTGTTGTTTCAGCAACTTCTAGGACTTGAACCATTGCAGTCTCAGCAACCGGTTCTTCAGCAACTTGATGAGTTGCTTGTTCAACAACCATCTTTTCAGCAACGGCAGCTTCAGCAAGTGCCGCGGTTCTTATATAAGCAGCGATATCAATCATTGGTTCCAGAGTCTGATCATCAAGATTATCTACAATGTAGATATCTGGGATTGAGACAGGAATTTCATTTCCACTGCCTTGTGGTCTATTCTCAGTAGATGTATCAACATTAAGTTAATTGTTGAAGGCTTCCGCAAACACTTCAACATTGCTGACATAGGTCTCAGTAACCACTTTGTCAACATCTACTGGAGCTTGTTTTTCAGCAACTGCTTGGGAGTCGTCCGAAAGATCATGGACAATTGGTACTGACTTGCGAGCCAGTGTTTTCTTTCTTGGGTTATTTGTCCTTTTTCTTTTGGGGACGAGGTTAGCTAATGACGCTACACTCTGTGTCATCATCAGCTTTCCTCCTTTTCTTCTTTGATTTTTCCAGTTTCTCTCCAGCAGTGGCGTCAGTAGTTGCATTTTCAGCAACGGGTGTTGTACCCTTATCATGATCACCATCTACAGCAGTTTCATCATGATCACCATCTACAGCAGTTTCATCAAAAACTTTTTCAGTTGTTGGAACATTCTCTTGCTGAGTGGTGGTGGCAACATCTGCAGCTGTTGTATACCTTTCTTGCTGACTTGTGCTGACAACATTTGCAGTTGTTGTCTTCTTAGATTTTTCAAGTTTCTTGTCAGCAAGCTTAGGTCCATTCTGCTTGTAGAAGGCTCTTCCCACATTGCATACAGATTTCTTAATCGGCAATGGGTTTCTCAGCTGAATCCTGAAGTGTTCAAGGATATAGCATATCTTCAGTCCATACATGACTGGGAAGGTAGGTGAGACCTTGTTGTCTTCAACCTTAACCTTGAATTTAGTAACACAATCAACAAGTCTGTTGAAAATGTACTTTGCCCAGTTGAGCTCCATTTTGTTCTCATAGATATGCATCAGCAGCGGCCACCTTCTCAAGCCTACTTGGTCTATTACTCCGACTTGGGAGTCTAAGACTTTGTTAAGTAGCAGAGCTACTAGACCAAGTGAATGGCAGAGATGCTTCCTCTTAACGTGCTTTGTCCAAGTCACGGGAGCAATCTCTCCTTTCTTCATTTTCTCATTTCTGACATCACTGTAGAAGGCTTCAATTTATTCATCAGTGGCAGTCATGTCATCTTCAGTTCCAGTGGTCGGAATCTGAAAGATTCTTGCTAAATCAGTCCATTTCAGGACGATTTGCACATTTTGAATTGTGGAGAAGATCACTTTTTCAGTGACTCCTTGATCATCAGTTAGGGACTGGATTTCTGCATTGTTGTAGAACTCCATAGTATCTAACATGCTCACTTTCTTAGGGCGAGCTGTTATAAAGTGAGTGAGGCCTTGCTGTTTAATCAAGTCAAGTGCCTCCTCATTGTCACCGTCTAGTTCTTGTTCATAGAAGTATCGGATATACTTCTCTTTTGCAAATCCACCCCATTGCATCATCATCTCACACTTTGCAGTGTCTATATATGCAGGCGGCATGGGTTTTTCTGTTATCCTATCATTTTTCAACACAACTTTTGTTGTGTTAGTCACCGGAGTTATCACCGGAGCAGTGCGTTTTTCAGCACTGTCAACCTTAGATGACTTAGATGTCTTCGATGACTGCCTCTTTGGTGCCATTTCTTTATATAGATGAGAATGTGTATGAAAAAGATTGTTTGCTTTTTGACCGGAGGTCCAGTAGATTCAGGCTAAAATTTGCAGAGAAAGGAAATGTGAGTTACATAATTTTGTCTTTCTCTAACTCCTTGTTTATATAGTGTCTCTGATGTGCAAGAATCTCAATCGATTTGAGTTCTCAGCAAGGGTAAATCAGAGAAACAATAGCGTTAGTGGAGCCTTTGCATTAAATGCGTAGTGGCCCACAAACAAAAACCGTCAGAGCACTCTTTCTCTTTGTAATGTTAACCGTTAGATCAATAACGTCTTTTAATCAATGGCCACGATTGTATTTCATGTCATGATTATTAGCGAGTTTATCTGTGCCCGATTAACGTCACAAATTGATTTTACTGAGATTTATGGGATTTGATTGCTTGCTGAAATGAACAAGAATCTTTTCAGCGAGTTTGCATAAATAGCCTTGTTACTTGCTGAAAGTTCCCCCTTAATCAGACATCTCATATTTCTCTAAGTTTAAAAGATATTTCTGAGTTCCCGTATCAGTAAATTCTTTTTATCTTGAGATATCTTTTGGTAAAATCTGAGAATTGAGTTTTGCTCTTTTCTGAGTTCCCGTCTCAGAAATTTTCTCTTGATACTTGAATACCTTTTTCAGTATCTTTGATTGTCTGAATGCCCGTTTCAGTAATCTTTAAGGTTTTTCTCTTACTGAGTGCCTGTCTCAGCAAGTGATCAAGTTTCCTAACAAATACCCGTTTTGAAGGAATTACTTGCTGATTGCTTGTTTCAGCAATCATGTTGTGACTTACCATTTCTTAGATGAAATTAGTGGAAGGAGCTTTTATTCACGTAAGAATACTTTGGCTTGCTGAATGCCTGTTTCAGCAATCTGCCAATTGTATCTCTTATTGAGGTAATTCAATCAATCCAAGGTTATAGCTTAGCATTGCGAATCTATTATCTGGTAGGGGCTTGGTAAAGATGTTAGCAAGCTGATCATTAGTGCCTACTTTTACAACCTCAATATCTCCCTTTTCCACATGATCTCTAATGAAATGATGTCTAATATCAATGTGCTTAGTCCTCAAGTGGAACTTAGGATTTTGCGTGATAGCAATAGCACTTGTATTATCACAAAAGATTGGTGTTTTCTTTGCAGAAATACCATAATCTCTTAATTGTTGCTGAATCCATAGGATTTGAGTTGTGCAACAACCAGCCGCAATGTACTCAGATTCAGTAGATGAATTGGCAACACAGGTTTGCTTCTTGCTGAACCATGATATTAATCTAGTACCCAAAAACTGACAAGTTCCAGAGGTACTTTTTCTATCAAGAGTTGATCCTCCATGATCAGCATCAGAATAACCAACCAATTCAAGTCCAGAATCTTTAGGATACCATAATCAAACATTGACTGTACCTTTTACATATTTCAGTATCTTAAGTGCCTTTTTGTAGTGTGATTCTCTAGGATCAGATTGGAATCTTGCACACACACAAACATCATATTGAATGTCAGGTCTACTTGTTGTTAAATACAACAAGGAACCAATGAGCTTCCTATACTTGTGTTCTTCAACACTTTTATCTTCTTTAGTATAGCCCAATTTGGTACCAACACTCATAGGGATCTTTTCAGGTTTTTCTTCCTCTTTGATCCTAAAGTTTATGAGCATTTCTTTCGCATACTTTGCTTGATTTATGAATATTCCATCTTTGAGTTGCTTGACTTGCAATCCTAAGAAATAATTCAATTTTCCCATCATACTCATTTCAAATTTGTTTGTCATGAGCTTGGCAAAATCATCACAAAGTTGCTTGTCCTTAGATCCAAATATTATGTCATCCACATAAATCTGAACTAAGAGTATTTTACCATCATGATTCATAGTAAATAAGGTTTTGTCAACTTCACCTTTCTTGAAACCATTATCCAGCAAGAACTTAGCCAAGGTATCATACCAAGCTCTTGGTGCTTGCTTTAGACCATATACAGTTTTCTGAAGCTTGTATACCATCTTGGTTTCTGAGGTAAGTTCAAAGCCAGGGGGTTGTTCTAAGTAGACTTCTTCAGCAAGTTCACCATTCAATAATGCACTTTTAACATCCATTTGGTAAACAATGAAGTCATTGTGAGCAGCAAAGGCCAAGAAAAGTCTAATTGCATCCAATCTTGCAACTGGTGCATAAGACTCATCATAGTCCAATCCTTCAGTCTGACAGTAACCTTGAGCAACTAAACGTGCTTTGTTTCTTGTTACTTCACCAGACTCACTCAGCTTGTTTCTGAACACCCACTTTGTACCAATAGCTTTCTTGCCTTCAGCAAGAGGTACAAGTTTCCAGACTTTGTTCCTTTCAAATTGATCCAGTTCTTCTTGCATTGCCTTGATCCATTCAGAATGCTTTAAAGCTTCTTCTATGGTCTTTGGTTCAATTTCTGAAACTAAGCAAGAGAACAAAGATTCTACTTCTATGACATTTGCTTCTTCAGCAAGTCCATGAGTAGCAGAAACTTTGGATCTAGTCACTTGGCGTTTGTCAATATCACCAATCATATTCGTAGAGGGATGATCTCTAATCCATTTGTTAACAGGTTTTCTGCTTGTTGGATCTGGATATGTTTGCTCATCAGCATGTGACTCTTCAGTATGTACTTGTTCAGTACTACTGGTATTTGTGTCTCTGCTGAGATTGGTTCATCAGCAACTGCTTGTTCAGCATTGCTAGATTGTGGTAACTCATCAGCAGGCACGGGAGATTGCGTAGTTTCAGCAACTTCCGGAGCAACTGCGTCTTTTGCTGGAAATCCTTTGTCGTGAACTATATTTATCTTGTCATGACTTGGGGGGGGAAAGTCATTGTCAGAATCATCATTTAGTTCAATTGACTTGATTTGCCTAGCATTAGATTCAGTTCTTTGCTCATGTATGATTAGCTTTTTCATACATTCTGATATTTCTTCTTCAGCAGGCACTCCTTGTGTCTTTTCGTAGAATACAACATGCACTGATTCTTCGATCTTTTGTGCCTTATTGTTGTAAACTCTATAAGCTTTACTATGCAAAGAGTAACCAAGAAATATCGCTTCGTCTGCCTTTGATTGAAATGTTCTAAGGTATTCTCTACCGTTATTAAGAACGAAACACTTACAACCAAATACTCTTAGATGAGTGATATTAGGAGGTCTTCCAACAAACAACTCATATGGAGTTTTGTTGTATTCCTTAGTAATCAGACATCTGTTTTGAGTGCAACAGGCGGTATTAATCGCTTCAACCCAGTAAGCCTCACTTATTTCAGTGTCAGCAAGCATTGTTCTTGCGGCTTCTTTTAGGGTGCGATTCTTCCGTTCAGCAACACCGTTTTGTTGAGGTGTCCTTACTGAGGATAACTGATGTTGTATGCCTTTTGAAGTGCAATACTCAGTTATGTACTGGTTTACAAACTCAGTACCATGGTTTGTCCTTATAACTTTTATCTTGTCATTTTTCATAACTTCAAGCTTATTCAACAAGTTAGGTATTTCAGTCCTTGTTTCAGATTTGTGTTTGATAAATACTACCCAAGTGAATCTTGAATAGTCATCTACCACCACCAGACCATACTTCTTACCAGCATAGCTTGTTGAAGAAGATTCAAACAAGTCCATGTGCAAGAGTTGTAAAGGTTTTGTAGTTGACGGTACTGCCTTGTTCTTAAAAGAAGATTTGGTTTGCTTTCGTTGTTGACATGCATTGCCAACACCATCCTTCTTAAAAGTAACCTTAGGTAATCCAACTACAAGTGCCTTTTTAGACAGCTTATTCAGCGTCTTGAAGTTTAGATGACTTGTTCATTTATGCCATAACCATGCTTTTTCAGCAAGGCAATCGTGATCTGAGACAAGGCATTTTTCAACAATAGCTGAAGACCAATCTACGGTGTACAAGCCTCCTGATCTTCTGGCAATCACAATAATCTTCTTTGTCTCGAAATCTATAAGTTTACATTCATCACTTTTGATTTTGATGAAGTATCCTTTGTCAGCAAATTGACTCATGCTGAAAAGATTAAACTTAAGATTTTTGACATAAAGAACTCCCGTAATGGTAATGCATCCTAACTTCACATCACCATAGCCTTTTGTAAAACCAGAGCCTCCACCAGCAAACCTTATTGTTGGACCTTTAGACCACCGTCTATAGTTTATAAGGTTATTCTTGTTGCCCGTCATGTGCTTTCCACAACCACTGTCAAAGTGCTAGATTGCATCGTTTGTCTCCGTGGCTGAAGTCTGCACAATCAAGAGCAAACAAGTTAATTATCCAATATTGGATGTCCATTAACATGTTCAAGAATGCGTCGAGTGGAAACCCAAGTCTTAAGTTTTTCAACTTTGACTTGTTTTCTACTTGCTGAGGAACTAGGAGGTTTTGAGCCAAAAGACTTTTGATTCGTGCTGATCAAATCCACTTTCTGATGTGGTGTCTTGCTCGGTTGACCCTTTTGCTGAACATACTTTTGAGTAAGTTCTCTTCTAGCAAGGTTCCTTCTAGCCCTAGCATTTTGAGTCCTTTCAGAACTCTTAGGCTTGATTTTGTTCATCTCTTTGAAGTATCTTTGCTGACTTTGCTTATACTCGTGAAAAAGTTGACTTTGCTTGGTTTTGAAACCGAGTCCACTTTTCGGAGAATGCTGAGGTTTTGTGTCAGCAACCTTACTTGATTCAGGTTTGTCAGCAAAGGTCTTCTGATTACTTTTAGTAATCTTGCCTTTTGACTCAACAAATTGCTTTTCAGCAACTTGTTTGGCAGAATGCTTTACAGCATCCTTTTTCTTTACAGTTTGCTTTTTAGCAACCTGTTTTCCTTTTAAAGTCTTGTTACTTTGAGTAGCAACAGTGGGCTTTACGGTCGTAGGTACTTGATTGCATTTTTCAGCAACCTTAGATTGACCAAACTGATAGAGTTCTGGTTGACCACTATCAGTAGCACGTACAAAGGAAATCGGTGATTTGTCTTTACTCAAGATTATTTCGTCATCACCTTCATACGTCGCACCTAAACCTTCTTTCTGAGATGGATCTCTCAAATAAGAGTTTAGTTCAGTCAGCGTATTACTTGCATCAGCATAAGATTTGAAATTGATTTTCATCGTTTTCATTTCTTGGATTTCAGCAAGTAACTTTAGAATTGAGTACTGATACTCTTCCAATTCTATTGCCATGTGAGAATTCTTCTCTGTAGCTTCAACAATCAACTTCTTGAGACGCTTTATTTCAGCATCCTTCTCTTCTGTCTCTTCCTTTAGCAAGACATACTTTTCAGTAGTCTGCTTGGTCAGAGTCTTAGCATTCTGTAGTTTCTCTTGCTGTTTGCTCAGAGTTTTCTCAAATCTTTCGATTTCTCCTTGAATCTTGTCAAGTTCAATCTCGTCTTCACTTTCTGAGTCTGAGTCAGAGGTAGGATTGTTTACCTGACCGGCCATGAGGCAGAACTCCTAGTTTGACACATCTGGATAAGCTTCCATTGCTATTCCACAAACTTCCTTGCCAATCTCTACGTCAAGAGTGGCTTCTTCATCGCCAGTGTCTGAGCTTTCTTCCTCACTGTCTTCGGAGCCAGTATCAATGCACAATGCATCAATTTTTGCTTGAAGCTTCTTCTTTTCTTCAGCAATAAAAGCTCTTTTGAACTTCCTCTTCTTTTCAGCAAATTTGCCTTTCAGCAAAGGACAATTTGCTTTAAAGTGTCCAGGCTTTTTGCAGTAAAAGCAGAGATCATTTCCAACTGCTGGTTCTTCTGATGAGGTTGCTTGTTGAGCTTGCTTGTTCAGCGAGCTAGTCTCATTCTTGTACTTATGGTAGTTGTTAACAAGATGCTTTTTCAGCTTCTCTTTTGCTTTTCGCCTTTCAAGTTCCTTACTGATGAATTTCTTCATGTTTTTAACAACTAAAGCATTTTCATCAGCAGGCTCTTTATCATTCTTCTTTTCAGAAGATGACGGCTTTGCAGCAAGAGCAATGTTTTGCGATTTTTCAGCAAACACATTTTCTCTTTGCTTTGTCTCGTAGTTGACAGTAGCAAGATGAGAGAACAACTCTGTTGGTGTGATGTCTGGCATTCCTTGATCGTAGTAGAAGTTCTGAGTGTGGATCCATTCTTGGTTCAGACTTCTGATGATGGTTTTCACCTTTTTAGAATCTGAGTAAAGATTTCCAACACCCAAGGCTGCCATCTCACTAACTAGAGTTGTGAATCTGAAGTCCAAGTCTTCCAGTGACTCACTTGTACCTTGTTTAAAGTTCTGGAACTTTAACTTCAGCACTTCGAGTTTGTTTTCCTTGGTTTTTTCAGATCCAGCACAAAGATCTTGAACCATTTTCCATGCTTCCTTAGCAGTTTTAGCACCCCACAGTTTGCACTGTATAGTATCCGGAGTTGATCGAATGATGATGTTTCTTGCTTGGCCTTCAATACAGAATCCCTTGGCTTCGTCGGAAGTCCATTCCTCTCTTGGTTTTGGAACGACAGTATCAACTAGTTCGCCTAAGATAGTTTCCTTTCCAGCTTCCGTGGTTTTGTGAGGAAAACTTCTCTCAACCTTAGTGATCCTGATAGGTCCATCATTAATGACAGTAACCATCTCATCACTAATGGCCTCAAGATGTAGCATCATGTTGTTTCGCCATTTTTCGTAGTTTTCCAGCTTCAGCAAGGGAGCGTCTCCTAACGACATCCTGTCAGCAAAAGACTACCAAACTGATCAAGTGAGAGTGATTTACGAAAAGCACCTAAGGGGATCTAGGTCCAGTGCTGAAGGTTAAAGAACCTCCAGCTCTGATACCACTTGTTGGTCCCTTTAAACAACAAGAAAACACTAGGGGGGGTGAATAGTCTTTTCAAACTTTCGTCGTTTAAAAACTTTCTCAGCAAGGACTTATTACTTTTCAGTAATGAGTTTGCTGATACTTAACTTTCTCAACAAGCGCAAGTTACTTTTCAGTAACGAGTTTTGCTGATACTTAAAATCAGAGAGCAGAAGTCTTTGATACAATAAGTGCTTTGTCAGTAAGTGATAATTTCAGCAAGTGAACAGAGTGACTGTGTACAGATAGATATGCTTTGCTGAAAACTAAATGCAGTAAGTAAATCACACAAACACTTTTATAGTGGTATCTGAGAGTGGCGTAATCTCTCAACTAATCCACTTTGTCCTTTCTAGGACTGAATCCACTAAGACAAGTTTGAGGTTCCTTACAACACCTATCTAGATCGATTCAAACAGAAACCAAAGCAAACTTGCTTCGTTTCCAACCTAACTAGAGAACGAAACCTTGTTCTCCACCAAACTTGGGACTTTTAATCAGCAACACTATGCTCGATTAAGTTCCCCCTGAATATCACGCCTGAAAGGGTGTATTTTCAGTTAGAGAGGTTTGGGATGAGATACCTTAATTATAACTTATTCAGTTACAACAAGTAATCTAAGAAACAAAACTTTGAATAGTTTGCAGTAAACAAGTTTGATTGTTTCTGGTGTCAAGACTTGTTCTTGTTCGAAAGAAAGTACACTTTAACTAATTTCTTAGCCGTGTAAGTTCTACTTCTTCACAAGTAGCTTTTCAAGCTTTAAGTCTTGGAACGGATCAATGGCAGTAAAGAGTGTTTGAAGGGTATGTGAGTTTAAGCACAAGTGAGAGTTTGATCACGTTGTTGACACACCTCAACTCTTTGCCGGATGACCTCTATTTATAGTTAATCAAGGGAGCCGTTTGAATTTCAAATTCTAAGGCTTTTGTTCCTTAAGATGTCACAATCTTGCTTTTGTACTTTCAGCAGCGTCCTTTATTTGTCTTCTAGTCTTCATGTCCTTCGCGTGCATGCTTTGCATTTAATGTTCATTTGAATGAGATTCGAACATGAACGTTGGAGCGCAAATGCAAGTACTTTCTGCAAGGAGGTCACAAATGTTCATCAACAAGTGGTCAGTCTTAGTTTCAGCAAGCACAACCTACTCTGTCGTTTAGATTTTCACTTATGCAAACTGTTGCTGAAGTTTCCACTTTCTGAGCAACACGTGCCTTTGTAGATACCAGTCTTCAGAAATCTTCTAGTCTTCAGTCTTCGAATTCTTCAAGTTTTCTGAACGGTTCTAAATGCTTCAATAGTTTGTTTGTGTAAACAAAGTACATCATCAGCAAATGCTTCAATAGGTTGTATTTCTTTTCAGAAAACAAGATACATCATAAGCGGTAAAACTAACCTATCTAGCACGTACTCTAAGTCTTCAGCAAACGTTCCTCTTTTACAATGTCCTTAAAATTCTAAATTCCTATGGACCTTAAGAGTACTAGTTACTAGACTTTCCTTAATTTAGCATGGTTAATTGCTCATCAAAATTACAAGTTTCCTAACATTATCAAATACTTGCCAATGAGTCAAAACCTTTTTTTCAAACAATAATAGATTTCAAGCCTTCCAAATCTGCCACATCGTAACCTCCCAAAAAAAAATACCAAATGCGACTCTCCACCCTACCTTTAAGCCCCACATGTTGTAACTCAAGGGAAGATGCTAAATCAGCCCCAAGCACCCCATCTTTACCAAGCCATCCATAAACAAGAGACAAAACTTTTTGAGCAAAAGAACATTCACCAAACACATGCCAAGAAAATTTTCAACAATAGAAGAATTATCACAAAGTTTACAACCTTTATCTTCCACACTTAAAAAGATTCCACGTTTTTCCAAGTTCAATTTAGTAGGAATTTTATCTTGAAGCACTTTCCAAATAAAAGCATTTACCTTTGAAGGCAAAAGATTATTCCAAATCAACTTCGCCCACACTTTAATTGAATTAGATTGTTTCTTTTTCATTTAAAACTCTATACCCAACTCTTGTGCTATACACCCCATCTACACTTCCTAACCACACCCATCCATCAGAAACATTACTTTTAGGAAAAATCTACTAAGAAAACTCTCAGGCTCACCCACTATCAACAATTCTCGACAAGCAAGGGGCGCTTCCAACTCCAATTAAACACAAACCTCCCTCCCCAACCAATAATCTCTCACTAAGTGTACAATGTTTACTTGATTCAAGACGATACAACCGAGAAAACTTTTCTTTAAGACAAACATCTAGCCTCTCCCATTTATCTTTCCACAACCGAGTTGATTTTCCATCCCCAAGTCTCTTCACACAATTCCTGTCAAACCACTCTTTATGCAAATAGCACGAGATTAAATTTCCCCACCATTCCGACCAAGACCTCTTTTTAATTCCCTCCCTCTTCAACCCTTCCACATTATCCACCAAGTTCTCATACTTTGATTCTAAAATTCTAAGCCATAACATTGACCCCCCATTTAAAAGTCGCCATAGCCATCTACCAAGTAAAGCCACATTAAAATTATCTACTTCCTCCGGTAACTTGCAAGAATCCCATTTCATTTTGTTGACTTTTTCAATGTTCAGTTTGACCTCAAATTGATAATAATTTATTGTGAAAAAATAATTTTAAAAATTATATTATGAAGTATAAGAAGTGTAATTTCATAATATAATTTTTAAAATTATTTTTTTCATGATGAATTGTGATTGATTTAAGGTTATCGAAAAAGTCAACAAAATGAAATGGGGTTCTTGCAAGTTATCGGAGGAAGTAAGTTTTTTAGCCCAAGTCCACCCTCTTCTTTTGATTCACACTCTTTCCCATTTAACCCATGCAATTTTCCTCTTATTAGGATCTAAACCACCTCCCCACACAAAATTATGATGGAAACTTTCAAGAACTTTTACAACACACTTAGGAGTCTTAAAGGAAGAAAAGTAGTATATAGGAAGATCATTCAAGATCGATTTAGCCAACACAAGTCTCCCCCCGAAAAATAAAAATTCATTTCTTCATTTCCCCAATCTTTTTTCAAAATTTTCTTTTACCTTGCACCAAGTTGCCCTACCCCCTACGGGAAGGCCCAAATAAGAAAATGGAATAGAACCTACCCACATTTCAACAAAAGAGCGTTTGCTTTAAGTTCTTCATCACTACACCCAATCCCCATAAGATTACTTTTTCCAAAGTTAATTTTGTAAGAAAATATGGTCAGAGTTACCCCTAGGGTACGCAGCGGAATTTTAAATTTTTTCTTAACATACTGGTTAATTGATTATGCATATGTCGTATATATATAAACACGTCAATTAGAAGACTAACCTTACTTCCAAAGCAGCTTCCAAGTCTTCGTAATAATCCGGTGTATCTTCTCCTTCGTCGAAGTCGAAGATATCTACAATACTCTGTATATCTGCAAGACAATAAGAGTTAGTTTCCAGCTCCTAGAACCTCAACCTTGGTATCCACGGATGAACAGCCTATCGGAAGAATGCTAGGATATTCTTTATGTGACCAAGAAGACGGGGCGGCAATTCCCTCCGGTGGCGGTGTGCGCGCGCGTGAGGCTAAGTGGAGGAGGGGAGAGTTTTTATTTTCTCTAAGAAAACTGGGTAGAATAACTGTGTCTGAAACTCGTGTTCAAAACTGTATGTAAAACTGTCTCTAATAGTCCACTATATATAGTAGTCTATAGAAGCCTAAATCATAATCAATTAGACTTCGTAAAGGAATAAGAATCTAATTCTTATCGCACAAGGAAACCAATATCAAGTCTAGATTCATTCCCAATCAAATCAAAACTCAATCAGGAAAATCTAACTTATCCCTTGGACTTCTAATAGAGGAAGGAGTCAAACTCCTTCCCCTACTCAGCCACGCGCGCGCGCGCGCCTGTCCTACGGGAGGTGGGTCCCAATTTTGGGACCCACTTATATTTCTAAGGCAATCCAAACTCCAAGCAGATTTTGCCCAAGTGCATATGTTAATTCTAAATTAACATATCCTTTACAATCAAACCTCCATTATATTTCCAAAATATAATCTTTAATTGTATTTACATAAAATACAATTAATTAGCCAATTCAATTAATCATTCCAAATCATTAATTGAGCCACCAATTATTATAATTAATTCCAAATTAATTATAATCCATCAATCACAATTAATTCCAAATTAATTGCGATTCCATCTTCAAGGATATTCTGATAGGCTGAATCACCACATAGTGTGACCCATAGGGCCTCACCGTATTAAGCAAGTCCTAGACTAGGCAACATGGAATTCCTAGACGGTTCCATTTGCAATATTAATACGCGAGGACGTTTGAGAGGTTTCTCAAAGCTAACCCTTTCGTTGCGAAGCCTGTTGCGCTCAACGCGGCGATGGTAACGTCCCTTCATCTGACTTGCTCGGATGTATCTAGGATCGATGAAGTGTCTATCCCAATAATACATCCACGGGCGTCTCAGGGAGTTGTTTGGTTAAGATATACTTATGACCATCATAATATATCATTTGCACTGGCCAGTGACTTTACCAACACAACTATGCAGACTACGAGTAGTGCTCTCCTGTGCTACACTTGAGAGATGAATCCTTCACAGAATCACTTATCACCCCCATTTGTATTTAGCCATAATCCTGGATCGTGTCTTAGGTCAACTGCTTATTCAGAGCTGACATCGACGGGTCCACCAAGGATATGGAGCAACAAATGTGATGATAAAGTCCTGTAAGTGCAAAGAACGAATGGCATCACTTCGACAACTCACCGGTTCCCATAGACACGTCGGTGTAGAGTATACATCGATGGGAGTGTCCGGTGGGTACTTCCATTGTTCGATAAAGCTTCTTCGAACAACTATGCGCAGTTATGGGAACGTTCCTTGATTGTCCAACAATCCATTCCGTGGCCGTGGGATCGGCTCACACTTGCTCCAACAAGTATAACCTCCACGCATACTAGTCTTGTCAGGTTCATTCAGACCCCCACATCCGAGATGTACCACGACTAGGGAGAGTTTAGGATAGATGATAACTCACATAGCTCCCACTAACTGTGTGATCGGTCATCTATCCGAGGGGACATGTTCAGTATCAATACAGACAGCAATATAGATATGACATGCTGCAGCCTGGTGTAATATAAATATGAAAGCAATACTCAACAGTAAAATGAAACAAACATATATTATATTACGTTGACCTGTGTAATAGTACATATATGTCCTCTACAAGGGCACCATGCCCTTAGTAAGGACTGTCTCTAGGACATATACACTATCAAATTTAAAGGTCCGACACCAATTCGAAACAACGCAACACACACTTTAAAGTTTCAAAATTATCATCACACCATTCACCCATAAGCAAAGAATCATTTGCAAATTGCAAAATAGACACTGGAATAGCATCTTTCCCTACCACAACCGGCTTAAAACAACCAAGACCACACACTTTTTGCATCATTCTACTAAGGCCTTCCGCAACAACCAAAAAGCGAAATGGTGAAATTGGATCCCTTTGCCTCAACCCCCTCCCTATTTGAAACTCTTTAGTTGGACATCCATTAACCAAAATTGGCATAGAAACACTTGACACACATTCCTTAATCCATTTAATTCATTTATCTCCAAAACCCAACACATTAAGCATATCAAAGAGGAAATCCGACCGCACCGAATCATAGACTTTTTCGAAATAAATTTTCAGCATAAAGATTTTCTTTTTTTTCTTTTTAGCCTCATCAATAATCTCATTAGCCACCACCACATCATCTAAAATGTTCCTATCCCCAATAAAAGCGGATTATTACAAGCAATGACACTCTCCAACACTCTCCCAAACCGATTTGCTAGAACTTTTGAAATGATCTTATACATACTACTTACAAGAGAAATAGGCCTATAGTCCCCTAAAGCAACCGGATGAACACACTTAGGTATAAGGTTAAAAAAAGTAGTATTCGTACCTTTGCATAATTTGGCATTGGAATGAAATTCAGCGAAGACACGAAGCACATCCTTCTTTATGATCTCCCAACATGAACGGTAAAAAATACCCCCAAATCCATCCGACTCGGGGCACTTGTCCGCTCCACAACTCCAAATAGTCTCTTTAATCTCCGCTTCATAAAACTCCCTTTCTAGCTCCAATCTATCCTCCACCAGAATTCGCATCCCTTCAAGCTCCCTGTTAGGAAACTTGTAATTTTGATGAGCAATTAATCATGCTAAATTAAGTAAAGTCCAGTAACTAGTACTCTTAAGGTCCATAGGAATTTAGAATTTTAAGGACATTGTAAAAGAGGAACGTTTGCTGAAAGACTTAGTGTAGGTACTAGTTAGGTTCTTAAGCTTGTTGATGATGTACTTTGTTTTTACAAACAAACTATTGAAGACCTAGAACCGCTCAAAAAGTGGAAAATTCGAAGACTGAAGAATTAGAAGAATTCTGAGAAAGGTATCTACAAAGGCACATGTTGCTTAAGAAAGTGAGATTTTCAGCAACAGCTTGCATAAGTGAAAATCTATATGACAGAGTAGGTTGTGCCTGCTGAAACTGAGACTGACCACTTGCTGACAGCATATGTGACCTCCTTGCTGAAGAGTACTTGCATTTTGGCTCCAACGTTCATATTTGAATTTGATTAAAAAGCACATTAAATGCAAAGTAAGCACGCGAAGAACATGAAGACAAGAAGACAAATGATGAAGAACGCTGCTGAAAGTACAAAAGCAAGATAGTGACATCTTAAGGTACAAAGCCCTAGAATTTGAAATTCAAACGGCTCCCTTGAGACATTATAAGTAGAAGACCTTAGGCTGAGTAGAAGGGTGTGTCAACAACGTGATCAAACTCTCACTTGTGCTTTAAACACACAAATCCTTCTCTACTCTCTACTGCCTATTGATCTGTTCCAAGACTTAAGCTTGAAACAAAAGCTACTTGTGAAGATGTAGAACATTGAAAGTTAAGAAATTAGTTTAGTGTTCTTTCTTTTAAACAAGAACAAGTCTTGACACCAGAAACAACAAACTTGCTTACTGCAAAGTATTACAAGTTGTGTTTCTGTAGATAATTTGTTATAGCTGCAAAGTTATATTCAAGTCATCTCATCCCAAACCTCTCTAACTTATAAACACCCCTTTACAGGCGTGAAATTCAGGGGGAATTAATCAAGCATAGCTTTTCTGATTATAGTCCCAAGTTTGGTGGAGAACAAGGTTACAGTTCTCTAGTTTATGTTGGAAAGAAGGCAAGTGTGCTTTGGTTTCTGAGAATCATTAGTGATAGGATTTGTAAGGAACCTTATATCTTATCATAGTGAATTCAGTCCTAGAAAGGACAAAGTGGATTAGTTGAGAGATTACACCACTCTCAGATACCACTATAAAAGTGTTTGTGTGATTTACTTTCCTACACTTAGTTTTCAGCAAGTTACTACTGTTTTACACTGTCACTCTGCTCACTTGCTGAAACAAGTTTTTCTGACGAAAGCACTTATTGAAAAAGACTCCCGCACTCTGTTTTTAAGTATCATCAAAGTCATTACTGAAAAGTAATAAGCACTTGATGAGAAAGTTAAGTATCAGCAAAACTCATTACTGAAAAGTAATAAGCACTTGCTGAGAAAGTTAAGTATCAGCAAACTCATTAATGAAAAGTAATAAGTACTTCCTGAGAAAGTTTTTAAACGATGAAAAGTTTGAAAAGACTATTCACCCTCCACCCCTATAGTCTTTTCTTGTTGTTTAAAGGGACCAACAAGTGGTATCGGAGCTGGAGGTTCTTTAACCTTCAACACTGAACCTAGATCCCCTTAGGTGCTTTCCGTAAATCACTTTCACTTGATCAGTTTGGTAGTTATTTGCTGACAGGATGTCTTTAGGAGACGCTCCCTTGCTGAAGCTGGAAAACTATGAGAAATGGTGAAACAACATGATGTTACATCTTGAGGCCTTTAGTGATGAGATGGTTACTGTCATAAACGATGGACCAATCAGTATCACTAAACTTGAAAGAAGTTTTCCTCACAAAACCACAGATACTACTGGAAAAGAAACTATTTTAGGAGAACCCGTCGATACTGTCGTACCAAAACCAAGAGAGGAATGGACTTCAGATGAAGCCAAAAGATTCTGTCTTGATGGCCAAGCAAGAAACATCATTATTCGATCTACTCCAGATACTATACAGTGCAAACGGTGGGGGTGCTAAAACTACTAAGGAAGCTTGGAAAATGGTTCAAGATCTTTGTGCTGGATTTGACAAAACCAAGGAAAACAAACTCGAAGTACTAAAGTTGAAGTTTCAAAACTTCAAACAAGGTGCCAATGAGTCACTGGAAGACTTGGATTTCAGATTCACAACTCAAGTGAGTGAAATGGCTGCCTTAGGTGTTGGAAACTTCTATTCAGATTCTGAAAAGTTGAAAACCATTATTAGAAGTCTGAATCAAGAATGGATCCACACTCAGAATTTCTACTACAATCAAGGAATGCCAAATATCACTCCGACCGAGTTGTTCTCTCATCTTGCTACTGTCAACTATGAGACAAAGCAAAGAGAAAGTGTGTTTGCTGAAAAATCGCAAAACATTGCTCTTGCTGCCAAGTCGTCATCTTCTGAAAAGAAGAATGATAAAGAGCCTACTGATGAAAATGCTCGTGTGGTTAGAAACATGAAGAAATTCATCAGTAAGGAACTTGAAAGGCGAAAAGCAAAAGAGAAGCTAAAAAATCATCTTGGTAACAGCTACCATAAGTACAAAAATGAAGCTAGCTCGCTAAACAAGCAAGCTCAGTAAGCAAACTTCTCCGAAGAACCAGCAGTTGGCAATGATCTTTGCTTTTATTGCAAAAAGTATGGACACTTCAAAGCAAATTGTCCCTTACTAAAAGGGAAATCTGCTGAAAATAAGAAAAAGTTCAAGAAGGTTTTAATTGCTGAAGAAAAGAAAAAGCTTCAAGCAAAAATCGATGCCCTTTGCATTGTGATGAACGTAGGATCGTCAGGTCCCAATTAATCAAATAAATTTGTATATAGCCAAAGGCAATTCACAACTACAACGAAAACCGTAGTGTAGCAATAGAATAACCTCGAGTGTCGATCTCTAAGGACTATAACTAGCTTTATCTAATTTAACTTAAGAATATAAAACAGCAGACGTCTTAGCAAAGGTTTTTCTTAACAGATAATGGAGATTGGTGATAGTATGGTCCTTCAAAGCATAACGGGTTAATAATCATGCATAAATTCCTTGGTTTTGCATAGAGATCTTTGATCAATGAATTGTCCAGTTGTAATTATCAAACACTACGAAGATAAAGATTTAGATAGGTCAAAGACCAATGAATTGTCCGGTTGTGTTCAATAATTAATCAACAACACGAAGATAGAGATTTAGATAGATCAAATAAATAAAGCAATAACTCAGAGTATAATGCGCGATATAGCCATTAGCATAATTATTAACCCTTCGCTAAGATCAACACTATCACCAACGAGAAGTTTAGCTACTAATAGTTTTCATGCAATCAACAGAAATCATACCACGAATGAATGAAAACATGATGAAAGATATATAAAAATAAGTAGAAAAACTGTAAGATACAATGTTACCGAACGTTGTCAATCTCCGAAGAGTCGCGATCTTACAAACTCCAAACTACTAAGAAAAAGTATCCCCTAAGCTAAGAACCCCCAGAACAGGCTCTGGGGAATTCCTACCTAAAACTACAGAGAAAGGTGAGAGAAAAGGTGTGGAAAATTATGAAAAACGGAGAAAAACTGAGCAACTATATATAGGCTACGAATTGTGTGGGGCGAAGGGCCCCACACACCGGGCGATTCGCCGGGTGTGGGGCGATTCGCCCCACATCCCGGGCGATTCGCCCGGGAGTAATGTTCGGCCCAGAACGCGTTTTCGACGCGTTTTTGGATTTCTTCCCCTTTTCGGACTCAGTTTCTGACTTCTAGTGGCCTTCTAGCCTCCAGATTCGACCCCTAGACTTTAAATCCTATCCGGAATCTTTCAGATACTCCAAATAGGCTTCTGGAACACCAATTCCTTGTCCACTTCAATATAATTGCCCGGAAAACCTCGTTTTTCAACCAAAACCTGTAAAATAAAAACTAAAGGGAAACGTGACACTATTCTAATAAAATGCACTAAAATATAGCTAAATTAACATAGAGGATAGCTAAAATAGGTGAAAAAGACTCAAATGAAAGTGTAAAATACACATTCATCAAACTCCCCAAACCGAACATTTGCTTGTCCTCAAGCAACTAAGCTAGACTCTAATGCAAAAACAATGCAACACACAAAATGGAGTCTCATGCCAAATGAAATGAACTAGTCTACTGAATCTATCAAAAAACATATGACAAGAACCATATAAATCAAAACATGAATATAGGTTGAAGAATGCCTCGATTGACTCATACACATCCACATAGGCACTTATGTCAAGACAAGATAGTTCTCGTAACATTCTCTACCTGGACCTAGTCAGTGACGACGTAATGAAACATGTTAAGATACGAATGGTTGTCCCGTGCCTATGAAACTGAGGACTTACTGCTGTTCACCAAGTTAAGACTTTTCCTCAAACAGGTCGAACCAGTACTGGCTCTCATCAAACGAAGGAGGGTTCCCTATAAAAGATAACACTCCCCTATTCTACCCATCTCTCAAGCAAAGTCTTAAGTTTTTCACCACTTCCTGAATGGCAGGACGAGGGTGGTCTAGAACAGATGACACTAAAAAACAAAAGACAAAAAATTACAACACGATCACGAAAATTGGAAAATGAGACACAATCACATTGCTAAACTGCTATTTGGCTTTCTCTTTTTTTGGGACCCTTCTTTGCTTTTTTGGGGTCTTTTCCTTTTTTTTTCTTTTTTTTTTCTTTTCCAGTTTTTTTCTTTATTCTGGAATTTTTCTTTTTCTTTTTTCGATTTTTTTTAGCCAGCAGTAGCATAACGAAAAGAGAAACAAAAATGACTCATAACGACTTCCCCAAACCTATTCGAAAGAATAGGTTGGAGTACAAAATTTACGAAAAAGGAAAAATAAACTCACAACACAGAATTGAAAAACGAAAAACAAGTCTAATGATAGCGTAACCCCCTCCCCAAACCTATTCGAAAGAATAGGTTGCAAACAAAGGATCACACAACCTCACACTACCTCCTTCCTAGGCATTTAGCAATCTCAAAGCATGGTGAAGACTCGTTGCCTCTTAGGTACATAATTACTCGGGAAAACAACCATAAGACCCTAACATGCATCATCCTATTATAAAGGCCTTCGTGAACCGCAGTAGAGAAAACACCACTAAGTGATGTTGAGACTACCAAGCTTAACTAAGTGGAGTACATAAATGTGACAAGCCAAGCGAGAAAAACCTCAAACAAATTCATAGAGATGAAGCATATGATTAATGGCATAGTTAGTTAATCTATCCAATAAAAAAGTTGAAAAAATTTGGCAATAAACTCCATATAAAACATGCAAAACTATCCTAGGATGAATGTAGTGTATGCAACCTAAAAAACTAAGAAAGCAGTAAACGTGCAAATGCAAATGCAGACGGATAAAACATGCAAGGTACTATACTCAGCCTACCAATGTCAAGCTCTAAACCATCAATGGAAAGCTCCAAACTAACAACACTAGATCACTTAAATCCCATCCCCCCTCATGAAATTAACGCTAGTCCCTAGCAGTAAGAAAATGAGGAAATAAGATGTGATACTAAATGTTACCGCATGGTTTGGCCTCGGTCGGCTGAGTATGCTGCTTGTGGGTTATTGGGACTACTCTGGGAGCCTTATAGGTGATCATCAGGTCTTCTGGTAGGTGCGGTAGTTCCATTTATAGGCCGGATAGGAACAACTCCTCCATCTGTATCATCATTGTCCGTATGGCCTTCATTGTCACTACTGTCATCACCATCGTCACCAGTAGAGTTGCATCGTCGAATAGAACCCTCAAGATTAGCCGCCGCTGTTATGGAATCTTCCATCCTGTAGCCCTCCAATAGGCTGTGAACTGTTGAAGGGGAAAGAGGAGTGGTATCAGAGCCTCCCTCTCCAACGTTTTACACCCCGAGGAGGTTACAGTAAGCTGCTCGGATACTCAGAAGTCTTCTACCATCTTTTCCAATGTCGACCACATTCTCTACGGTTGATGCCACCGATGTCTATATGATGCTCCCTTTAGAGGCAGTCAAGGGGCGCCCCTAAGAGGGGTTGGGCACCCATGTCATTATGTTTTGGAACCAAGCTAGCGCTTCGGAACCTTCTAGCCACTGTAGACTCAAGATTGAATCCGTCGCGGCGAGATCATCCCGGTGCCTTCTTATTCACTCGAACATTGCAGTCCTTGTGATAGATTGCTGACGTAATAATTGTTTTTGTCCCTTCGGTGGTGCATGAATAGGCATAGGAGTCCTTACTCCAAGTGTACTCTAGCTCCTCGTTTTGGACAATCCGCGACGTTGTTGCAAGAGCCCGTGGCTCGAACGCACCTCTAACGAGATCACTCTCCTTGACATGGTTGTAATCGATCCCCCTCCAATACTTCATAGTAATCATACGGGAGTGCTCCTCTCCCTTGGCATGGTTCCTACAAACAACAGTTAGTACCTCGTATGACACAAAACAGACTTATGCATATGCTAATGTAAGAACGAAACACACAAGTGATAAAATCAACAATCGAACTCTCCTAATCCTTTATGTCTAGCCTAGCTTCTTCAACATGCAACATACCAATGTAACTACTACATGTAATACATCACATTATGCTTCTTGCTAGACAACCAATACCCTATATAATATCATACCATAGTAGCGAAAAATTCTAGCATCATAAATCCTCATACTCAATAATTATGCATTCTACCATCACATCCATCATTATTACATCAGTAAACACAATCATATGCAAGGAATCGAAGAAAAAGATACATTGCATAACAAGATAAAAACATCTAGTAGCAAAATTCCCAAATCAACAATTCAAGCATAATTGAGCATGCAATTGATAGTAAATAATGCTTCTAATCACACAAACAACCTACCCATACATCAAATAAGCCTAATTGAAGCTCAAATTAGAAAACCCCAAAATTTGAAAAATTAGGGTTCACAAGAAGATACCTCAGATCTGGAAAACGAATGCACTAGGGTGAAATTTGTTCGGATGAAAAGAAAGAGCACGTAACGGGCTTTGATTGAAGCTAAAGAACACACAATTTGATGGAATAATGAAGAAGTTATGAAAGATTGAAATATTTAAGCTTTTTTTCGGATTTTGGGGAGAAAGAAGTGGAGAGGATGAAGAAAATGAGCTGAAAAGGGAGAATTCCGCATTTTGACCCTGCAGAGGTCGTGGGGCGATTCGCCCCCCACCTCCTGATGCGGGGAGACGAAATCCTCCGAAAAAACACCGTTTTAAGTCCCTGAAAACCATTTTTCTCATAAAACCACTCGAAAAATCTCACTCAAACATAACATAAGCACATACGACACAGAGACGAACAAATTCACATATGAAAAGCAAATTGTTCAAGAATGAATGCATGCAATAAAGCGGTAAAAAAGCGATAAAACTCCGGGTTGCCTCCTGGATAGCGCCATTGTTTAAAGTCTTTGACTCGACTCATGTCTGCGCCTAGCTCTTCTTCTTGAGGTTACTAGACTTCCCCTTCATGGATCTTCTCCTCATGCCAAGAACCTGTGAATAAGAATGAACATAGACAGCAAGACCACAGTAGTTAATAGTGTGAGAAGTATCAGGCGGATCAGATATGGCTCGCAACACATGTTGCTTGCCATCCACCTCAATGGTGCAAGTCCTTCGGTAGATGTCTATCACGGAGCGTAGTTTTGTCAAGAACGTTCGCCCCAAGAGAACAACATCCCCCATCCCAGGTGTAGACGCCGGCATAACTACAAAATTGGTGTATACAGAAGCTTCACCAATCTTGACCAATACATTCTTCACAACGCCTTCGGGTCTCACAAAGGATCCATCCGCCAGTTGCACAATAGCCTTATGCTCAGATAGTTTTCCAAGGCTACTCTTCTAAAACACATTCATAGGGAGCACATTAGAGTAGGATCCCGTGTCTAGTGTGGCACGGACATCTTCAAGTTCACCAATCCCAACCTTAACATCGAAACCTTGAGGGAGTGGCTCGGGATCCTCTTGCTCCTCTTCACTCTCGTTTGAACCAAGGTCCTTCTCTTCTTCCTTGGTCAGTGGAGGTTCTTCCTTCTTGCAACACTCGCACTTAGCAACCTTCTTGATGGTGATCTCGACAGGTAGATCACCCGCCAAGGTAATGGACATCGACTTCTCAGTGTTGCTAGGCAGCTTGCCTTGCTCTCTACTTACTCCTCGGTCGATCAACTCTTGCATCTTTTGATGGGCAAGCCTAGTGCTCTCTTCCAACCTATCAAGCCTTGCCCTAGTCTTCTCAGAATCTTCTTCATAACGTTTGAGAAAACTTTGGGTGTGATCAACCATCTTTTGCAAGTTCTCCATCAGTTGAGCCGACTTCGACTTCGGTTGCTCTTTTGGAGCGGGGTTTTCGCAGTGATCATTACCATAGTTAAGCCTACTACGGTCTTGGTTAGGGCCATAAGTTTAGCTAGCCGGTGCATATCCTTGATTGTTTCGGAACCCTCTTCTCCAAAATCCACCTCGAGGATTCCTACCGTCTTGTCCGTAGCTAGCTTCTTGAGTACCAAACTCCGTAGCAAAGGCTTCCTCTTCGCCTCCTTGAGCCCAGTTGCCATCATTATACGCAAGCTCCGATCTACACATATGAGCCCCATGCCCATAGTTCTTGCATATTCGGCAAACTTCGTTCGAAACAGTTGTTCCAGTGGCGCTCTTGAGGACTTGCTTCAATTCGTTGGTAAAGCACTCGAATTGATCCCCATTCCCCCTATACATAGGGGCTTCATGAGTCGGTGGAGCTTCAGGTCCACGTCTCCTAACCATCGCTCTTGGGTCCTTGAACTGCGAACCCTTAGCAAGCCTTTCGAAAACTGCCCAGACGGCTTCTGCAGTTTCCTCCCAAATATTGCAACGGCATTGGAAATCCACCACTTGTTGGTTCTCGAAGGTTAGTCCATTGTAGAAGTGTTGGACTAGGTCAGAAAGCTCAAAACCATGGTGAGGGCACTTGTTTGTGAGGTCTTGGAACCTCTCAAACGCGGTGTAGATGGTCTCATCATAGTCCTGTTTGAATCCGGTGATTTGCGCTTTTAGCACGGTAGTCAAGGTGTGAGGGAAGTATTTTTCCATGAAAGCTGAAAAAACCTTCTCCCATGTGTCCAGCGAGCCTGCTGGTAGAGAACTCAACCATGACTTGGCTCTATCGCCAAGTCCCATAGCAAAAACCTTCATCCTCAACTCATCCGTTGTTATTTCAGCTCCGGGTCGTGGGAGTTGGTTGACGAAATCATCGATATCGGGCAAGTACCCCATCACATCTTCCCTTGCTAAGCCATAGAACCTCGGAAGTTGTTGGAACGCGTGGTTCTTGATTTCCAGATCTCGAGTTGCAGACGAAAGAACAATCGCCGGCCCCCTCATACGATCCTTGGAGGGTTGAATCCATGCTTTCAGTGGTCTAGCTTCTGCCATTCCGTCGATTTCCTTGAAAAGACTGTGTAGAGATTCAGAGAAATCGGTATCCTCTATTTCCTCTAGTTCACGCCTTTGAAGTAGTCGCCTTCTTTGGTGGTAGACTCTGTCGATCTCAGCAATTGAATCAGCAAGCGGTGTTCCTCTAGATCGTGTATGTGGCATACACTATCTGTATCAAACTAGGAAAGCAGTGTCAGAGAGAGAGATTAAATAGGAAAACTAAAACTACTAGAACTAGGAATTGAATGCTGAAAATATAAACAAATTAAACAGAAAAAAGGAGTATAGTCCCCGGCAACGGCGCCAATTTGATGAACGTAGGATTGTCAGGTCCCAATTAATCAAATAAATTTGTATTTAGCCAAAGGCAATTCACAACTACAACGAAAACCGTAGTGTAGCAGTAGAATAACCTCGAGTGTCGATCTCTAAGGACTATAACTAGCTTTATCTAATTTAACTTGAGAATATAAAACAGAAGACGTCTTAGCAAAGGTTTTTCTTAACAAATAATGGAGATTGGTGATAATATGGTCCTTCAAAGCATAACGGGTTAATAATCATGCATAAATTCCTCGGTTTTGCATAGAGATCTTTGATCAATGAATTGTCCAGTTGTAATTATCAAACACTACGAAGATAAAGATTTAGATAGGTCAAAGACCAATGAATTGTCCGGTTGTGTGCAATAATTAATCAACAATACGAAGATAGAGATTTAGATAGATCAAAGAAATAAAGCAATAACTCAGAGTATAATGCGCGATATAGCCATTAGCATAATTATTAACCCTTCGCTAAGAATTCACATACTATCACCAACGAGAAGTTTAGCTACTCATAGTTGTCATGCAATCAACAGAAATCATACTACGAATGAATGAAAACATGATGAAAGATATATAAAAATAAGTAGAAAAACTGTAAGATACAATGTTACCGAAGGTTGTCAATCTCCGAACAATTCGCGATCTTACAAGCTCCAAACTGCTAAGAAAAAGTATCTCCTAAGCTAAGAACCCCCAGAACAGGCTCTGGGGAATTCCTACCTAAAACTACAGAGAAAGGTGAGAGAAAAGATCTGGAAAAGTATGAAAAACGGAGAAAAACTGAGCAACTATATATAGGCTACGAATTGTGTGGGGCGAAGGGCCCCACACACCGGGCGATTCGCCCCACATCCCGTGCGATTCGCCTGGGAGTAATTTTCGGCCCAGAACGCGTTTTTGGATTTCTTCCCCTTTTCGGACTCGGTTTCTGACTTCTAGTGGCCTTCTAGCCTCCAGATTCGACCCCTAGACTTCAAATCCTATCCGGAATCTTTCAGATTCTCCAAATAGGCTTCTGGAACACAAATTCCTTGTCTACTTCAATATAATTGCCCGGAAAACCTCGTTTTTCAACCAAAACCTGTAAAATAAAAACTAATGGGAAACGTAACACTATTCTAATAAAATGCACTAAAATATAGCTAAATTAACATAGAGGATAGCTAAAATAGGTGAAAAAGACTCAAATGAAATTGTAAAATACACATTCATCACATTGAAACAAGCTCTGAAGACAGTGAGGTAGAAAGTCCAGACACTAAAGAAGAGGAGGCCACTCTAGACGTAGAGATAGGGAAAGAAGTATGTGGAATAACCATGGAAGCTTATCCAGATGTGTCAAACTACGAGTTCTGCCTCATGGCCGATCAGGTAAATTGTCCTACCTCTGAATCTGATTCAGAAAGTGAAGATGACGTTGACCTTGATAGAATTCAAGGAGAAATCGAGAGATTTGAGAAAACTCTGAGCAAACAGCAAGAGAAACTACAAAATGCTGAACTTCTGACTAAACAAAGTACTGAAAAGTACGTTGTGCTATGCGTTGAGTCAGAAAAGAAGGATGCTGAAATATTGCATCTCAAGAAATTAGTTGTTGAAGCTACAGAGAAAAATGCTCAAATGGCAATAGAATTGGAAGAATATCAGTCCTCGAATTCTAAAGTTACTTGCTGAAATATAAGAGATGAAAAAGATGAAAGTCAATTTCAAATCTTATGCGGATGCTAGTAACACACTAACTGAACTAAACTCTTGCTGAGAGATCCATCTCAGAAAGAAGGTTTAGGTGCCACTTATGAAGGTGATGATGTGATACTTTTGAGTAAAGACAAATCACCAATTACCTTTGTTCGTGCTACTGATAGTGGTCAACCAGAACTCTATCAAATTTGTCAATCTAAGGTTGCTGAAATAAGCAATCAAGTACCTACGACCAAGAAGCCCGTTGTTGCTACTCAAAGTAACAAGACTTCAAAAGGAAAACAGGTTGCTAAAAAGCAATCTGTTCAGAAAAAGGATGCTGAAAAGCATTCCGCCAAACAAGTTGCTGAAAAGCAAGTTGTTAAGACTAAAGGCAAGATTACTAAAAGTAATCAGAAGACCTTTGTTGACAAACCTGAATCAAGTAAGGTTGCTGAGACAAAAACTCAGCATACTCCAAAAACTGGACTTGGATACAAAACCAAACAAAGTCAACTATTTCATGAGTATAAGCAAAGTCAGCAAAGAACTTCAAAGAGTTGAACAAATCCAAGCCCAAGAGTACTGACAATAATCAAAATGCTAGGACTAGAAGGAACCTTGCTAGAAAAGAACTTACGTAAAAGTATGTTCACCAAAAGGGTCAACTAAGCAAGACACCACATCAGAAAGTGGATTTAATCAGCAATGATCAAAAGTCTTTCGGTTCTAAACCATCTAGTTCCTCAGCAAGTAAAAAACAAGTCAAGATTGAAAAACAAAAGACTTGGGTTTCCACTGGACGTTTTCTTGAACATGTTAATGGACATCCAATATTGGATAATTAACTTGTTTGCTCTTGATTGTGCGGACTTCAGCCACGAAGACAAACAATGCAATTTGGCACTTTGACAGTGGCTGCGGAAAGCATATGACGGGCAATAAGAAAAACCTTATAAACTATAGACGATGGTCTAAAGGTCCAACAATAAGGTTTGATGGTGGAGGCTTTGGCTCTACTAAAGGCTATGGTGACATGAAGTTAGGGTGCATCACTATTTCGGGAATTCTTTATGTCAAAAATCTTAAGTTTAACCTTTTCAGCATGAGTCAGTTTGCTGACAAAGGTTACTTCATCAAAATTAAAAGTGATGAATATAAACTTATTGACTTTGAGACAAAGAAGGTAATCATGGTTGCTAGAAGATCAGGAGGTCTCTATACCGTAGATTGGTCTTCAACAATCATTGAAAAATGCCTTATCTCAGAACATGATTGCCTTGTTGAAAAAGCATGGTTATGGCATAAACGAACAAGTCACCTAAACTTCAAGACACTGAATAAGCCGTCTAAAAAGGCACTTGTAGTTGGATTACCTAAGGTTACTTTTAAGAAGGACGGTGTTTGCACTGCATGTCAGCAAGGTAAGAAAACCAAAACTTCTTTCAAGAACAAGGAAGTACCGTCAACTACAAAACCTTAACAACTCTTTCACATGGACTTGTTTGAATCTTCTTCAACAAGCTATGCTGGCAAGAAGTATGGTCTGGTGGTGGTAGTTGATTATTCAAGATTCCCTTGGGTAATTTTCATCAAACACAAGACTGAAACAAGGACTGAAATACCTAACTTGCCGAATAAGCTCGAATTCATGAAAGATGACAAGGTAAAAATCATTAGAACAAACCATGGTACTGAGTTAAACCAGTACATAACTGAGTATTGCACGTCTAAAGGCATACAACATTAGTTATCCTCAGTAAGGACACCTCAACAAAATGGTGTTGCTGAAAGGAAGAATCCTACCCTTAAGGAAGCAGATAGAACTATGCTTGCTGACACTGAAATAAGTGAAGCTTATTAGGTTGAAGCGATTAATACCGCCTGCTATACTCAAAATAGATGTTTAATAACTAAGGAATACAACAAAACTCCCTATGAGTTATTTGTCGTAAGACCTCCTAACATCACTCATCTAAGAGTATTTGGTTGCAAATGCTTTATTCTTAACAATGGTAGAGAATATTTAAGGACATTTCAACCAAAGGCAGATGAAGCGATATTTCTTGGCTACTCCTTACATAGCAAAGCTTATAGAATTTACAACAAAACGGCACAAAAGATTGAAGAATCAGTGCATGTTGTATTTTATGAAAAGACACAAGGAGTCCCTGCTGAAGAAGAAATATCAGAATGTATGAAGAAATTACTCATACACGAGCAAAGAACTGAATCCAATGCTGGAAATGTCAAATCTATTGAACTTAATGATGATTCTGACAATGACACTCCAACTCCAAGTCATGTCAAGATAAATGTAGTCCATGATAAGGAATTCCCGGCTAAAGATGCAGTTGCTCCAGAAGTTGCTGAAACTACGCAACCTCCTGTGTCTGCTGATGAGTTATATCAAACCAGCAATGCTCAACAAGTAGTTGCTGATGAACCAATTCCAGCAGAGACACAACTAGATACCAGTAGTACTGAACAAGTACATGCTGAAGAGTCACAAGCTGAAACACAAACATATCCAGATCCAAAGAGCAGAAAACCTGTTAATAAATGGATTAGAGATCATGCCGCTAAGGATATGATTGGTGATATTGACAAACGCTAAGTGACTAGATCCAAAGTATCTACCAATCAAGAACTTGATGAAGAAGCAATTGTTGTTGAGGTAGAAGCTTTGTTCTCTTGCTTTGTTTCAGAAATTGAGCCCAAAATCATAGAAGAAGCTTTAAAGCATTCTGAATGGATCAAGGCAATGCAAGAAGAACTGGATCAATTTGAAAGGAACAAAGTCTGGAAACTTGTACCCCTTGCTGAAGGAAAGAAAGCAATTGGTACAAAGTGGGTGTTCAGAAACAAGTTGAGTGAGTCTGGAGAAGTAACAAGGAACAAAGCACGTTTAGTTGCTCAAGGTTATTGTCAGATTGAAGGATTGAATTATGATGAGTCTTATGCACCAGTTGTAAGATTGGATGCTATTAGACTTTTCTTAGCCTTTGCTGCTCATAATGACTTCATAGTTTATCAAATGGATGTTAAAAGTGCATTCCTAAATGGTGAACTTGCTGAAGAAGTCTATCTAGAACAACCCCCTGACTTTGAACTTCCCTCAGAAACCAAGATGGTATATAAGCTTCAGAAAGCTGTATATGGTCTAAAGCAAGCACCTAGAGCTTGGTATGATACCTTAGCCAAATTCTTGCTATACAATGGTTTCAATAAGGGTAAAGTTGATAAAACCTTATTTACCATGAATCATGATGGTAAAATACTCTTAGTCTAGATTTATGTGGATGGCATACATTTTTTGTTCTAAGGACAATCAACTTAGTGATGATTTTGCCAAACTCATGACAAACAAGTTTGAAATGAGCATGATGGGCAAATTAAATTATTTCTTAGGTTTGCAAGTCAAGCAACTCAAGGATGGAATATTCATAAATCAAGCAAAGTATGCAAAGGAAATGCTCATAAAGTTCAAGATCAAAGAGGAAGAGAAACCTGAAAAGATCCCTATGAGTGTTGGTACCAAATTGGACTATACTAAACAAGACAAAAGTATGGATGAACACAGTATAGGAAGCTCATTGGTTCCCTGTTGTATCTAACGGCAAGTAGGCCTGCCATTCAGTATGTTGTTTGTGTGTGTGCTAGATTCCAATCTGATCCTAGAGAATCACACTACAAGAAAGCACTCAAAATACTGGAATATGTCAAAGGCATAGTCAATGTTGGATAAGACTTCCGCACTCTGTTTTTAATTATCAGCAAACTCATTACTGAAAAGTAATAAGCACTTGCTGAGAAAGTTAAGTATCAGCAAAACTCATTACTGAAAAGTAATAAGTACTTGCTGAGAAAGTTTTTAAACGACGAAAAGTTTGAAATGACTATTCACCCCCCCCCCCCTAGTATTTTCTTGTTGTTTAAAGGGACCAACACTCCCCAACTTTAGCACACTCAAAACCACTTCTCTTGAAATGATTCGCAAAGTAATCAAAAATTTCCTCCCGAACCTCCTTTACTTCCTCCACCCAAACTTCATTAACTCTCACACCTCTTAAAGTCTTCATTCTCTCTCTCCTATTAATAACTCCGTGAAAGAATTTGGAGTTAGCGTCCCCTTCCTTTAACCACCTCACCTTCGCTTGTTGCAACCGCAATCGCTCCTTCCTCAATAAACACTCTTCTAACTCCACAAAAATGTTTTTCCTTTTTTCTCCCAGCCGCAAAAGGCAATTCTCCCTGCCTTCCTGATCATTGACAGCCTGCTGCTCCTGGGAAGGGTCTGCCGGACGGATTACTACTGATGGCCCCTGTCGAGCAACCCCTCCAACAGCACCAATACGCCCATAGCCACTGTTACCACTACTGCTCCTCGGCGGAACTTGATTAGAAAAGAAACTCAAATGACAAGACACCTTTTCAATCTCCAAATCTAGTTGACAAGCTTCCTCCGTTCAACAATAAATGTTTTCCATCAAGCGACCTCTAAGCCCCCCATTCCAGATTTTCAGCTTTTCTTTCAATCGTTTTAGTTTTTCTTTTACTACAAACCCACCCCACCCTTGGATTTCGTCACTATTCCACACTTCTTCAATCAAAGCCTTGAAACCACTCTCTTTAACCCAACTATTCTTAAATCGAAATGGTGTAGCAAAACCAATCTTTGCCATCCTCTTTCGCTACAAAAGCAACATGATCCGAAGCTTTCTTTTAATTTCAATTTGCATCAAACTAGGCTACTTCTCACACCAACTAGCCGAAAAATGAAATCTATCAATTCAACTACCACAACTACCATTTTCTCGATACCATGTAAATTTCCGATGTTGGAGTGGAAACTCCTCAAACCCACTTTCACGGATAAAATTGTTGAAAGCTTCCATCCCTCTTCTATTTCCACCACTCCTCTTACCTATTCTCTCCTCTTCCCCCCTAATGGAATTGAATTCCCCACAAACACGTCTGCTAATATTCCTATCTCTAGCAATCTCTAAGGTGATACGTAATGAACGTATTTTTGACGCGTTCATCTTGTCTTTTTTACCTTCTTTTGCTATCTTTTTTCCTAGTTTTTTGGTTAGTTTTGTACAATAGTGTCACGTTTTGTGTTTTCTGCATTTTCAGGCACTTAGGTACGAAACGACGTTTTTGGAGTTAAAAACGAGCCTTTTTTATGGAAAATGGCCCCGTTGAAGTTCCTCAACCTCCGTGGCTTTGTTCGTGAGCGTTTGAGCCCCAATAAGTGTTGAGAAGGACGAGTTCAAGGCACCCGAGGGCCGGTCGTGGGCAAAACATTGAGTCTCCAAGACAAAAATCTGCCCAGGAACCAAGCTAAGCGCCTAGAACAGTCAAGTGAAGAGCCTGCGATTCAAGTAGCCAACAACAGCAGCCAAGCGAAGCGCTTGGCTGCTCCCAAGCGCTTCGCTTGCAAAGCTCTTAGCTTGGCAGATCTCAAGCTAAGCGCTTGGCAGCAGTTACATTTCGGGATTTCCCTTCTTTACACAGATTTTCAGTTACATTTTGATATTCAGACATTAGCAAACACTTTTGGAGAGCTTCTAAACCCCAATTTGATAGAAAACTCAGATCTACTTGTAATTTTGCATTGGATTGAAGGAGTTGGCCATAGAATTGCATCCCTTTTTCATCTACGGAGAGGTTTCATTCAATTTCCACCGAATAGTGACAGCTTTGGTGGTAACTTGTATCGATATCTCTTGTCTAGTAGTTTGATCTGATGTATTCTTATAACAATTCATATGATTTGATGTCTATGTTGATGATTATGAGTAGCTAAACCCCTTTGTGTTGGTGGTAGAATGTAGAATATGCATGTTATGGATTATGTTTATGCTTACATGAGATTGTGATTCAATCTTGCTGCAAATTTACTTCATATGATTCATAGTTGCCTATAAAATATACTCGAATAGAGTATGTGACAAACTCGTGGTCAATGAAAGCTATAGAATTGTATGTTAGTGATTTGCAGCATGCTAGATAAATGGTGTTAGTGACAAGCACATCTAAATTATTGATAGTGATCTTTCATGATGTGTGTCGTGAAATTTACCTAGACGGTTGCTTAGCAGACTTAGTCGAAGGTTTACGCACTGAACTTGTGAGCATATTCGTAATCCATGCATGTTTATTTGATTTCTACCACCAACCGTTTTCCAAACTTGATTACAACAAATCTGTTTTCTTGCTTGCTTTTGTCTAAAATGATTCTCAAAAATAAACTTGAACTCGTTGACTGAATTATCAAGCAAAAACCTCAAACAAAGCCACGTTAGGTCCCGAGAGAACGACACTCGGGGACAACTTGCCATTGCACTCTAGTTTGTGTAGTGATAAGTGTTCTTTGGCTTATAAAACAAATTTAATTGGTGAAAACGACGATCATCAATTTGGCGCCGCTGCCGGGGACTTAACTCCTTTGGTTTAGTGTTTAACTTTTGTTTTTTAACCGACTTCACTTTCTTACCCCATTTCTTTCCCCCTATCTCTTTGTTACTTTGTGTGCTTGTGCTCTTGGTTGAGTTTCGTATATATTATAGTATAGCTTTTTGCTTTTGTTGCGGAACTACTCCTTTTGGCTTGTCTTTGTGTGTGTAGGATTTCATGAATGACTTGCATTGTGAAGCTGGTGGGGAGAATGGAAATGATGTAGATGCTTATAGGAAGCATTTGTTCCCGGAGTTGTATGGAAAACCAGGAAGGTCTTGTATAGCCTTGGATAAAGATTGCAAGAATTTTTATGTCGACCCTTCGTACTACTCCGTCCTTTCGACATACGATGGATTTGGGAATCCTAGAGAATTCTTGGAGACATTCGAGGCCGGTATGCTGAGGCTTCCATGTATGAATGAGGAGAGAATTCTTCTATCACCTGAACAGGTTTGCATATGCACGTTTGGTGGAGCTATGAGAGGACCGGCTAAGGAATGGCTTACGTTTCACGTAGAACAATCATTGAAAACCTGGAACGAAATAGCTAATAGTTTTCTGCGTAGGAATTCTATGCGTTTCATGCCATGGACGTCTCGCTTCGCCACCCCACCACCGGAAGTTTCCATAGTTGATAAAGATGAATGTGGCGAAGAGTATACTCATGAATCCTCTTCAGATTCAAGCGTTGTTTGCACACCATGACTTGAACATGGAATGATTCCGGAACTAACCGGCTTGGATATTTCTGTGATGGTTTGCGCGGGAGAAGAGACATACACGTTCATCCTAAAGAGGAATTGCATAGAAAGCTACTTCAGGAGTTTTGATCCACTTTTTTGTTTTTATTTTCTCTCTGATTCCTTTAGTTATTTCTTAGATTTTGATTTTGTTAATTTAGTTAATTTTTATTTTCAGGGAATCATGGATTTGCTTGAGGACTTGAGGAGAGGAGCCAAAGATGGTTCCCAAGATGCAAGGAGTAATGGAACGGATGCACGAGATTCGTTCCCATTTGATAATGGATAACCTTTGTGGTATTTCTTTGCATGTAGTTTACTTTTTTTTTTTTTTTAATTGCTTTCGTAGTTGTGGCCTGTGCGCCTTTTGTCGTGTTAGTTGTTTAGTTTTTGTTTCGGTGCCTTGGGTGACATTAGGTAGGAAAAACGTCGGAATTTTGGGAAAACATGGCAAGCGAAGCGCTTGGAAGGTTCCAAGCGGACCGCTTGCCAAGCGGTCTGCTTGGACCATGTATTCCAAAATTTCTCCGTTTTTCCCTTCTTATCACCTTTGCGCACCCGTTTTCACTTGTTTCTTGAGTCCTTTCAGGTACTACTCAATTATAGGAGTTGGACACGAACCTTTATCTCAGAGAAGTGTACTCTCAATCCAATTTTTCCTTTCTAATCAACTTTTCTTTGCTCGAGGACGAGCAAAAGTTTAGGTTTGGGGAGGGGGTCATTGGATTTTCAGTACTATGTGCTTATTTGGTTCGTGTATGCCTGTTATTAGCTCAAGTTCTTGTGATTTTTCTTGTGATTTGTCGTGATTTTTCAAATTTTTGCATGCATATCATCCATAGATTAGTTGTTGCACATTGTTGTGTGGAGTTTATTGCCAAGTCTCTTGAACTTTTCTATTGAGTAGACTAAGTGTTTATGACCATTGAGATGTTGCATCACTTTGCAAGTAGTTTGAAGCTTGTCTCACTTGGTTTGTCACATTCACATATGTGCACTAGTTAAGCTTAGTAGTCTCGACATCACCTCGAGTGGTGTTTCTTCTACTGCGGTTCACGATGGCCTTATAAAATGATGCATGTTAGAGTCTATGGTTGTAACACGTGTAATTATGTACGTAAGAGGCGACAAGTTCTTCACCTCGATTAGAGATTGCCAAATGCCTAGGAAGAAGGTAGTGTGAGGTGTGTGATTCCTTGTATCAAACCTATTCTATCGAATAGGTTTGGGGAGGGGGTTGCTTCGTTGCTTGTCTTTCGTCTTTGAGTCATTATAAAGCTTGTCTTTTTCCTTTTTGATTTGTGCTCCAACCTATTCTTTCGAATAGGTTTGGGGAGGCGTCTTTGTAGAGTTTGTTCCTTTTCTTTTCGTCTTTTTGCTCAAACCTATTCTCTCAAATAGGTTTGGGGAGGTGTTTTTGTTGTTTAGCACTGCTGCTTGCCTATATATAAAAAAATAAAAAATAAAGAAAAGAAAAGAAAACAAAAAGAGAAAAAGAAACAATAAAAAAAATAAAATAAGAAAAAAAAAGAGAGAGAGAAGAAAATAAAAGAATAAGACCCAAAAAGCAAAAGAAGGGTCGTTGCAAGCCAAAAAGCAGTCTTGTAAAGTGTCAAGTGTCATGTAAATATTTTGTCTTGTGAAGTTTTTGAGTTGTAAATTCTATCTTTTGTATTGTGTCGCCTTTGTCCAAGGCCTGTTTTTGACCACCCTCATCTTGCTATTCAAGAAGTGGTTGAAGAAGACTCATTCTTTGAGAGTCAGGGTAGAATATGAGAGTGTTATCTTTCTAGAAAACCTCATTCGTTTGATGAGAGCCAGTATTGGTTCACCCTCTCTTGAGGAAAAGTCTCGCTTGGTGAACAGTAGTAAGCCCTCGGTTTCATAGGCACGGGCCAATTGTAGTATGATAATATGCATCATTGTGTCGTCACTGACCAGGTCCAGGTAGAAGATGTTACGAGAGACTCCTTTGTTTAACATGCACATTAGAATGTGTATATTCGCAATCGAGGCATTCTTCAACCTACTTGCATGTCATGCTCATATGGTCTTGTTCATAAGCATTTGGTAGATTCAATAGATTAGTTCACTTTATTTGGCATGATACTCCTTTTGTGTTGCATTTAGATTAGTTTGTTGCTTGAGGACAAGCAAAGGTTTGGTTTGGGGAGATTGATGAACGTATTTTTGACGCGTTCATCTTGTCTTTTTTACCTTCTTTTGCTATCTTTTTGCCTAGTTTTTTGGTTAGTTTTGTAGAATAGTGTCACGTTTTGTGTTTTCTATATTTTCAGGAACTTAGGTACGAAACGGCATTTTTGGAGTTAAAAACAAGCCTTTTTGATGGAAAATGGCCCCGTTGAAGTTCCTCAACCTCCGTGGCTTTGTTCGTGAGTGTTTGAGCCCCGATAAGTGTTGAAAAGGACGGGTCCAAGGCACCCAAGGGCCGGTCGTGGGCAAAAGATTGAGTCTCCAAGACAAAAATCTGCCCAGGAACCAAGCTAAGCGCCTAGAACAGTCAAGTGAAGAGCCTGAGATTGCAGTAGCCAGCAACAGCAGCCAAGCGAAGCGCTTGGCTGCTCCCAAGCGCTTCGCTTGCAAAGCTCTTAGCTTGGCAGATCTCAAGCTAAGCGCTTGGCAGCAGTTATATTTCGGGATTTCCCTTCTTACACAGATTTTCAGTTACATTTTGATATTCAGACATTAGCAAACACTTTTGGAGAGCTTCTAAACCCCAATTTGATAGAAAACTCAGATCTACTTGTAATTTTGCATTGGATTGAAGGATTTGGCCATAGAATTGCATCCCTTTTTCATCTACGGAGAGGTTTCATTCAATTTCCACCGAATAGTGACAGCTTTGGTTGTAACTTGTATCAATATCTCTTGTCTAGTAGTTTGATCTGATGTATTCTTATAACAATTCATATGATTTGATGTCTATGTTGATGATTATGAGTAGCTAAACCCCTTTGTGTTGGTGGTAGAATGTAGAATATGCATGTTATGGATTATGTTTATGCTTACATGAGATTGTGATTCAATCTTGCTGCAAATTTACTTCATATGATTCATAGTTGCCTATAAAATATATTCGAACAGAGTATGTGACAAACGCGTGGTCAATGAAAGCTATAGAATTGTATGTTAGTGATTTGCAGCATGCTAGATAAATGGTGTTAGTGACAACACCTTTAAATTATTGATAGTGATCTTTCATGATGTGTGTCTTGAAAGTTACCTAGACGGTTGCTTAGCAGACTTAGTCGAAGGTTTTACGCACTGAACTTGTGAGCATATTCGTAATCCATGCATGTTTATTCGATTTCTACCACCAACCGTTTTCCAAACTTGATTACAACAAATCTGTTTCTTGCTTGCTTTTGTCTAAAACGATTCTCAAAAACAAACTTGAACTCGTTGACTGAATTATCTAGCAAAAACCTCAAACAAAACCACGTTAGGTCCCGAGAGAACGACACTCGGGGACAACTTGCCATTGCACTCTAGTTTGTGTAGTGATAAGTATTCTTTGGCTTATAAAAAAAAATTTATTGGTGAAACGACGATCATCAATACGTAAAAAGGCGAGTTTTGTAATATAGAAATCCCCACAAACACATCTCCTAATATTTGTCTTAGTGACTAAGAAATACCACAATAACTAACTAGGAGACTTGTACGAGAAAACTTCATAATTCGTGACGCTTCGGGACTTTGCAAATCTTCATAAAATTATAATTATGCAAATAAAATTAGAACGATATTTATAAATACAACATGACATGATTAATAGGAAACCTCCTTCACTTTCCATTATTTTTAAACTTGCACAAATATGCAGTAATTACAACTCCTAGTGAAAAAGCCATAACAACAGTGCAAGTACCATTTTTCTTGAACATAATTGATAGTTTTTCCATCACAGTACTACCTTGACTCCCTTCATCATCTGTCGTGGTATCATGAAAATCTTCCTTTTCTTCTTGTTGTTGTATTGTTTCTTCTGTGTTCGATTGCTTTCTGTTTTATGTTCACCTGTAATGTTACCTGCAGCCACAATGCTTTGGTCTTGTTCGTCAACATGAAAGTCTGGTTTCACAACTTTCTTCTTCTTGTGTTTTTTAACTTTCTTTTTTGGGATGGTAATATAGAAGGTACCATCTTCTAATATTCCAGTTGTCTCTTCAATTGCAGAATCTGGTGGAAGCGTAAAAGCTTGTTGAAAATGGATTATCTTGTTCTCATTATTCACTTGCCTTTCTCCACTTACTTCCAGACGCCCATATTTACCAGCTCGGAGCCTCACTTCTTCTTTCTTGAATCCTTTTCACACCAGAAGCGTAGCAAATTTGTCAAAATTAAAGTTCAATTTCAAAATCAAAAAATATATAGTAGAACAAGTTTCGTGTCAAGTAGGAGTAAGAATCTATACTATTCGGCCGAGCAAAACTTAATAGAATTGAACTGAACTAAAAAGAACTGAATGAACCCGAACTAAATTATTTGTAATATAAAATATAACTAAGCAAATCTGAATTGAACGAAATAGAACTAAACTGAATTGAATAAATCTGAACCGAAAGTAATAAATATTTGTGAAAGTCGTTATTATCTCAATGATAGAAAAATTCACATCGTACTAATACAAATATAAATTATGAGTGTGTATAGAACATTTATTTAAGAGAGGGTACCCATGGAGGCTAAGACATCTACTGCATGAGGTGATCCAGATTCAGCATGAGGCGGAGCATGTCTCGGTTGCGTTCAACTATCGTCAAACAATTGAAGCAGCCGATTATCTAGCTAAACTTTGTTGAAAAAAAGTAAACTTGTTTTTCGTTTTAATCAAGACTATGGTTTGTAATAAATTTATTTGGGATAAATGTTCACCTTGGTTAGATAAATTTTATCTCAAAAGACAAGACTTATGTGTATCATCGTGAGCAAGGTGGCATAGCTCAAGATGATCTTATTGTATCTGCTACTTTTTAATTAATACGAAGTATATGCATGTGTGTTTTCTAAAAAAAATAACATTTATTTAAGAGAGGTATTAACTTTTTCTTGAAAAAGTCATTACGTTTCAAGTGATGGTAATGCTGGTGTTTACCATTTAAGTAGAAAATATGTTTCGTTGAGTGTTAGAAACGTGATGGCCCAAATATGTCGAACTTATATGGGTGAGAATAAAACCTGGTGTAATCTGCTTACATCAAAAATTAAAACCGTATATTCAATCCAAGTGCATTTTACTTGTACTCCTTTTGTTCTATTATGAATGAAATCTTTAAAAAAAAAAAAAAAAAAAAAATCTGCTCATCTTAAAACAGTAGAGTCAGTCTGTTTTAAACTAGAGTGTTTAGTTTAACCTTATTCAGAAGGCCAAATGGATGAATATAATAGGAATAGAGATGTGAATGGTGGAATTCGGTCGATAAATCTGATTCTGCCAAGTTTTCAAGGTGAAATAAAATCTTATCATCTACGCCAATACTGCTAGCTAGTGACCGAATTCAATCATTTAACGGAGTACAAGTGTTATGTCGGTGATTTAGTGTCATCAATTCATTTTAGTAGTAATGTGATCTGCTAGAGACTGATGCGATCTTCCGTTGAGCTCGGAACAAGTTTGGGTAGTGCGGAGTGCACGCTTGTTGAGCCAACGAGTTATCGACCACGAATACGAAGCGGGGGTCAAGGGGGCTGCGCCCCCTTGCGGGGTCGAGGGGCAGCGCCCCTCGCGGGGTTGCAAGGGGCAGCGCCCTTGTACGGGGTTGCGAGGGGCAGCGCCCCGTCCTTTTTGGAATATTGCAACTCTTCGTGAACGAACAGGCTTGTTCGTGAACTAACGTGACCTTTCGTTCATAACACTTCGTTCTAAACAGATACACCACTTCGTTCACACCTTTTCGCTTCTATTTATTGAAGTGACCAGTCTCCAAAACAACAACAACGAAAACTCATACATGCTCTCTACTTTCTGATCGAAATTCATATTGCCTGAATAAGATTGCCTTCTTGGATTATCCCAACAAGGAATTCGTGTAACCCCGGCAACAACTGTAGGGTCGAATTATCTTGTTTGGAAAGTGACAACACGATCCAAAGAAATATTCCAAGATTATCACACCCTGATATATTACCAACATGTTAACTTTTGGAATACAATTATTTAGATTAACTCTCTCCAATATTGTTCTAGTGCTCTACACTTTTTTTTAATAATCGAACCATTACAATTTCATAAGTAGCATTGCAAAGCTAGTAATAAACTATAAATAATCTCGCACTTGACGAGAATTGAACCTATGACCTCTAGTGTCATGACACCTCAGTCTAACCAATTGAGCTAGACCTCATTGGTTCTAGTGCTCTACACTCCTAATTACCGAATTCAACATCTGCGTGGCAGTACGAGCTAGTGAATTTTTAATGCTGATGGAGTTAGTTTTCACCAAAATTCGAACCAAGGTCTTTTAAGAATAAATCTGAGATCTAATAAATATTATACACACTATATAAATAGACACACTATCCTATAGCCTGAGGTCTTTTTTGGATATATGACCCCAAAAAAACCACTCGAATTGGGTTTCACACATATCGTGAATTTTTTTTTTTTTTTTGAAACAGTCATGTTTTTTTTTCAATTCATAAGACATAAAACGAGCATAAGAAGTGCTCGAAACGATTACAAAGACAGGGAGAACAACACCCAACCGTGGTTTGGTAAAACCCCAATATCACGAAAGTTAATGTTTGTGTGATTGGCAAGCATAAATTTGGTTTTCTGATTCGTTTATAACAACTACATCTAGCAATACTATAGGCAACATTAATTAGTGAAAATGAATGAGTGATGGGGAATTTAATTAAATGAAAATGGTTAAGTACAACGTAGTTTATAATTAATTACCGGGAAGATGGATAAGCAAACAATGAGTATCGGCGGTGTGAGTCCAGCTCGAAGAAGGCACCATATATTCAAATATCATCTCGTCTTCTCCTGCAGATTTATGTTTTTGCTCCATTTCAAATATATCAAGTAGTATAAAATATAGTAATATATAATAGATCGATAGGAATAAATTTACTTGCTATGTGTGTTTGTTCTTGATTTTGCTTGAAGGTATCTATATCTGCCAACACCAATTAAATACACCTCCACACTTTATTCTTTACTTTGCTTTGGCCCAATATATATAAAGCGATTCTTTCGTTTTTCCTCCTATTCAAATCATTCTTCTAAACAACTAGTGTGTTGAATCTTAAAACACACTCGCGATATGGTTTGATTCGTTAGAGTTCGGACTTGAGGTCAGCTCGTTAAATGGATTCGTTTTTCTTTTTAATCAGCTAAAAATTTATTCCAAAATCCCGAACATAAGAAATACTCGTGATAAAACATCCAATACCCAATACAACAACCCAACCGTAAAAAACTAATAAAAAGCCAGAGATAGCAATGCCTTCACTAATTAACAACAACATCCAGCCATGCTATTGTCAAAATGAAGTCATAAGAAGCCCCAAAGTAGGTGTCTAAGCGCCACCAGAGCCTTGTAATAGATCACCAAGGTCACAGAACCGTTCAATGGATTCGTTAGACTTGGATTTTTAAGTTGCTCTTAATTTCGTCAGAAATCCATTCACTACTTTACTTCAATCCCGGCCGGTCGTCACCATTTCTATAGAGCAATTTCTTTTAGCATATATAATTAATGTATAGCTAGCTAGATATTTTAACTAGCTTAGGGTTACGCATTTGAGGAGCAAATTTAGTCACGATGATATATTTCGTCCACTATGAGATGTCAACGTTATGGATCTAAAGGTTGAAATGTATTTCGTCATCGATCATATATATAGTAGGATTGAATGCGTTGAATATTTGCATGTTACAAGCTGACCATATTATATGTGCTAGCCAGTACTCTAGTCTTGATTAGTTAATTATCCAATAGTAAAGGGAATTAATGAAATATATACGTACTAGTAGTAGTAGTAGTAGTAAATGAATTAGACAGTACTCCAGGGTCACGTTGAATTTCCGTCTTGCTAATTTATATTCAAAAGTTGACAATTCAGACTTCCAAAGAGTACTTAGATGGCATTATATATATATAATACATAATGAAGAATAATGCGCCTGAGTCTCATTATTTACTAGTTTAGAAATAATAGTATATGTGCTTAGTAACTAGTTTTGAAATATTCAGATTCAATAGTTTAAAGCTGAATCAATTAGGTACAGCCGGAAACAAAATATTTTGAAGTTCTTATCCAAATAAAAAATTTAAAAAACAAATAATTAAATGATCGATGTTCGTTGAAACTGTTCAAATATTGTCAAAGCGTTTATAATCGAATGGTAAATTAAAACACCCCATACAAAACATTCACTTTACAAAAATAAATAGTGCAATAAAGTAGTATGTGGACACAATTAACGGACAGATACCAGCTTGTAGTGAGCGGAAAAGGGCCCGAAAGTTTGTGTGGAGTTAATGTTATCTCAACAGCAGACACAGAGACTAAAGTTGACCTAACAGTTGAGCCAACCTCCCGATCAACTTTTGGAGTCCGACATCAGTCAGGAAAAGGAAATTGATTTAATTAAGGATTCAATACCTATTCGAATTCTCTTAGAAAATAGTTGCGACTTGGAGGCTATATAAGGGGATGAATACTATATGCTCACACCAGATTTGGTAGATGATTCATAACACAACTTGAAGGTTCGGTTCAACTACTTCGAAGGGTAATATTATATAGATTATAGGTTCTAGCTTTGTGAGACAAATTGGTTCTTGTTTCTGGCATACTGTTAGGGACTTGTAATTGGGATTGATATAATATAGTGAAGTTGGTTGATCTCCGTGGACGTAGGTTATTTACAACCGAACCACGTTAAATCTTGTGTTCTCTTTGACTTGCGTTCTTGCCCTGTTTTCTTGTTTTTAGTTGCTTGTGTGTGTGATTAATTGCGTGCAGCTGATCTTGGTGGGTTTCGTTAATATTGTGAGTTTTGTGTTTTCTTATCTGTCGTATTGTGACTCAACAATTGGCTTCGTCTGTGGGAACGACGAAGGAGATACGGGAAAATCGAATTTTGATATAAGCAATGGCATCAACTAAAATCGAGATTGAAAGGCTCACGAAGCACACAGGTTTCAGCCTGTGGAAACTGAGGGTTAAGGCCTTTTTATCGGATTATGGAGCGGAAGATGCTCTGTTGGGGGATGACGGTCTTAAGGAGATTAAAGACGATGCAAAGAAGAAGGAAATCAAGAAGAAGGCATACAATACACTGATTCAGTCATTGAGAAACGAAGCATTGAGGGAGGTTGTTAAGTGTACTGATGCAAAGGGTATCTGGGATAAACTTGAAGAAGTTTATATGGGGAAATCATCAGTCCAGGTGATGTATCTCAAGCAGAAGTTTCTTGGTATTAGGATGGTTGAAGGCAGATCGATTTTGGAGCAGTTAGCAGAGTTTCACAAGATCACAACACACTTGGAGAATGTTGGTGACGAGACTACAGACGCAGACAAAGCTACGGTGTTGCTCAACTCCCTTCCCAACTCCTATCAGAACTTCAGAGATTCGTTGATGTTTGGTAATGTTGCAGTGATCTTGGATTTGGTACGGGAATTATTGAAGACTAGGGAGTTCTATAAGCAGAAGACTCTGCAGGAAGGTGGACATTCGGCTGAGAGTCTTGCTATGAAGTACCAGGGTTCCAGGAAAGGTGGTTCTGCAAGGGAAATGTTACCAAAGGACAAATACAAGAAGAAAGAGAGTAAGAGGTCATCAGATTCTGTGGAAAGCAGGAGGTGCTATCACTGTCATAATAAGGGACATCTCAAGAAGGATTGCCTTCTGTGGAACAACAGGAAGCCAAAGAATTCCGTGGGAGAGGCAGGAACAGTGTACATTGCACAGGCTACACAATCTTTTGACATATCAGAGGTACTTACGGTCTCTACTTCTAATATAGACTTATCCTGGATACTTGATTTTGGGTGCTCTTTTCATATGAGTCCGGTTAAAGAATGGTTTACAAACTTCAAATATGGAAAAGGTGGAACTGTACTTTTGGATAACAATCAATCATGCATGGTCAAAGGCACTGTTGATGTTAAGTTGAAGTTTCATGATGGATCTATTAAATTGTTAACTGGTGTAAGGTACATACCTGATTTGAGGAGGAATCTGATCTCACTTGGTCAATTTGATGCTATGGGATATACATGGAATTGTAGTCATGGTGTTCTGCGGGTTATGCACACGGTTGAGTCAGGAGTTGAACAAAGAGTTGGATCAACGACTCAGATAACTTTGTTGCAAGGTGTTAAGAAGAATGGTCTTTACAATTTATCTGGTAACACAATAGCTGGAGAAAGTGCAGCAGTTCATGGAAATGACAACACATATCTATGGCACAAGAGGCTTGGCCATCTAGGAGAGAAAGGATTGAAGAAACTTTCCAAGCAGGGATTACTTGGAGGAGATAAGTTCACTAAGTTACCATTCTGTGAGACTTGTGTGATGGGGAAGGCGCATAAGACCCGTTTCAGCGCAATGAAGCATACTACCAAAGGTACCTTGGATTATGTGCATTCAGATTTATGGGGACCATCTAGGACATTCACTCAAGGTGGAGGTAAATATTTCATCTCATTCATAGATAATTATTCAAGGAAGGTCTGGGTTTATATTCTGAAGTCTAAGGATCAAGCATTTAATCAATTCAAGGAGTGGTTAGCTGAGGTAGAGAATGAATCAGGGAGATCATTGAAGTATCTCAGGATTTATAATGGATTGGAGTTCTTATCTACTGAGTTTACTAATTTCTGTAAAGACAAGGGTATTACTAGACATATGAAAGTTGCAGGTACACCACAACAGAATGGAGTTGCAGAAAGAATGAATAGAACACTATTGGAGAGAGCTAGGTGTATGCTACTGAGTTCTGGGGTAAGCAAAGGTTTTTGGGGAGAAGCTATGGTTACAGCAACAATACTCATCAATAAGAGTCCAGCTGTGTCTTTGGATTTTAAGACTCCGGATCAAGTGTGGACTGAAACAACTGTGGACTATACAAAACTCAAGTTGTTTGGATGCTTGGCTTTAACACATATCAAGCAAGATAAGTTGGAAGCTAGAGCATTGATGTGTATTTTCATTGGTTACCCAAAGGGGGTTAAATGATATAAGCTTTGTTGCATAGAACCTGGAAAGGGGAAGTGTATTATATGCAGGGATGTTCAGTTCAATGAGGACATACTAACCTTTGAAGGACAAGCAGGCAGCGGTTGAAGCAGAAGTTGAACGGAGAGTGCACAACTCTAAGACCAACTGTGCCACAACAAATACCACAATTGAGTTGGAAGAAGAGAGAGTTCACTCTGAGGTGGAGCCCACAGTTGATAATGATGTTGCGGATGCAGAACCTATATTACTAGTGAATGAGGAGTCCAGTAGTAGCTCCGAGACATATGGGGATGATCAACCTGATGAAGAAGGTGAAACTTCTAACTATCAACATACAAGAGATCAAGGATATGCACATGGAATTTCAGTTGTGGTGGAACATGAGGATGAAACTGATATAACACCAGGATAAGTTGTTTGGACTATGGAGCAGGTTGATACACTAGGTGTTGAACAAAGAGTTGAGACAACTCCGACCGGAACTCCAGAACAACAGGTTTATAATCAGGTCCCAGAATACTCAGATACTGAATGTGAAGCTTTGGATGATGAGTTTCAGGAAGATGTTGTAATGGAAGACATGGGGATAGCTCAGAGAATCTTAGGAATGGATATTTGCAGGGATTCATCAGATGGAATGTTGTTTTCATCTCAGTCCAGGTATCTATTGAAGGTTTTGACCAGGTTCAATATGAAGGATTGTGGAAGTGTGGAAACATCTATGGTGCCAAGAGTACAGTGTTCTGATGAGCAATGTTCAAAGATTTGGGGAAGCTAAGTTACATGTCAAGAGTATCTTATGCGAGTGCAGATGGAAGGAACATGTATGTGGATGATATGTTGATAGCTAGCAGGTCAATGAAAGAGATTGAAACACTTAAAGGGAATCTGCCGGAAGAATTTGAGATGAAGGATCTTGGGGATGAAAGTAGAATTATTGGGATGGATATCACTAGGGACAAGAAGGAGAAGAATTTGTTTCTATCTCAGCCTAGTTATCTCATGAAAGTTCTGGCCAAGTTCAATATGCCAAATTGCAGTAGTGTGGTTACTGCTATTGCACCTGAGGTGAAGTTATCTGAGGAACAATGTCCTAAGGATGATGCTGAAGAAAGGATTATGTCAAGAGTACCTTATGCAAGTGCAGTTGGAAGTATTATGTATACTATGATTTGTTGCAGGCCTGATCTTGCATATGCTATGAGTGTTATCAGCAGATACATGGGGAATCCTGGGAGAAGTCATTTGGATGTTGTGAAGGATGTTCTCGGATACTTAAGTGGCACAAGGATGATGGGATTGAGGTTCAAGAGAAGCAAGGATTTGCAGAATCCATTGGTTGGATATGTGGATGCAGATTTTGCAGGGAACTTGAATTGGAGAAAGTCTATCACAGGGTATGTGTTTACTTTGTTTGGCACAGCAGTAAGTTGGAAGGCAAGTCAGCAGTCTGTGGTTGCATTATCTACAACGGAGGCAGAGTACATGGCTATCACTGAAGGAGTGAAGGAAGCTATCTGGTTGGGTGGATTGTTGAGGGAACTTGGTGTTCAACTTGATCATGTGAATATTCACTATGACAATCAGAGTGTTATTATGTTGCCTAAAGATCATGTGTATCAAGAAAGGACAAAGCACATTGATGTAAGGTTTTTCTTAATCAGAGATATCATTGCCAAAGGAGTTGTGAAGATAAAGAAGATTCATACATCTTTGAATGCTTCGGATGCTAAGACTAAGGTGCTTCCAGGATCAAAGTTCAGGTTTTGCCTGAAACTTGTGGGTGTCAAGACGTTGAGGGGGTCATCCTAATCGCAGGGATGGGAAAGGGGAGGCATCTTAACCTTAGAGGTTCATATGGGGATGTATCTTAACCTTAGAGGTACATGGGATTGCGTCTTAACCTTAGAGATGCGTAGGGGTTGTATCTTAACCTTAGAGGTACATGGGGGTTTAACTTAACCTTAGATATGCCGTAGGGTTGTTTCCTAACTTCAGGGATACAGAGATCAGTAGTGGAGCTGTGATGGATGGAATGATGTTGAGCTAAAGGTGGAGAATTGTGGGGTTAATGTTATCTCAATAGCAAACACATAGACTGAAGTTGACCTAACAGTTGAGCCAACCTCCCGATCAACTTCCGGAGTCAGACAACAGTCAGGAAAAGGAAATTGATTTAATTAAGGATTCAATACCTATTCGAATTCTCTTAGGAAATAACTGCGACTTGGAGGATATATAAGGGGATGAATATTGTATGCCCAGACCAGATCTGGTAGATGATTCATAACACATCTTGAAGGCCCGGTTCGACTACTTCGAAGAGTAATATTATATAGATTATAGGTTCTAGCTTTGAGAGACAGATTGGTTCATGTTCCTTGCATACTGTTAGGGACTTGTAATTGGGATTGATATAATATAGTGAAGTTGGTTGATCTCCGTGGACGTAGGTTATTTACAACCGAACCACGTTAAATCTTGTGTTCTCTTTGACTTGCGTTCTTGCTCTGTTTTCTGATATTTGGTTGCTTGTGTGTGATTAATTGCGTGTAACTCATTTTGGAGGGTTTAATTGATATTGTGAGTTTTGTGTTTTCTTATTTGTCGTATTGTGACTCAATAGTAGTTTAATCGATCATCGATCATTATTCATTACCCATTCTTGAAGGTCTTATATTGGAATCTAACTACAGTGCTACGTACGACTTTAATCGATCATCGATCATTATTCATTACCCATTCTGTCCTTGACCATGAGGCGTTACTAATTTGCTTTATGCATGCGTTTAGTTCTGTGACGTAAATGTATATATACACTATTTCTCATAATTCAATAAAATGTGATGTGTTAGACTTTGGCGTACCACACTTAGACAATCACCCTTAACACCCACTTCATGCAGCTGCTTGTCAATCCCCATTGTAACCATTGCCCTTGCGGCTCGTGCTTCGGATAGCTACTTATAGTGATTTAACATGGGGAAAGAAATGTTGTCTAGCTCCATACTAGTACTTCACCATTGGGAATCCTCACTACCAATCCTGCACTTGTTCCTAGGGCTGGGCATGGGGTGGTTCGGTTCAAAACCGAACCGAACTTCGGTTTGAACCGAACCGAACAGTAAAATTTTGTCAAATTCGAAAACCGAATCGAAATTTCGGATCGGTTTCGGTTTGATCCGAAAATTATCGGTTCGGTTTCGGATTAATCCGAATAATCCGAACTTTCTTTTTTTTTTTGTTTTTTTTTTTGAATTTTCCATCAAATAGGCAGGCAGCAAATATCCAAATCAAACAGTTTTTGGCCACAAATATCCAAATCAAACAGTAGTACTCTAATTAAAACAAAAGTCAAAACACCAGTTTAGTCGATTAGGGTTGAAAAATGAGGAGAAGACTGGAGTGCCGTATATATAATTTGTAAAAAAATAAATAATAATAATATTGATTGGATCGGTTTAATCCGATAAACCGCGGTTTTTAACCGAACCGAACCGAAATCTGTCAAAGTAATGAACCGCGAACCGAACCGAAGATGCTGGATCGTATTGGTTCGGTTCGGTTTTTCGGTTTTTCGGATCGGTTTTTAGTTTTCGGTTATTATGCCCGGCCCTACTTGTTCCCCTATTTTATCGACTTACCGATGCATCATAATTGATCTTCAACCTGCCTGCTTCCGGCAGACCTCATTCTGATTCTGCGTGTGAGTCTGGAGGTCTGGGACTAAAGAAAGTTGATTTGTGCAGTCCTGTAGCGTTCTAGAAAATCAAGGGCAAACTAGACTGATTGTTGTGCATCATACCCAAGTCATTCGTAGACTGTCTTGTTACAGTTACCCCGTATGCACCAACATGATACCAAAAATATTGCCAAGCCATCACTGTCATTTTCTGTTCGCAATCGCTGCATCCAGGAGTAAAACTCCGCATCTTGACCTGTAACGTGGTTGTTGGAAAACATCGAAATTGCCCAAAACAAACGACCATAGGAACAATCTCTCAGAATATGTAAAATAGATTGAACTCCACAATTACACATATGACAAACGTCATTAATGCTAATGCATATTTTCTGTAATTAAAAGCAACAAGGAGAAGATTTTTTTTTGGTTACTTTTTACGGTTTCAAAAAAAATAATAATAATAAAATAAAACAAATTCATTACTTATAATTTATCAAAACTCAAAACAGGTACAACTGAGAGGGGTGGTAAATTCCCAAAAATTTCATGCTCCAAATCCCGACTGTCTAGTCCAGAGACACCTTATCTGCACACAAATGGCAGACCGTCTTTTAGGTGGGACCTTGACTTCCCGCACCCTCTCCCAATTTTCCTGTATTTAACACTAGCAGTTCCCTGCTTGTTAATTAATTGTTGCTTCTTCATCTCCCTAGCCACATAGTAAGCTGACTCGACAGTGTAGAAACTAGGTTTAGAAAAATGCCAGACTCGACGATCAGGTGTGGGTTGAAATTAGGAGTTGGAATTTGCAGAATATCCTCTATATCCCCATTCCAGAAAACAGCTTCTAACAGATCCATATCCCAGCTTCCATCAAAAAGTAAATCGGCAACAGTGAGCTCCTCTAATCCCATAAGAGTTGGAGTAAAATGTTTAAGGCTACCTTCCTTAGGAATCCAGCAATCCCGTCATACATTTATACAATTTCCGTCTCCAGTCTTCACCACAAGAATCGGCCCACGTACCGACGGATGGTATCCGTCGGTAACAGGGTACCGATCCGTCGGTACGTCCTTACCGACGGATCGGCAACAACTTACCGACGGATAAAATAGCGACGGGCTATTTATCCGTCGGTAATGCCTTTAACGTCGTTTCTTATTCGTCGCTAAATTTAGCGACGGATGATACCGACGGACTGACGAATAAGGGCGTTGACCAGCCCTTATTCGTCTGACCGATGGATAAATTTATCCGTCGGTGACATTTACCGACGGATAACGTTATCCGTCGGTCATGACCGGTTGACTTAGTCAACCGGAACTTATCGACGGATAACGTTATCCGTTGGTAGATTTTTTTTTTTTTAAATTGTTTTTATTATTTTTCTTGATAATTGTACAACAACCTGTTTAATAATATAAAGGGCCGGTATCTTTTTAGGGTATCAATAGCGTATCTAATAACAGATTAGTACCCATTAGACAAACAATTACATTTTAGGGGCGAATTTGACCATGGTGGCGCTCTAAGCACTGTTCCAAAATCAGATTTTTGGACAGCCAAACAAGATTGTGTGGGAGGACTAAAATGTAATTGAATTTTACATATTTTTAGTCTTTTCTTTATTTTTCTTTTCTTTTTTACTTTTTTCTTTTCCTTTTCTTTTTATTTTTCTTCTCTTCTTCTTCTTCAAGTCTAGTACCGGATTCCGGTACCGGAATCTGGTACGGACTTGAAAAACTCCCAGATCGGAAAAGCTCCGATCTGGGAGCTCGTCTCCGATTTGGGAGCTCCACAAGCTCCCTGACCGGAGCTTTTACAAGCTCCGATCAGGGAGCTTGCAAGCTTCAACCTGGGAGCTTAAGTGCTCCCAGATCGGAGCTTTGTAGCTCCCGATCTGGGAGCTTGCAAGCTCCCGATCTGGGAGCTTGCAAGCTCCGACCTGGGAGCTTAAGTGCTCCCAGATCGGAGCTTTGCAGCTCCCGATCTGGGAGCTGCACAAGCTCCTTGACCGGAGCTTGTAAGCTCCGGTCAGGGAGCTTGCAAGCTCCGACCTGGGAGCTCAAGTGCTCCCAGATCGGAGCTTTGTAGCTCCCGATCTGGGAGCTTGCAAGCTCCGACCTGGGAGCTTAAGTGCTCCCAGATCGGAGCTTTGCAACTCCCGATCTGGGAGCTGCACAAGCTCCTTGACCGGAGCTTGTAAGCTCCGGTCAGGGAGCTTGCAAGCTCTAATCTGGGAGCTTAAGTGCTCCTAGATCGGAGCTTGCATTATTCCGGCCGGTGGGAGCAGAGCTCCGGTCACCGGAATTATTCCGGTGACCGGAGTTCTGAAGAAGAAGATCGAAGAAGAAGAAAGGGAGAAAAAAATAAAAAGAAAAAAATATATAAAAGAATTAAAAAAGAAAAATAATTTTTTCTTACTGTAGCTAAGGCCTTGTTTGTTTGGGCATGAAATTCTCAGTGGCAAAGTTGTAAATATTGAGCAGTCAACCCAAAAAGGTACTAAAATGTTATTGTTGAACTAAAGGGTATTAATCTGTTATTAGGTGTCACAAGGATACCCTTCCATGATAATAACTCTAATATAAATTTACGTACTAAAAATTAAAAATCATTAAATTTGAATTGAAAATAAAATTCAATAAAATTCGATTCTTCAAAATAGAAAAACGTTTACTACAAATGTAAATGTGAAAGTTTTACAATCGTACTACAAATGCCCAACTAAAATGTCAAAATCTAAGGACGACGACCACTAGAACCACGACCACTGGAACCCGAAGGAGCATGAGAACTACCTTGCAAACCCGCACTCCCCGCCGTACCAGGGCTCCCCTCCCCGGTCTGAAACACAGCTGCCTCTGCGAACGGGTCCATGCCAATGGGATGCTTCTCCAGCAGCTTCTTCAGCACGAAATTCTGCGTCTCCACCTGACACAAGTAATGATCGATGTAGTTAAGAATATGAAAGATAGATGCAAGCAATGTAAATGAGCATACAAGTGGTTATACATCTACATGAGATATCAACATAATATTAGCATACAAGTGAATATACCTGAGACACAAGTGTCTCCTGAATGCTCATCATCCAAGCATTCTCGGCCTTAAGTGCTGCCATCTCCTCAGCCAATCGAGAATCTGTGCTGGAGGTAGAACCGGATGAGCGCTGAAATGATTCAGCTGCAAGAGAACGTCCCAAGTTCCCTAAGCCGTAGATCGACCACTTAGGGCCAGGAGGGTTCACCTCGAGGAAGATAGCGTTCTCTTCCTCCATCGTAAGTATGTCACCCTTCTCTTGCATCTTAACCAAGTAAAAAGCCTCAACCTCCTCCTACAAGCAGTTAAGCAATACATGAGTTGATATATTACAATACATATAGAAACTTTTTAAAAAGAAATACAGTACAAGTAACTCAAAGTACTCATTTATGTACTTACATTCAGTTTCTTGGCTTTCTTGCATGTCCACTTGCCGTTCATGAACTTGGCATTTCTCACCATGGTCAAGTACGACAAGCATCCTTGTCCAGTGAGCCTCTGTTCATTTTGCAAAGTAATAAGTGTCAGTGTTTACAATAAAATTTTAAGAATATTGAAAGTGACTGGAGTAAAGCACAAGTTAACTTACTGCATTGAGGTCACGAGTGGCCTGAGACTGTGTGCCGAGATGGTGCTTCGAATAGTCCTCGTCTTCACCGGAGCTGCTTCTGTCCGCCCGTGCTCGATTCTTCTTGTTCTGATCTGCTAGGTCCTCAGCATCCTGTGTCTTCCAGTAAGCCAACCACAGAGGCCACTCGCTTTCGTGGATGAATCTAGGCTTCACTCGAGACTCCTTAAGATCGTGGACCTTGTCTCGGTAACAACGAGCACCAACAGTGTTGAAAACAAACCAAAGCTCCTTCAATAGCACGTTTGGCAAGTAGTAGTGTTTCTAACCACCAAAACAACCAATTTAGAACGACACAACAATCAATACAACAAGAACAAGATCAACGTAAGCACAATGGTGACTAACATATCACCCAAATATAGTGGCTAACATACCACTCACATTGCCCTAAAAAAACAACTAACACATGGTGACTAACATATCACCCAAATATAGTGGCTAACATACCACTCACGTAAATTTAGAATAAAAATAAAACAACGTTTACTAAACATTTAAGATTGTTACAATACCCGCAGCTCATCGAAGTAGAAGCCAATGACATGGTCAGGCAGCCTTGACCACTTCTCCCCACCACGGTCCTCAAATGGTGTTGGAGCGATGAACTTCGAGTTGATGATGTCACCGATCTTCGAATGGGCAGATGCAGGGTAAAACCTATTATGATTGTTAAATACAAATAAGAATGAATAAGCATAATAAAGTATACGTAATATGTCACAAGTTAAACAATAAACTAAACAACAGAAAGTGTACTTACGCAGCTTTCCCGTTAGGGAACAAAACAGGCTTCCCCTTATACATGGCACCCAGGGTCGGCCTCTCGTATGGGCAACCATCAGCAGGTAGGTTCGCAAATGGGTCAAACTTAGCCTTCTTCTTCCTAGTTGACGATGAGGAGCTACTCCCCTCCGATAATCCAATGATGGGTGGAACTACACCCTGCTCGTACCCTGGGGCTCCAGGAACTCGTAACTAGGGTGGAATGTAGTTGCACCTAGGTTTCGGCATCTGCAAATAAAACAATATCAAGGTTAGTATGATGATATGAAATATGCACGTACAATATAAAGCATTATCAATTAACGTAAATGCACATACAAGTGAATATACATATAAATGACATAGCAACATATTGATCTAAGTCTCGATTTTAATTAACAAACCCAAATTAACATAATCCAAAACTAACATTCAACTATAACAACTAATATCTACTTAATACTAACATACATTTCCATAATTTAAGAAATCCCCAAATTAATAAAATCCCAAAATCGATTCATTACTCAATTTTAATAACAATCAACTACACATTTAAGCAAAATATACTTGTATCAACTACTATGTAACATACATTTGACAATTTAACCAACAATTGGATAATTTCCAAATTAAAAATCAAATAAGGGTTAGAGTTCATACCTTTGATTTTGCACAAATTGACCAAAAAAAATTCGAATTGAAGGTTGTTCCTTGTTCCTTGTGCAATAAGCTTCAATTTGCTACCAAAATGGATGAAAATGGTGAAGTTTTGAATGAGAAATGGAGATGAGAAGATAGAAAAACGAGAAGAAGAAGTAAGGAGAAGCAGAAAAATGGCGTTCTGCAACTCCTTCGCCGCCGGTATATTAGAGCTTACCGACAGATAAGCTTATCCGTCGGTAAGCTTAATTTTTATTTTTTTTTAATTTAGTTTTAATATTTAGCGACGGATAAGTTATCCGTCGCTAAAATACCGACGGATCGGAACCTTTTAGCGACGAATGACGAACAAAGTGGTCAACTTTGTTCGTTATCCGTCATCCGTCGCTAAGAGACACCGATCCGTCGGTATTTACCGACGGATAAAATCCCTCATTTTATCCGTCGGTAAATGACGGATTTTTTGTAGTGCTTCCATCTAATGCCTCTCCTAAATAAATCCATAACTTTATGCTCTTCCATGTAAAAGAGGCATTACTTTGAAAATCAGCATCAAGAACACAAGATGGAAAATACATAGCCTTGAAAACACGGCTCAATAAAGAGTGAGGTTGATCAATAATTCGCCAAAGTTGTTTCCCCAACATAGCTAGATTAAAGGAACGCGAACCTCGCAACCCCCATTTCTCCATCATGTTTTGAATCACAAAGGGAATTGCAATTTAACCAATGAATTCTTTTTGTTTGACCACGCATTTCCTCGTAAAAACCTTGCTATTATTGAGTCAATTTCATTAAGGAGATTATCCGGACATTTCAAACAGCTCATAACATATGCTAGAATAGCTTGGATGACAGATTTAATGAGAACCTCTTTACCCACTTTAGACAACAACTTATTTTCAAACCCTTGACTTTGTCTCAAACTCTCTCCCTCAACCAACTAATCACCTCTTGTTTACAACCCCACTCGTCACCCCTCCTAACTTCTTCAATTTTCTCTACACAAGCATTTCTACTAAACACTACCGTAGACTTATCTATGTTAATCTCTTGACCCGAAGCTAGACAATAACGATACAAGATAGTACCAATCTCTAGAGCCGCATTAAGTGAACCATATCAAAACAAATTGTGTCATCCGCAAAAAGTATCCTTGGTGCATTGGGGGTAATTAACAGTTACACCCGTACGCATTCCGAGTAAGAGCCCTAAATGCTTTAGTGACAAAGAAGAACAAGGGAAAAGAGGATTAAAAATTATTCATAAACTCTAAAACACAATACCTAACCCTAATTCGTCAAAATCCCTACACTGTTTCAGTAAAATGACCGAACAAAGTCTCATTGATTCTAAGCATGAGAGAATTCTCAATTCTTTACGGACAAAAAAAAAAAGAGGAATTCTCAATTCTTCTCTATTCAATTTGGCATGGTACGTAGGTGTTTTAATCGATTCATTCCAAAAAATACATACTACTATGCATGTATTTTATTATTTAAAAGTGTTGACATTAATATTCAAATGCTTACTACTGCTTGATTAAGTTTCCATTATATATATATATATATGTATATACATATATATATACATATATATATATATATATATATATATATATACAGAGTCAATAGATACAAATAATTTGTACTACTTCCTACGTCCTCCTTATAGCTTCTCATTGACTTTTTTAACCTCTGTTTGACTCTGAAATAATCATAAATTATATTGAAAATTAATATTTAAATTTATATTATGAAAGTGCACATCTTATATTTTCATAATTTAACTTTCAAATTAAAATTACTTTTTCAATATAAATTAAAATTAATTTGGAGTCAAACGGTTGGTTAAAAATTCAACAAAATCAAAATGGAAAGCTATAAGGGGGACGGAGTAAGTATATGATAAATTGATAATCTAAGCTAGCTAGATATATATATACACGGTGGGGTGACCGAGTTATACGGGCTAAATTTCTAACAACTTGATATAAATTTGCATTTATATAATTAATAATTTTATAAAATAGACATGTTGTGTCTCAAAGACTTCAACGTTGAAGTTGAATTTTTCAAGTTGTATGTATTATAAATTCCTGATTATGACAGTGAAGAAGGTGTATTATTATCATTTATAATTATATAATAATAATAATTATTACTATTACTATGTCAAATTAATTATCTGTATACTGTATATATATGAGTTTATTTGGTACTCCGTACTAGTATAACAAGACTAGTACTATACAAGTTGGCATTGACATTTCTGTGTAAATGTGCTGGACAAATTTAAGCCATTTTCTTTGAATTATGAAATAAAAAAACTCAAAATTAAATGCAAGTCAAATACTGCAGCAGCCTATATAGCTACCTATCTTCTATATATTTATAAGGACACAGACTTTTGTTTATTTTCTCATCACACAGACGGAAAAAAAAAAAATTCCACACAGGAAGAAAAAAAGTAGCAAGCTTTTTCATGGAGACTTCTTTACGCAGATTTGCAGTTCTTGGTGATGCGATGATGGACAAGGATGATACAGCAGAATCTAACGGGGATGATGAGATTGTTGTTCAGGTAATTAAACACTAGCGCATATCTACAAGTTTGAACTTTTAAATCGAAGTTGTGTGTGTTTAACATACATGTGTGTTTTGTAGGTTGGAGGTGGGAAAAGAGTTGAAGAATATCATGAGGATGAACTCAAAAGAAGCCCTCAGAATTGGAAGAATATAGACAGCATCAACAAGGTATGAGGAGAAATGAACTACATGTATGGATATATCATCACTGGATAAATAAATTTAGTACCCAATATATAATAAAATTTGAATAAAATGGATCTGTGTATATGTATTTGGATCACTTAATAATCTTTGTTTTTTCAAATTTTTAATTCTCTTCTTAATTAAACTCTTGCAGTGATCATTTCACTACAAAGAAAAGATTATAGCTTTGTTCTTATTATCTACTTTTGTTTTTTGAAATATATTGTTCCTGCAAGAACAATAATTTCATGTTTCATTAATTAGTTACTTATTTTGTCAAACGTTTTCCAAGTCATATCTAGTGGTACGTAGTTGACAATCTAGCGCAGCTGCATACAGTTGGACTGTTAATAAATTTAACTAGACATTTGGATCATTGAAATTCTCAGTATACTACTTGGAATAATATATAAATCTAAAAACAATTATTTTTCTCTGACTTGGCTATTGAGTATGCGTTATGAACCTATGGACAACTCCAGTTCTTGCATGTTGGGGCAATTTGTTTGTGTTAGTGATCATCAATTAGTCCACTACGTCAGAAATGTTCGATAACGTTTTTCAGAAAGATCCTATACATAGAAAAGTAAATTGGAAGATGAGATCAGGATGTCCAGAGAGCCAGTTTTTCATAAATATATTGGGAGATATTAGAAAAGACTGATCAAAACGAATCATTTTTACAGGAACAACCAACTAAGGTAGAGAAATCAAAGTCTGAGTATGAATCTGGATCATCTTCATCTGCCAAAAGGGAACAGGTTAGAATTGAATTGACTACTGTATTGTGTAAATCAATATATTTGAAGTGTAAAATGCAAGAAACTAATACTCAAAAGTTTTTGGTACATTGCAGATAGGAGAACAGCTTGAATCAGCTAAGGCAGAAATGGAGCAAGTCATGGAAGAGAATCAAAGGCTTAAGACATACTTGGACCGAGTCATGAAGGATTATCGAGCCCTACAAATGCGTTACAGAGATCATGTCCTTCACCAAAACCATGATGATGATCATATGGAAGAAGAAGAAGAAGCAGGATTTGTTGCCCTCAGCCTAGGAAGGACTTCGAGCGGTATGATGGTCAAGGATGAGATTCTTAAAGCTCCAACGACAATTCAACAAGTCGATAATGAAGGCTTGAAAATAGGACATGATTGCAAACTTGTCAAAAAAGTTCCTGTTGGCATGACACAAGTTGATTTCTCTCCAGATCCTAGTCCTGAACATAGCATTGAAAAGGTCAAGGAAAATGGCAAGGAGACGTCTTCGCCTAGCAAAGCCGTGAAGAATGACAGAGATGTTGGAGATGATGACATTTTGTTGCATAATCCTGCTAAGAGAGCTAGGGTTTCTGTTAGAGTCAGATGTGACACGCCATCGGTATGCTATTCAATTTTGCAACCTCTTGATATCTTTAGTACCTGTTCGTCAATGCTTTCAATTATTTAAAACATAACTACGTATTCTGAACATTACTATTGGAAATATCTTGCCAGATGAACGACGGGTGCCAGTGGAGGAAATACGGACAAAAGATTGCGAAAGGGAACCCATGCCCCCGAGCATATTATCGATGTACAGTTGCATCTTCATGTCCAGTTAGAAAACAGGTATGGCTTATTTTGTTTGAAAATCGATCAAAAAGAGAAAAGTATATTCCGACACTCGTCACTCATGGTTGTGTTTTGCTAATTGGATTATTTCCATGTGAAGGTACAAAGATGTGCTGAGGATATGTCCGTCTTAATCACTACTTATGAAGGAACACACAACCATCCACTTCCCATATCAGCTACTGCCATGGCTTCCACCACTTCTGCAGCTGCCTCCATGCTATTATCTGGTTCATCAACTTCCGCATCAGGGTCTAGTTCATCTGCCACCACCGCAAATATCAATGGCCTTAATTTCTATCTATCAGACAACTCAAGGCCAAAGTCCATGTACCTTCCACATACATCTATCTCTTCGTCCACATCATTTCCAACCATCACACTTGATTTAACTTCTCACTCATCCTCCAATCTTAGCCGACTAGCTAGTTACCCTCCAAGATACTCAACCACAAACTTAAACTTTAGCTCATTGGATCAATCAAACTCACTCCCAATTTCTTGCAGCAATGGCGTTATTACCAATAATCATGCATCTCAACAACCATTCAATAAGAACCAAACTACAAGTTCTTTTACTTTCGGAGCTCCACAATCTCATGAGAACTTATACCAATCATATCTTCCAAAAAACATTAACCAACAACCTTCTCTTGCACCAGACACACTTGCAGCCGCGACTAGAGCAATCACAACAGATCCGAGTTTCCATTCTGCACTGGCAGCTGCTATTTCATCTCTAATCGGCTCATCAGCTACTACAAAAGAAAGCATCGGTGAAAAGTTTCCTATTCTTTCGAGCTTTCCATCAGCTGTAAATAATGCAAACAAGCTCTCGACTAGTACTGAACCTGGGAGCTACGTACCCCGACCCCCATCATTTCCGTTTGCCAACACGAAGAGCAAATCTAACTCTCCAGGGGATAATAGAGATAACGTTCTTTGATTTGAGAAAAGTTATAGATACATTCGTTTTGTTTTTTTTTTGAAGTCTTATGCTTTGGTATTTAGAGGTAGAATTTTCCTGATATGAAGAACTATGCACAGATATTTGCTAATGTAAGCAAAGTTGTATAACTTTTAGGTAGTGATCATTCCCTTTAATTTACTTTCTGTATAACATTAATTGTTTAGTTGCAATTGTATTTGAAACAAATGTTGATAACCTGTATATGTTGGAAATTGTGAAGAAAAATGATAAATAAATAATACCTTTTGTGGTTTATTTATTTGGAGATCATTTCTTAATTCTTGAGTAATTAAGATAAAGTAATATATATTCGAAATCTATTTCGTATGAGCTTCGAATGGATATATTGGATGCCTATAACGGACTTTGGGTTAGTGATAAATAAGTGATTAAAGTTAGAAGGTTGAGTGCGTGTGTCCCACATTGCTTGAGATAAATTTAAGTTTCTAGTTTAGGACTTACTAGTTACTACTTAGTGTTCAAGTTGTGTAGCTAGATAAGTTGAGTGCAAGGCTTGGCCAAATTTGTACACGAAACTAGAGGACTTGTGTACGAGTGGATGCGCGCAACCCTCGAAAATGGAACGTGAACCGAACCAATGTTTTTGCTAGTTCCACATCTCAAGACCTTCTAGAAGTATGTTGACCCATGTTAGCGTTTGTAACTCATGGGAGTTACAAATATATTTAACATGATATTTTTTGTCATTTAACATGGAATTTGTTGACATCCATAAGTGCCAAATATTTTGTATTGATGGACACTTATGATATGACATGAAAGACACTTATACACATGAGAATTACAAACTCTACTCTCATATATATATATATATATATATATATATATATATATAGAGAGAGAGAGAGAGGTGTCTCACTTACATGTAAGGAAGAAGAAGAGGATGAAGAAGTATGGAGAAATATGTGGAACATGTAGAACATACACAACATACAAGACAAGAGAGAATCATGTAAAAAAGAAACACCTGGAACAACATGAGAGGAAAATTCTTCCTATTCTATTCTCTCATCTTCTCCCCTTTTGCATAATCCAAGCAACTGTTCTTGCTCGTTGGGGTTGCTAGCTTGTGCGGCTAGTAATCTTGGGTTCGTTGTATCCTGGAATGCAGACGCCCAGCGTCTCAAGCACCATAGTGAGAGGGCATATTCTACTTTAAGGAAACATCCTCGAGCCACACCTTTCACTTCTATTGGTTTTAGAAAGACGAAGAAAACAGAATGCTGAGAAGACTGTCAAGTGGCCCACTTTTGTCCTCCCAAGCGGCCCACTTCATATTCCAGGGACCGGCAGACTTGCTCAAGCGGCCCGCTTCATCCCGACCAAGCGGCCCGCTTTGCTGCTGATCGGAGACAACATCTTTTCCTTTTATTTTTTAGCATTTCCTATTTTGTACAACCTATTTAATATGTATAACGGTAATTCTAGACATAAGCCCGTTACACAAATTCTCATGACTGAAATTATCTCGTTAGACTTGTGAGGTCTAAAGATAATAAAACGTACGTACATCAACTATAGTGTTATGTCATGAGATGGTGGCAAAGTCTTCCTGGAATGGGATTGAAGACTTTGACCAACTGTTGATGTGAAGGAAAACACAACCTAGTTGACTGGAGATCCCAAGATCTAGGTTCAAACGGACAACCTAATTGCATCAAGGACTCAAGTATAGAAGTTAACTGTAATGGTTTTAATGATTCCTATTGGTAATACAGTTACACGAAAATAGAGAATCAACTATGTTAGAGTGAATTGGGGACCGCTTCAACAAGAATTAGATCCCAAATTCTTGTAAACTCTCACAGAATCAGGACGGTGTTCAAGGCCTAAATGAACACAAACAGAGAGCGGAACGCTGCCAGAGCGAAACTGTGTCGTATACACTATCGTTTACAAAAACGGCAGACCAGTTCAAGGACATCGCGTCTACTGAGAGCTAGTGAAGAAGGTGTGTATGTACAAGGGAAGGTTCAAAGGTGTTTACCTACCTATCCTATGCAGGTATCAATCGAGGGATTGTGCCATGAAGTTTTCTTCTTGTGGGGGATTGTTGGAAATTGTGAAGAATAATGATAAATAAATAATACCTTTTGTGGTTTATTTATTTGGAGATCATTTCTTAATTCTTGAGTAATTAAGATAAAGTAATATATATCCGAAAGCTACTTCGTATGAGCTTCGAATGGATATATTGGATGCCCATAACGGACTTTGAGTTAGTGAGAAATAAGTGATTAAAGCTAGAAGGTTGAGTGGGTGTGTCCCACATTGCTTGAGCACTACTAAAAAAATCCCCTAATGTAACACTTTTTTTAGTGACACATTAAATCAACCGTCACTACATCTAGCTAGTTCAACTCATGTTCTAATGCAACGCTAAAATTCCTTTATCTGTAAATAAACAAGAAAATTGTGAAAACTAAGAAAGGGATATTATTCCCCTAATCTCATTCATTCTCTTCTCACCTCAGCCCTTCTCTTCTCATCCCATAAGTAAGATTCTTCCCCTTTTGAGATTCTCTTAATCAATTCTTCATCATCCCATATCCTTAGGTCATAGATCCTCTTCAATACTTTTTTAGATTGATGAAACTCATTTGTGAATCATAGGATCGAGTTGGAGAATTCTGGAATTACTGGCTCAAATTGGAGAATTAAATCAATGGAATCGTATTACGGTTGGGGATTCGAGGTATATTGACTTCAATTCGTTGTTTTCCTATCAAATTATTCTCTGCTCTCCCTCTTATACCCGATCTAGTGCTGCACCGAAACAGTACTTTCTACTTTGGTTTTTTAATTCTTTTTCGGGTTCCTCTACCAGACTATGCAATGGTCCCTATAATGGGAATACTCGACTTTAAAATGTGAATCCTGAAATATTAGTTTAGCACAATTTTGTTTAGAAATTGGAGGGCTCTGGGTTTAGAAATTGGAGGCTTTGGCTGGGTTGTGATGTTTGGAATAAACTTCATATTATTACATAGTAGTGAGTTCAAGTAATTGCATCATTCAAGAATGCTTAGTTGAAGGGTGATGCAGAAAGTGCCTGAGCATTGTTGATCACTAGAAACCTATAGCTGGGTATTGTGGATGTTTATGTCTTTCACTTTTGCTTTTATTTTATTGTATTTTATTTTAAAATTCTTGCTTGTTATTCCCTCTCTTTATTTATTTATTGAGCTTCTGCTAAACTCACGTCCCTTGTGGTTATTGGCTTGCTTTCATTGGCAAGCACTGCTTACAACTGAGAGGCAAAGATGACAGACCTCTAGAATCTGCTTTTCCCTATGTTTCTCAAGTCCATAAATCAATCGAAAAGAGTGGAGATAAAAATAAGGCAAGTGTTTGTTAACTCCTGATATGTTTTGGTTTAATATGATTTTTTTCACTTCTCCAAAACTAATAACAGGAGACTAAAGTGGCTTGATATTTATTGCCTTCTTGTGTACATGTTAAGTAATGTTTCTGTATGTATCAGTGGTGTCTTTACCAGCTCATGTAATTGTGACATGAGATAAGGTTAATTAGTAATCATTCATAGATTGTGTATGTTTTAGGTTCTGCCCCGTTCATGTGATTATTTGTGAATCAATACCCACCGATTAGTGACAGCTTGGTGGTAACATTGTATCATTATCTCTTGTCTAGTAGTTTGATTTGATGTACTCTATTTACAATTCATATGATTTGATGTCTATGTTGATGAATATGAGCAGCTAAATCCTTTGTGTTGGTGGTAGAATGTAGAATATGCATGCTATGGGTTATGTTTATGCTTACATGAGATTGTGAGTCAATCTTGCTGCAAATTCCTTCATATGATTCTTAGTTGCCTATAAAATATATTCGAATTGAGTATAGTGACAAACTCTTGGTCAATGAAAGCTATAGGATTGTATGTTAGAGATTTGCAGCATGCTAGATAAATGGTGTTAGTGACAAGCACCTCTAAAGTATTGATAGTGATCTTTTATGATGTGTGTCTTGAAAGTTACCTAGACGAGTTGCTTAGCAGACTTGATCGAAGGTTTTACGCACTGAACTTGTGAGCATATTCGTAACCCATGCATGTGTATTTGATTTCTACCACCAACCGTTTTCCAAACTTGATTACAACAATCTGATTTCTCGTTGCTTTGTTCTAAGAGAACACTTCTACAAACATTTGAACTAGTTGTCTGAAATTACTGGCAAAAACCTCAAACAAAGCCACGTTAGGTCCCGAGAGAACGACACTCGGGGACAACTTGCCATTGCACTCTAGTTTGTGTAGTGATAAGTGTTCTTTGGCTTTTTAAACAAATTTAATTGGTGAAAAACGACATCATCAACGGGTTAATAATCATGCGTAAATTCCTCGGTCTTGCATGGAGATCTTTGATCAATCAATTGTCCTGTTGTAATTATCACACACTACGAAGATATAGATACTGACAAGTCAAACACTATTGTCCAATTGTGTTCCATAATTATTCAACACTACGAAAATATAGATATGCATAGGTCGACGAGGGTCCAATTGTGCATAATAATTAATCAACATACGAAGATATAGGTTGCGCCTGATCAACGATATAAAGCAATAACACGGAGTATAATGCGCGATATAGACATTAGCATGATTATCAACCCTTCGCTAAGAATTCACATACTACCACCAATGATAAGTTTAGCTACTCATAGTTGTCATGCAATCAACAGAAATCATAGAAGAAAACATGTTGAAAGATATATAAAAATAAATAGAATAAACTGTAAGATACAATGTTACCGAAGGTTGTCAGTCTCCGAAGAATCGCGATCCTACAAGCTCCAAACTGCTATGAAAAAGTATCTCCTAAGCTACGAACCCCCAAAACAGGCTCTGGGAAGTTCCTACCTAAAACTACAGAGAAAGGTGAGAGAATAGGTCTCGAAAAGTATGAATTTCGGAGAAAAACTGAGCAACTATATATAGGCCTCGAATTTGTGTGGGGCGAAGGGCCCCACACACCGGGCGATTCGCCCGGTGTGGGGCGATTCGCCCCACGTCCCGGGCGATTCGCCCGGGAGTAAAATTCGCGGAATTCCGCGTTTTCGACGCGTTTTTGGATTTCTTCCCCTTTTCGGACTCGGTTTCTGACTTCTAGTGGCCTTCTAACCTCCAGATTCGACCCCTAGACTCCAAATCCTATCCGGAAACCTTCAGATACTCCAAATAGGCTTTTGGAATACCAATTCCTTGTCAACTTCAATATAATTGCCCGGAAATCCTCGTTTTTCAACGAAAACCTGTAAAATAAAAACTAAAGGGAAACGTGACACTATTCTAATAAAATGCACTAAAATATAGCTAAATTAACATAGAGGATAGATAAAATAGGTGAAAAAGACTCAAATGAAAGTGTAAAATACACATTCATCAATTGTGTGCCTCCGTTGGAAGTGTACGTGTTGGCTCTGTGGTTGGCTTCGAGTATCTATTAGTCTCACTTACTAGTCATTGTCCCTTCTCTGTTTGGACACTTTGGGTGGAAGTTTGTGTCTTGTGGTTGGCTTTGCTCTTGGATTATGTCTCTAGCATTGGTTTTCTGGACGTCCTATTTTGTTGCACTTGTTTGGTCATCTTGCGCCCAGCTTTCCTCTTTTCATATGGTTCTATGGAGGGTAGTGGTAGTGGATGTAAATGGGGACCAGTCCTTGTTTGCTGCTCAGTCCTTGTTTGCTGCTAGGTACCGGTCTGCTGGCTTCTTCAGTGTCGGAGGTTGCTGTTTCTCGTCCTCCATAGTTGTGGGCTGGTTTTTGGCCTTTACAGTTTGTATTTTGGGCTTGGCGCTGCTAGTACTTGCCTGTGATGCTTTGTTCTCTCTTCTCTTATTGTCTTTGTTAGTAGGTTTTTCTCAACTTTTTTCTTTTCCCTTGTCTAGAGAGGACTATCATGAATCTTCTTCCTATCGGTGATTGTTTCGTATCCGAACGGAGTTCATCATCTTTCTTTTCTCGCTAAGTTACCTAAACTTGCAAAGAAAGGTATTCCATTCCGTTGGACTTAACTAGAATTGGACTGTCAATTCGCCACCCCTTTACTCTTGGCACCTTGCTAGTAAGAGTGATATACTAGACGATGGGGTGGTTAAGTGTTGATACGGACATAACGGGTTTGAAGTTCAAACATGCTTTTATTTTCTCTTGGTTTAGGGTAGAGTTCTTAGTTGGAGTTTCGTTTATCTTTGTGTTTCTCTTTCTTTGTGCATCCCTTATGCACTTTATGCTTATATTTGTACCTCCGGTTCTATTTATATATGAGAATATTGGCCGTTTCAAAAACAAAAACTACACTTCATTACATCACTCGGATGATAAAGATACTAAAACTTTAAGTTTTAAAATAAATATAGATTTTTATGTCCTACCCTTCTTAAATAAAATTTCGTTCTCCAAACTTAAGATCATTACATTTCCATCGGGCAACTTAATAATCGGTAAACATCACTTGATTCCCAATGAATTTTTCTATCTTACTGCAAAGGATCAAGATGAAGACCTCGGTTGGTTAAGGAAGATTCATGCCAATAAGGGAACTTCTGACACTCAGCTCCTACATGCTAGCAATTGGGGTTTGCACTTATGGGTAGTACACTACAAAGATCTGAATGGTAAAACTCATCACTATATTGCCTGTAAGAATGCAAGAATAATTCAACTTGAAGTCCGCTAACTTCTTGAAATTATGAGAAGGACTGAATTGAATTTACTGCCCTTGCTAAAAAGAGTGTAAGAGATATTCTCAGAGAATCCTCTGCTGGACAAGCTTAGAGATTCTTAAAAGCTTTCCTTGTGTAATGATTGTAATAGGTATCTATGTTCTTTCTTGTAAAACTTACTACTGAAAGATAACTATCAGCAATCAACTTTTGATGACTCTTATTGGTTCTTGATTATGCAAATTACTTATGCTTATTTTTTATTATTCAAGTATGTTTGCATTAATCAACTGATTCATTCAACATCAGGAACCTCTAAAAGGGTAACAATTAATTTAGCCATGGATTGTTGTCATCAAAAAGGGGAAAATTTGTTAGGAAACTTGTAATTTTGATGAACAGAATACCATGCTAAATTAAGAACAGTTCAGTGATTAGTACTCTTAGGGTCCATAGGAAATTAGAATTTTTAAAAAGGACATTGTAAAATAGGAACATCTGTTGAAGACTTAGTATAGGTACTAGATAGGTTCTTTTGTCTACTGATGATGTACGTTGTTTGCTGAAACAATCTATTGAAGTATAAGAAAAGATTTGAAGACAAGAAGACTTGAAGTTTGCTGAGATTTTGTATCTATATAGGGCACATAGTAAAGTTAACTAAAGCATATATTTCAGCAAACCAGAAAACACCAGTGTTACACTTGAGTCTGCTGAGCTAATATAACTTGCTAAAGTAACTACATGTGACCTTACTTGCTGAAGTAGTACTTTCATTTGAACTCCAAGTTTCAAACGTTGAAACAGGTCAAAGAGCATTAAATGAAAATCATGACGTTCTGAAAAAGTTGAACACGCTGCTGACCGTACCTTTGTAGCAAGATAGTGGCATTTTTTGGCTCCGTCTTAGAATTTTAAAATTCAAACGGCACCAAGAAATCACTATAAATAGAGACCCTTAGGCAGTGAAAGAAAGTGTGTCAACAACGTCATCTTACTCTCACTTGTTCTTTCAAACTCACATCTTTCTTAAGCTCACTACTGTCTAAAGACCTGACCCAAGACTTAAGCTTGAAACAAAAGATACTTGTGAAGTAGTAGAACTCTGGCTAAGAAATTAGTTAAGTGTTCTTTCTCCTGAAGAAGAAATAGTCTTGACACCTAGAAACAGTATACTTGTAACTGAATAGTTATTCAGTTGAGTTTCTCAAGATTACTTGGTTTTAGCTGAAAAGTTAATCTCATTGTGATCTTCACCCAAAACCTCTCTAACTGATAAAACACCCTTTTATAGGCGTGGAATTCTGGGGAACTAATCAAGCAAGGATTTGCTGATAAGTGTCCCAAGTTTGGTGGAGAACAAGATTTTAGTTCTCATGATAGTTTGGAAACAAAGCAAGGTTGCTTTGGTTTCTGGAATTCTAGTAGATTAGGTGTTGTAAAGAACCTCATCATCTATCTTAGTGAATTCAGTCCTATCAAGGACAAAGTGGACTAGTTGAGGGATTACGCCACCCTCAGATACCACTATAAAGTGTTTGTGTGATTTACTTACAACATTTACATTTCAGCAAAGCTTTATTTTAGTTACTGCAGACTCTTTCAAAAAACTTTCACTCAGCAGACTTGATTTAGAGTTGTTTTGTTTAACCTGCTGAGTTGTTATTTTTGTCAAAAGCACTTAATTCAAAAGACTTCCGTTCTCTGATTAGTTAAGTATTGGCAAAGCTTATTACTGAACAAGTATTAAGCACCTTGTTGAGAAACAGTATTAAGTATCAGCATAAGCTTTTTACTGAAAACTAAAGCACGTTGCTGATAAAGTTTTAGACGAGGAAAAGATTTAGAGAATATTCACCCCCCTCTCTAGATTCTATTTGTTGTCTAAAGGGACCAACATCGATCGATGAGGAGTGGTGGTGGTGAGCGGAGGTGAGCCTATTGTGGTGGTGGACTAGGGATTTGATAAATCGAAATGGGGAAGAAGAGGGGGAATCGCGTCTGTATATAACTTCGTAGCGATGGATAAGGTCATCCGTCGCTCTGTATTTATTTTATTTTATTTTCCATCTTTCCTTATTAAATTAACCAGTATGGTCAACGAGTTTAGCGACGGATGACGTCATCCGTCTCACCTATAGAGACGGATAGACCTTATCCGTCGCTAAACATGAGCCGGATTGGGTCTCTAAAGGCACGAACTGAGCTTAGAGCTCGTCCTCATCCGTCGCTAACAGTAGCGATCCATCGCTAATAGCAACGGGTTGCATCCTTATCTACTGATCCCTCGCTAAATATCTAATTTCTTGTAGTGCACACTCACTCCAATGAGTATAACTCCAAACGCATGCTAGTCTCAATCGCGTCATTCAGACCCCCGTCCGGGATGACCTTCGACTTGGGAGAGTTTGGGATATATGATGTTTCACATAGGTCCCACTACTATGTGATAATCCATATTATCCTCCGGGAACTTGTTTTGATATTGATACAAACAACCAGATAAAGATATGACATGTTTTTGCCTAGTGTAATTACATACATAAGAAACATAAACATGAATAAACAAACATATACTCCCTCCGTCCCGGTAAGAGGCCTACGTTTGCTTTTTGTATGGTTTTTAATGAGAGGTTTTGTTTGATAGTGATTTATTAATATAGAATGGAATGTGGGTCAATATTTAAATGGTAGTGGTGGGGAAAAGGATTAAAGTAAAGTGTGAATATGGGGACAATGATTAATGTAATATAAATGGTATTTGGGGTACTTTCCAAAATAGAAACGTAAAGAATTGATTGGGACGGTCCAAAAGGAATACGTAAAGAAATGAGCGGGACAGATGAGTATATATTACGTTCATTGTGATGTAGTACATATAGTCCTCAAATGTGGTTGTCTCTTGGACATATTACTAACAGTTATTACATTCCACCTATGTTTTTTTTAAATCCGGTCAGACTGATGAACCGATAGTGACTGGTTCAAAAGTATCCCGGTCCGACCATTTTGGGGGTAGAGGTGAAGACTAATTTCATCGTTATGCCTACATCTTCTGCTAAGCTCAAGGATGTGGTTCTCTTGGGTAGAGCCTTCATCAACAAAGTGCATATGGTCATAGACATGTATCGCCGAACATGTCACTTTGAGGTAAATGGCAAGCAACACACGTTGCGATCCATTGTTAATTCATGTGCTTATGTTGATACTAACGAACTTGTAGGATTTTTTGGTCCACTTTATGTTCGTCAAGATGTGCAGGGAATTGATGCTTTGAGAAGCAATTGGAGGGGGAAGTCTAGTACCCGAGGCGAAATCAATCCCACATGAGTTGTGAAGAGTCGAGCCAACGACTTTTAAACGAAGGCGCTTCTCGGGAGGCAACCCGAGGTTGTATCTTTATTTGCTTTTGTAGTTGTGGCCTGTGAGCCTTTTGTCGTGATTCGTTTAGTCTAGTGTTTGTCTTGGTGCCTTAGGTGATTAAGATAGGAAACAACATCGAAAATCTGGGAACAGAGCCAAGCGAAGCGCTTGGCAAGCCCAAGCGGAGCGCCTGGAGACTCCCAAGCGCCCCGCTTGACAAACGGACCGCTTGGCTCCCGCCAAGCGGTCCGCCTGGACCCTGTACCCAGATTTTCCTCGTTTTTTCCATTCTTCTCACCTTTGCGCACCCGTTTTCACTTGTTTCTTGAGTCTTTTCAGGTACTACTCTTTTATAGGAGTTGGACACGAACCTTTATATCAGGGAAGTGTACTCTCAATCCAATTTTTCTTTCTAAATCAACTTTTCTTTGCTCGAGGACGAGCAAAAGTTTAGGTTTGGGGAGGGGTTATTGGATTTTCAGTACTATGTGCTCTTTTGGTTTCGTACATGCCTGTTGTCAGCACAAGTTCTTGTGATTTGTCGTGTTTTTCAGTTTTTGCATGCATATCATCCCTAGATTAGTTGTTGCACGTTGTTGTGTGTGGAGTTTATTGCCAAGTCTTTTGTACTTTTTTATTGAGTAGACTAAGTGTTTATGACCATTGATCATATGTTGCATCACTTTGCAAGTAGTTTGAGGCTTGTCTCGCTTGGTTTGTCACATTCGCATGTGCACTAGTTAAGCTTAGTAGTCTCGACATCACCTCGAGTGGTGTTTCTTCTACTGCGGTTCACGATGGCCATATAAAATGATGCATGTTAGAATCTATGGTTGTAACCCGTGTAATTATGTACGTAAGAGGCGGCAAGTTCTTCACCTCGATTAGAGATTGCCAAATGACTAGGAAGGAGGTAGTGTGAGGTGTGCGATTCCTTGTATTAAACCTATTCTATCGAATAGGTTTGGGGAGGGGGTTGCTTCGTTGATCTTGTCTTTCGTCTTTGAGTCGTTGTAAAGTTTCCTTTTTCTTTTTCTTCTTGTTTTGTGTCCCAACCTATTCTTTCGAATAGGTTTGGGGAGGTGTTTTTGACACTTAGTACTGCTGCTTGCCCCTATATAAAAAAAAAGAGAGAAAGAGAAAAAGAAAAGAAGAAAAAAAGAGAAAAGAAAAAGAGAAAATAAAAAAAAAAAAGAAGAAAGAAAATAAAGAATAAGACCCAAAAGCAAAAGAAGGGTCGTTGCAAGCCAAAGCAGTCTAGTAAAGTGTCAAGTGTCATGTAAATATTTGTTATTGAAGTTATCGAGTTGTAAATTCTATCTTTCATTTCGTGTCGCCTTGTCCAAGGCCTGTTCTTGACCACCCTCGTCTTGCTATTCAAGAAGTGGTTGAAAGAGGCTCATTCTTGAGAGTCTGGGTAGAATAGGGGAGTGTTATCTTTCTAAGGGAACCCTCCTTTGTTTGATGAGAGCCAGTATTGGTTCGCCCTCTCTTGAGGAAAAGTCTTGCTTGGTGAACAGTAGTAAGCCCTCGGTTTCATAGGCACGGGGCAATTGTAGTATGATAACATGCATCATTGTGTCGTCACTGACTAGGTCCAGGTAGAAGATGTTACGAGAGACTCCTTTGTTTAACCAAGTGCACATAAGAATGTGTATATTCGCAATCGAGGCATTCTTCAACCTATTTGCATGTCATGTTCATTTGGTTTTGTTCATAAGCTAAGCGCCTGGAATAGTGAAGCGCTCCGCTTCATTTTCCAGGAGCTTTGGCACAGCAGCCAAGCGAAGCGCTTGGAGGGCCAAAGCGCTTCGCTTGCCAAGCGCTCCGATTTTTTTGGACTCTCTAAGCGGTCCGCTTGACAGCGGTTACGTTTTCGGATTTTCTTTCTTAGATCTGATCTTCTGTTACTTTTTAGATACTTTTTGAACTGTAGCTTCGTTTTGGAGAGCTCCTAAGCCCCAAAACTCAGTGAAAACTCAGATACATTGTATTTTTAGATTGGATTAAAGGTTTTGGCAGAGGATTGCATGCGTTGTTTCATCTACGGAGAGGTTTTCATCAATACCCACCGATTAGTGACAGCTTGGTGGTAACATTGTATCATTATCTCTTGTCTAGTAGTTTGATTTGATGTATTCTATTTACAATTCATATGATTTGATGTCTATGTTGATGAATATGAGCAGCTAAATCCTTTGTGTTGGTGGTAGAATGTAGAATATGCATGCTATGTGTTATGTTTATGCTTACATGAGATTGTGAGTCAATCTTGCTGCAAATTCCTTCATATGATTCTTAGTTGCCTATAAAATATATTCGAATTGAGTATAGTGACAAACTCTTGGTCAATGAAAGCTATAGGATTGTATGTTAGAGATTTGCAGCATGCTAGATAAATGGTGTTAGTGACAAGCACCTCTAAAGTATTGATAGTGATCTTTTATGATGTGTGTCTTGAAAGTTACCTAGACGAGTTGCTTAGCAGACTTGATCGAAGGTTTTACGCACTGAACTTGTGAGCATATTCGTAACCCATGCATGTGTATTTGATTTCTACCACCAACCGTTTTCCAAACTTGATTACAACAATCTGATTTCTCGTTGCTTTGTTCTAAGAGAACACTTCTACAAACATTTGAACTAGTTGTCTGAAATTACTGGCAAAAACCTCAAACAAAGCCACGTTAGGTCCCGAGAGAACGACACTCGGGGACAACTTGCCATTGCACTCTATTTTGTGTAGTGATAAGTGTTCTTTGGCTTTATAAACAAATTTAATTGGTGAAAAACGACATCATCAACGGGTTAATAATCATGCGTAAATTCCTCGGTCTTGCATGGAGATCTTTGATCAATCAATTGTCCTGTTGTAATTATCACACACTACGAAGATATAGATACTGACAAGTCAAACACTATTGTCCAATTGTGTTCCGTAATTATTCAACACAACGAAAATATAGATATGCATAGGTCGACGAGGGTCCAATTGTGCATAATAATTAATCAACATACGAAGATATAGGTTGCGCCTGATCAACGAAATAAAGCAATAACACGGAGTATAATGCGCGATATAGCCATTAGCATGATTATCAACCCTTCGCTAAGAATTCACATACTACCACCAATGATAAGTTTAGCTACTCATAGTTGTCATGCAATCAACAAAAATCATAGAAGAAAACATGTTGAAAGATATATAAAAATAAATAGAATAAACTGTAAGATACAATGTTACCGAAGGTTGTCAGTCTCCGAAGAATCGCGATCCTACAAGCTCCAAACTTCTATGAAAAAGTATCTCCTAAGCTACGAACCCCCAAAACAGGCTCTGGGAAATTCCTACCTAAAACTACAGAGAAAGGTGAGAGAATAGGTCTCGAAAAGTATGAATTTCGGAGAAAAACTGAGCAACTATATATAGGCCTCGAATTTGTGTGGGGCGAAGGGCCCCACACACCGGGCGATTCGCCCGGTGTGGGGCGATTCGCCCCACGTCCCGGGCGATTCGCCCGGGAGTAAAATTCGCGGAATTCCGCGTTTTCGACGCGTTTTTGGATTTCTTCCCCTTTTCGGACTCGGTTTCTGACTTCTAGTGGCCTTCTAACCTCCAGATTCGACCCCTAGACTCCAAATCCTATCCGGAAACCTTCAGATACTCCAAATAGGCTTTTGGAATACCAATTCCTTGTCAACTTCAATATAATTGCCCGGAAATCCTCGTTTTTCAACCAAAACCTGTAAAATAAAAACTAAAGGGAAACGTGACACTATTCTAATAAAATGCACTAAAATATAGTTAAATTAACATAGAGGATAGCTAAAATAGGTGAAAAAGACTCAAATGAAAGTGTAAAATACACATTCATCAATTGTGTGCCTCCGTTGGAAGTGTACGTGTTGGCTCTGTGGTTGGCTTCGAGTATCTATTAGTCTCACTTACTAATCATTGTCCCTTCTCTGTTTGGACACTTTGGGTGGAAGTTTGTGTCTTGTGGTTGGCTTTGCTCTTGGATTATGTCTCTAGCATTGGTTTTCTGGACGTCCTATTTTGTTGCACTTGTTTGGTCATCTTGCGCCCAGCTTTCCTCTTTTCATATGGTTCTATGGAGGGTAGTGGTAGTGGATGTAAATGGGGACCAGTCCTTGTTTGCTGCTCAGTCCTTGTTTGCTGCTAGGTACCGGTCTGCTGGCTTCTTCAGTGTCGGAGGTTGCTGTTTCTCGTCCTCCATAGTTGTGGGCTGGTTTTTGGCCTTTACAGTTTGTATTTTGGGCTTGGCGCTGCTAGTACTTGCCTATGATGCTTTGTTCTCTCTTCTCTTATTGTCTTTGTTAGTAGGTTTTTCTCAACTTTTTTCTTTTCCCTTGTCTAGAGAGGACTATCATGAATCTTCTTCCTATCGGTGATTGTTTCGTATCCGAACGGAGTTCATCATCTTTCTTTTCTCGCTAAGTTACCTAAACTTGCAAAGAAAGGTATTCCATTCCGTTGGACTTAACTAGAATTGGACTGTCAATTCGCCACCCCTTTACTCTTGGCACCTTGCTAGTAAGAGTGATATACTAGACGATGGGGTGGTTAAGTGTTGATACGGACATAACGGGTTTGAAGTTCAAACATGCTTTTATTTTCTCTTGGTTTAGGGTAGAGTTCTTAGTTGGAGTTTCGTTTATCTTTATGTTTCTCTTTCTTTGTGCATCCCTTATGCACTTTATGCTTATATTTGTACCTCCGGTTCTATTTATATATGAGAATATTGGCCGTTTCAAAAACAAAAACTACACTTCATTACATCACTCGGATGATAAAGATACTAAAGTTTTAAAATAAATATAGATTTTTATGTCCTCCCCTTCTTAAATAAACTTTCGTTCTCCAAACTTAAGATCATTACATTTCCATCGGGCAACTTAATAATCGGTAAACATCACTTGATTCCCAATGCATTTTTCTATCTTACTGCAAAGGATCAAGATGAAGACCTCAGTTGGTTAAGGAAGATTCATGCCAATAAGGGAACTTCTGACACTCAGCTCCTACATGCTAGCAATTGGGGTTTGCACTTATGGGTAGTACACTACAAAGATCTGAATGGTAAAACTCATCACTATATTGCCTGTAAGAATGCAAGAATAATTCAACTTGAAGTCCGCTAACTTCTTGAAATTATGAGAAGGACTGAATTGAATTTACTGCCCTTGCGAAAAAGAGTGTAAGAGATATTCTCAGAGAATCCTCTGCTGGACAAGCTTAGAGATTCTTAAAAAGCTTTCCTTGTGTAATGATTGTAATAGGTATCTATGTTCTTTCTTGTAAAACTTACTACTGAAAGATAACTATCAGCAATCAACTTTTGATGACTCTTATTGGTTCTTGATTATGCAAATTACTTATGCTTATTTTTTTATTATTCAAGTATGTTTGCATTAATCAACTGATTCATTCAACATCAGGAACCTCTAAAAGGGTAACAATTAATTAAGCCATGGATTGTTGTCATCAAAAAGGGGAAAATTTGTTAGGAAACTTGTAATTTTGATGAACAGAATACCATGCTAAATTAAGAACAGTTCAGTGATTAGTACTCTTAGGGTCCATAGGAAATTAGAATTTTTAAAAAGGACATTGTAAAATAGGAACATCTGCTGAAGACTTAGTATAGGTACTAGATAGGTTCTTTTGTCTGCTGATGATGTACGTTGTTTGCTGAAACAATCTATTGAAGTATAAGAAAAGATTTGAAGACAAGAAGACTTGAAGTTTGCTGAGATTTTGTATCTATATAGGGCACATAGTAAAGTTAACTAAAGCATATATTTCAGCAAACCAGAAAACACCAGTGTTACACTTGAGTCTGCTGCGCTAATATAACCTTCTAAAGTAACTACATGTGACCTTACTTGCTGAAGTAGTACTTTCATTTGAACTCCAAGTTTCAAACGTTGAAACAGGTCAAAGAGCATTAAATGAAAATCATGACGTTCTGAAAAAGTTGAACACGCTGCTGACAGTACCTTTGTAGCAAGATAGTGGCATTTTTTGGCTCCGGCTTAGAATTTTAAAATTCAAACGGCACCAAGAAATCACTATAAATAGAGACCCTTAGGCAGTGAAAGAAAGTGTGTCAACAACGTGATCTTACTCTCACTTGTTCTTTCAAACTCACATCTTTCTTAAGCTCACTACTGTCTAAAGACCTGACCCAAGACTTAAGCTTGAAAAAAAGATACTTGTGAAGTAGTAGAACTCTGGCTAAGAAATTAGTTAAGTGTTCTTTCTCCTGAACAAGAAATAGTCTTGACACCCAGAAACAATATACTTGTAACTGAATAGTTATTCAGTTGAGTTTCTCAAGATTACTTGGTTTTAGCTGAAAAGTTAATCTCATTGTGATCTTCACCCAAAACCTCTCTAACTGATAAAACACCCTTTTATAGGCGTGGAATTCTGGGGAACTAATCAAGCAAGAATTTGCTGATAAGTGTCCCAAGTTTGGTGGAGAACAAGATTTTAGTTCTCATGATAGTTTGGAAACAAAGCAAGGTTGCTTTGGTTTCTGGAATTCTAGTAGATTAGGTGTTGTAAAGAACCTCATCATCTATCTTAGTGAATTCAGTCCTATCAAGGACAAAGTGGACTAGTTGAGGGATTACGCCACCCTCAGATACCACTATAAAGTGTTTGTGTGATTTACTTACAGCATTTACATTTCAGCAAAGCTTTATTTTAGTTACTGCAGACTCTTTCAAAAAACTTTCACTCAGCAGACTTGATTTAGAGTTGTTTTGTTTAACCTGCTGAGTTGTTATTTTTGTCAAAAGCACTTAATTCAAAAGACTTCCGTTCTCTGATTAGTTAAGTATTGGCAAAGCTTATTACTGAACAAGTATTAAGCACCTTGCTGAGAAACAGTATTAAGTATCAGCATAAGCTTTTTACTGAAAACTAAAGCACGTTGCTGATAAAGTTTTAGACGACGAAAAAGTTTTAGAGAATATTCACCCCCCTCTCTAGATTCTATTTGTTGTCTAAAGGGACCAACATCGATCGATGAGGAGTGGTGGTGGTGAGCGGAGGTGAGCCTATTGTGGTGGTGGACTAGGGATTTGATAAATCGAAATGGGGAAGAAGAGGGGGAATCGCGTCTGTATATAACTTCGTAGCGATGGATAAGGTCATCCGTCGCTCTGTATTTATTTTATTTTATTTTCCATCTTTCCTTATTAAATTAACCAGTATGGTCAACGAGTTTAGCGACGGATGACGTCATCCGTCTCACCTATAGAGACGGATAGACCTTATCCGTCGCTAAACATGAGCCGGATTGGGTCTCTAAAGGCACGAACTGAGCTTAGAGCTCGTCCTCATCCGTCGCTAACAGTAGCGATCCATCGCTAATAGCAACGGGTTGCATCCTTATCTACTGATCCCTCGCTAAATATCTAATTTCTTGTAGTGCACACTCACTCCAATGAGTATAACTCCAAACGCATGCTAGTCTCAATCGCGTCATTCAGACCCCCGTCCGGGATGACCTTCGACTTGGGAGAGTTTGGGATATATGATGTTTCACATAGGTCCCACTACTATGTGATAATCCATATTATCCTCCGGGAACTTGTTTTGATATTGATACAAACAACCAGATAAAGATATGACATGTTTTTGCCTAGTGTAATTACATACATAAGAAACATAAACATGAATAAACAAACATATACTCCCTCCGTCCCGGTAAGAGGCCTACGTTTGCTTTTTGTATGGTTTTTAATGAGAGGTTTTGTTTGATAGTGATTTATTAATATAGAATGGAATGTGGGTCAATATTTAAATGGTAGTGGTGGGGAAAAGGATTAAAGTAAAGTGTGAACACGGGGACAATGATTAATGTAATACAAATGGTATGTGGGGTACCTTCCAAAAATAGAAACGTAAAGAATTGATTGGGACGGTCCAAAAAGGAATACGTAAAGAAATGAGCGGGACAGATGAGTATATATTACGTTCATTGTGATGTAGTACATATAGTCCTCAAATGTGGTTGTCTCTTGGACATATTACTAACAGTTATTACATTCCACCTATGTTTTTTTAAATCCGGTCAGACTGATGAACCGATAGTGACTGGTTCAAAAGTATCCCGGTCCGACCATTTTGGGGGCGTCCGGTTCCTATTTTCAAAACATAGCATTCTACCCTCCTTAACATAAGTTTTGTTCCCAAAACTTGAATCAACTACACTTCATTATGAGGAGGGAGGGTTAGGTTTTAAGAACCTTGCCTCCTTTAATTTAGCACTTCTCGGACTTTGTGGTTGGAGATTGTTAGAAGGTGGAGAGGACCTTTGGATCAAAATCATCTCCTCAAAATATGGAGATATATGGAATTGTGTGGAAATTTGGGAAAATGGGAAAGAGGAACCGGTTGTTGGTCGGATTGGTGGAAGGATATCATAAAGTAAATGATGTCTAAAGAGTGGTTTAAAAGTAATGTTATAAAGAAGGTGGGAGATGGGAGGAAAACTTTGTTTTGGAAGGAAAAATGGTGCGATAAGGAAAAGTGTTTGAAGGATTTATTCCCAAGACTTTATAGACTTGAGACCAATAAGGAGGTTAAGGTGTGTGATAGACTAAGTTAGGTGGATCAATAGGTCTTTTTCTCTTGGAGTTGGTCGAGAACTCTTAGAGGAAGAGACTCGAGTCAAGTGGATGAACTCCAATCAAAGTTGAGTACCTCTTTCCATGGGGGAGTGGGTAGTGATGGTTGGGTTTGGCTTCACGGCATTTCGGATATATACTAGACAAAGGAAGGTTACGTGGTAGCTAGTGAGCTAGTAGGACCGACTTCGTTAAGGAGATGGGCAAAAGTGGTGTGGAACAAGTTGGTTCCTTTAAAAGTGAGCATTTTTGTGTGGAAATTGATTCAAGATAAGATCCCTTCCAAAGTAAATCTCAAGAAGAGGGGCGTTTTCTTCACTAATGATGATGTGAGTTGTTCGAGATGTGAAGGAGTAGTTCAGAATTCGTGGCATATCTTTGGATCTTGCATTTTTTCTTACCAAGTTTGGGAGTCTTTGTTTGCTTGGATCAATTTGCCAAATCTTTTGGGTTCCAATTTGGAGGAAAACTTGGAGAATCTCACGAAGTGGGGGAAGAGTGTCGATAGAGAGGGGTGGCTTGTAATTTGGTTTTGTACTATTTGGGCGCTTTGGAGGATAGAAACGATTTAATCTACAAAGGTGTTGAGTGGAACAAGTGGCAAGTTTTGGAAAAATAAAGACACAAAGTTGGGTTTGGTTAAAAGGAAAAGGAAAGTTATGCTCTTACAATCGGGTGGCGGAATGGTTATCGCATCTGTTTGTATTCCTTGAGACTTAGAACGTTTTCTTAGGAGGTTCCAAGGGTCTAAACTGGAGGTTCTTACTTTTGCTACTTGAGGTGTCCTAGAGTTGAGTTGGAGCCTGATGGAGAACTTTCACTACACTATTACACGTGTTCACTTTTTCTAACTTTTTTTGTCTTGTTTAAGTTTTTGAGAGTTTGTGTTTGCCGCACTCTTGGTGTTTGTGTTGGTTCCTGTTACTTTGTGGCGTTTTTGTGGCTACTGTTTCCCGGTGTGGTGATGAACGTGTATTTTACACCTTCATTCGAGTCTTTTGTCACCTATTTTGCTATCCTCTATGTTAATTTAGCTATATTTTAGTGCATTTTATTAGAATAGTGTCACGTTTCCCTTTAGTTTGCATTTTACAGGTTTTAGGTGAAAAACATGGTTTTCCGGGCAATTATATTGAAGATTCCGGATGGGATTTGAAGTCTAGGGGTCAAGTTTGAAGGCTTAAAGGTCACTAGAAGGTAAAAAACCGAGTCCGAAAAGGAAAAGAAATCCAAAAACGCGTCTCTCGCCGACTGGAGCTCCCGGGCGATTCGCCTGGGATGTGGGGCGGTTCGCCAGGTGTGTGGGGTGACTCGCCCCACGCTTGCCGAACTCCTATATATAGTTGCTGTTTCTCTACGTTTTTTCATACTTTCTCAGACCTTTTTTCATACTTTTCTCATTAGTTTTAGGGAAGAATTCTCCAGAGCCTGTTCTGGGAATTCCTAGCATAGGAGATACTTTTTCTTATCGATTTGGAGCTTGTGAGATCGCGATTCTTCGGAGATTGACAACCTTCGGTAACATTGTATCTCAGATTTTTTTCTATTTATATTTATTTATCTTTCAACATGTTTTCATTCAATCTTGCTATGATTTCTGTTGATTGCATGACATCTATGAGTAGCTAAATATATCGTTGGTGATAGTATGTGATTTCTTAGCGAAGGGTTAATAATTATGATGATGGCGGTAAAGCGAATCAGACTTTGAGTTATTGCTCTATTTATTTGATCTATCTAAGCCCTCTATCTTCGTAGTGTTGAATAATAACGGAACACATTGGACAATTCATGATCAAAGATCTCTATGCAAAACGATCGGGTACTTCATGCATGATTATTAACCCACTATGCTTTGTATGATCATACTATCACTAACTTCCATTATCTTGATAAGAAAAAACCTGTGCTAAGTCGTTTGTTGATTTTATAGTTTAAGTTAGATTATATAAAACTAGTTATAGTCCTAAGAGATCGACACTCGAGGTTATTTTACTGCTACACTACGGTTTTCGTTGTAGTTGTGAATTGCCTTTGGCTAAATACAAATTTATTTGATTAATTAGAATCTGACAAATTCCGGTTCATCAAATTGGCGCCGTTGCCGGGGAACTATACTCCTTTTTTCTGTTTAGCTTATTTATATTTTCAGCATTCAATTCCCTACAGAAGAACAGGCTCTGGGGGTTTGCTCTCAGAAAATTTCACTTTCTTACCCTATTTCTTTCCCCCCTATCTTTTTCAGTAAATTCATCTAATCTGATCTTGGTTACCTTGCGTGCTTGTGCTCTAGAAGTTCTCGGTTACATTGTGTTTGTTTGCACTCTTTGTGTTTTTCTTTGTAAGATTTTGTTTTTCTTTTGTGGATTCTGCTCCTTGGTTTCTTGTTTCCTCTTGTGCGGAAACTAGTCATATGAAAGGATGAGTCAACCTCCGTTGCCCCGATATGTGATGCCTCGAGGGCCTTGCATAACATTGGATGACGATTGCAGGAATTATGACTTTGATCCTTCGTACTACTCCATTCTCTCCACGTTTTCAATGGGTGATGATCCAAGAGGGTTCTTAGACACGTACGAGGAAGGTGTGTTGAGGATACCTCGTGAGAATGAGGAGGGGGTTATTTTATCACATGAGCAACTTTGTATGAGAGGATTTATGGGAGCCTTGAAAGGGTACACTCGAAGATGGCTCAGAATCCTGCCGGAAGAATCGTTGCGCACTTGGGGTGAAGTAACCAGCAAGTTTCTGGAACATTGGGATAGGGACTCACCTCCCTGGACAAGGGCATGGACGTCTCGCTTCAGTAGTCAGCCACCAGAAATCGACATTGCCAATGAAGAGGAATGTGGAGAAGAATCCATTGATGAAGTCTCCTCAATACTTAGCTTGGATTCCACGTCCTTACTTGCGGATGTCGAAGTTGCTGGTCAAGAGGAAGTCGTGGAGGAAGTAATAACTGAATCCATTGCTTCACTTGAGTCAGAAGGTGATGGCGTGAGTTGTGTTGAGGTCGAGGAGCCAATCTCTGAAGATTTTGGTGTCTTTGAAGCAATTGTGGCAGATACTCTTGATCTTGACTCCTACGTTCTGGTCCATGCACCCACCTATGAGTCCCAAAGGAGTTTTGATCCTCTTTACTCTTTTTATTTTTCATCTGATTCCCTTAGTTATTTTTTAAATTTTGTGTTTCTTGGTTTTGTTAATTTTAGTTTTCAGGGAATCATAGACTTGCTTGAGCAGATACGGAGAGGAGCCAAGGATGGTTCCCAAGATGCTAGGAGTAATGGAACGGATGCACAAGATTCGTTTCCATTTGATAATGGATAACATTAGTGGTAAAGGTTTCTTGTAGTTTAGTTTTATCGCTTTCTTGCATTGCATGCATATTTATTTTTCGTGTGTTTTTGGTGATAAAATAAGTTTTAAGATGATAATTTTGCGTTTTGGGAGGAAAAAGGCGTCTCCAGAAGTCTGGAGATGCCAGGTGAACCGCCCCCCATGTGGGGCGATTCGCCTGGCCAAACCAGGCCGCCTGGGACGTTCTGGACGCCCCAGGCGAATTGCCCCCCACCTGGGGCGGTTCGCCCCGGGTGTCCAGAAACCCGGAGGTCCGAATTTTCATTCGGAATCCCGATTTTCTCTTATTATGCTAAATTATTGATCTTTTTACCTCTTTTGTCGCCCGTTTTGGTTTCTCACGAGTTTCCTTGAGTCATATAGGTTACAGGTACAAGTTAGCTCTCACCTTAAATCCACTTTCGACGTTCGGGACGAGCGACGACGTTCAGGTTTGGGGGGGGGGGGGGTTATCGCTGGCTATCTCTATACTTGTTTTGCTTATGATAAACTCATGAAACCCTTTGTTTGCATTTGCACGTTTACCGCTTTTTTAGTATTTAGTTGCATACACTACATTCATCCTAGTATAGTCTTGGATGTTTTATGTGGAGTTTATTGCCGAATTTTTTGAACTTTTTTATTGGGTAGATTAACTAATTATGACATTAATCATATGCTTCATCCCTATGAATTTGTTTGAGGTTCTCGCTTGGCTTGTCACATTTATGTTTGCACTTAGTTAAGCTTGGTAGTCTCGACATCACTTAGTGGTGTTTTCTCTACTGCGGTTCACGAAGGCCTTTATAATAGGATGATGCATGTTAGGATCTTATGGTTGTTTTCCCGAGTAATTATGTACCTAAGAGGCAACAAGTCTTCACCTTCCTTTGAGATTGCTAAATGCCTAGGAAGGAGGTAGTGTGAGATTGTGTGATCTTTTGTCTGCAACCTATTCTTTCGAATAGGTTTGGGGAGGGGGTTACGCTATCATTAGACTTGTTTTTCGATTTTGAGTGTGTGTTGTGAGTTTGTTTTCCTTTTTCGTAAAGTTTGTACTCCAACCTATTCTTTCGAATAGGTGTGGGGAGGTCGTTTGTGTGTCGTTGTAATTTCTTTTTCGTTGTGCTACTGCTGGCTAAAAAAAATCGAAAAAAAGAAGGAAAAAATTCCAGAAAAAAAAAATCTGGAAAAGAAAAGAAAAAAAGAAAAGACCCCAAAAAAGCAAAGAAGGGTCCAAAAAAAAAAGAGCCAAAAAGCAGTTTAGCAAAGTGTTTATCTCATTTTTCAATTCATGTAATGTTTGTAATCGAGTTGTAATTTTTTCTTTTGTTTGAGTGTCATCTGCTCTAGACCACCCTCGTCCTGCCATTCAGGAAGTGGTGAATAGCTTAAGGCTTTGCTTGAGAGATGGGTAGAATAGGGGAGTGTTATCTTTTTAGGGAACCCTCCTTCGTTTGATGAGAGCCAGTATTGGTTCGACCTCTTTGAGGAAAAGTCTTAACTTGGTGAACAGCAGTAAGTCCTCAGTTACATAGGCACGGGACAACCATTCATATTTTAACATGTTTCATTACGTCGTCACTGACTAGGTCCAGGTAGAGAATGTTACGAGAGACTATCTTGTTTGACATAAGTGCTTATGTGAATGTGTATGAGTCAATCGAGGCATTCTTCAACCTATATCCATGTTATGATTTGTATGGTTTTTGTTCATAAGTTTTTTGATAGATTCAATAGATTAGTTCATTTCATTTGGCATGAGACTCCATTTTTTGTGTTGCATTATTTTTTGCATTAGAGTGTAGCTTGGTTGCTTGAGGACAAGCAAAGGTTCGGTTTGGGGAGTTTGATGAACGTGTATTTTACACCTTCATTCGAGTCTTTTTTCACCTATTTTGCTATCCTCTATGTTAATTTAGCTATATTTTAGTGCATTTTATTAGAATAGTGTCACGTTTCCCTTTAGTTTGTATTTTACAGGTTTTAGGTGAAAAACGTGGTTTTTCGGGCAATTATATTGAAGAGAACGAAGAATCAGTGTTCCGATGACATTTTTGGAGTATCTAGAAGATTCCGGATGGGATTTGAAGTCTAGGGGTCGAGTTTGAAGGCTTAAAGGTCACTAGAAGGCAAAAACCGAGTCCGAAAAGGAAAAGAAATCCAAAAACGCGTCTCTCGCCGACTGGAGCTCCCGGGCGATTCGCCCGGGATGTGGGGCGGTTCGCCCCACACCAGGCGGCTCGCCCGGTGTGTGGGGCGACTCGCCCCACGCTTGCCGAACTCCTATATATAGTTGCTGTTTCTCTACGTTTTTCATACTTTCTCAGACCTTTTTTCAGACCTTTCTCATTAGTTTTAGGGAAGAATTCTCCAGAGCCTGTTCTGGGAATTCCTATCATAGGAGATACTTTTCTTATCGATTTGGAGCTTGTGAGATCGTGATTCTTCGGAGATTGACAACCTTCGGTAACATTGTATCTCAGATTTTTTTCTATTTATATTTATTTATCTTTCAACATGTTTTCATTCAATCTTGCTATGATTTATGTTGATTGTATGACATCTATGAGGAGCTAAATCTATCGTTGGTGATAGTATGTGATTTCTTAGCGAAGGGTTAATAATTATGCTGATAGCAGTAAAGCGAATCAGACTTTGAGTTATTGCTTTATTTCTTTGATCTATCTAAGCCCTCTATATTCATAGTGTTGAATAATAACGGAACACATTGGACAATTCATGATCAAAGATCTCTATGCAAAACGATCGGGTACTTCATGCATGATTATTAACCCACTATGCTTTGAATGATCATACTATCACTAACTTCCATTATCTTGATAAGAAAAATCTGTGCTAAGTCGTTTGTTGATTTTATAGTTTAAGTTAGATTAGATAAAGCTAGTTATAGTCCTTAGAGATCGACACTCGAGGTTATTTTACTGCTACACTACGGTTTTCGTTGTAGTTGTGAATTGCCTTTGGCTAAATACAAATTTATTTGATTAATTAGAATCTGACAAATTCTGGTTCATCATGTAGCTGTGTGCGTGCGTTGTTATGGGTGTGTTTGTTGGTGTGTGTGTGTTCGTGTTGTGTGTTGGTGATTTCTTTTTGTTCGTTTCTTCTGTATGTTCGTGTTGTGTGTGTGTGTTTTGTTCGGTGTGTATCTAAGGTAGTGTTTGGGTTTCTTGGAGTGTTTTCTTTGTGGATTGTGTGTCTCCGTTGGAAGTGTACGTGTTGGCTCTGTGGTTGGCTTCGAGTATCTATTAGTTTCACTTACTAGTCATTGTCCCTTCTCTGTTTGGACACTTTGGGTGGAAGTTTGTGTCTTGTGGTTGGCTTTGCTCTTGGATTATGTCTCTAGCGTTGGTTTTCTGGACGTCCTCTTTTGCTGCACTTGTTTGGTCATCTTGCGCCCAGCTTTGCTCTTTTCATATGGTTCTATGGAGGGTAGTGGTAGTGGATGTAAATGGGGACCAGTCCTTGTTTGCTGCTCAGTCCTTGTTTGCTGCTAGGTACCGGTCTGCTGGCTCCTTCAGTGTCGGGGGCTGTTGTTTCTCATCCCCCATAGTTGTGGGCTGGTTTTTGGCCTTTACAGTTTGTATTTTGGGCTTGGCGCTGCTAGTACTTGCCTGTGATGCTTTGTTCTCTCTTCTCTTATTGTCTTTGTTAGTAGGTTTTTCTCAACTTTTATCTTTTCCCTTGTCTAGAGAGGACTATCATGTATCTTCTTCCTATCGGTGATTGTTTCGTATCTGAACGGAGTTCATCATCTTTCTTTTCTCGCTAAGTTACCTAACCTTGCAAAGAAAGGTATTCCATTCCGTTGGACTTAACTAGAATTGGACTGTCAATTCACCACCCCTTTACTCTTGGCACCTTGCTAGTAAGAGTGATAAACTAGACGATGGGGTGGTTAAGTGTTGATACGGACATAACGGGTTTGAAGTTCGAACATGCTTTTAGTTTTCTCTTGGTTTAGGGTAGAGTTCTTAGTTGGAGTTTCGTTTATCTTTGTGTTTCTCCTTCTTTGTACATCCCTTATGCACTTTATGCTTATATTTGTACCTCCGGATCTATTTATATATGAGAATTTTGGCCGTTTCAAAAACAAAAACTACACTTCATTACATCACTCGGATGATAAAGATACTAAAACTTTAAGTTTTAAAATAAATATAGATTTTTATGTCCTCCCCTTCTTAAATAAAATTTCGTTCTCCAAACTTAAGATCATTACATTTCCATCGGGCAACTTAATAATCGGTAAACATCACTTGTTTCCCAATGAATTTTTCTATCTTACTGCAAAGGATCAAGATGAAGACCTCAGTTGGTTAAGGAAGATTCATGCCAATAAGGGAACTTCTGACACTCAGCTCCTATGGGTAGTACACTACAAAGATCTGAATGGTAAACCTCATCACTATACTGCCTGCAAGAATGCAAGAATAATTCAACTTGAAGTCCGCAAACTTCTTGAAATTATGAGAAGGACTGCATTGAATTTACTGCCCTTGCTAAAAAGAGTGTAAGAGATATTCTCATAGAATCCTCTGATGGACAACCTTAGAGATTCTTAAAAAGCTTTCCTTGTGTAATGATTGTAATAGTTATCTATGTTCTTTCTTGTAAAACTTCTACTGAAAGATAACTATCAGCAATCAACTTTTGATGACTCTTATTGGTTCTTGATTATGCAAATTACTTATGCTTACTGTTTTATTATTCAAGTATGTTTGCATTAATCAACTGATTTATTCAACATCAGGAACCTCTAAAAGGGTAACAATTCATTTAGCCATGGATTGCTATCATCAAAAAGCGGAAAATTTGTTAGGAAACTTTTAATTTTGATGAACAGAATACCATGCTAAATTAAGAACAGTCCATTGATTAGTACTCTTAGGGTCCATAGGAAATTAGAATTTTTAAAGGACATTGTAAAAGAGGAACATCTGCTGAAGACTTAGTATAGGTACTAGATAGGTTCTTTTGTCTGCTGATGATGTATGTTGTTTGCTGAAACAATCTATTGAAGTATAAGAAAAGATTTGAAGACAAGAAGACTTGAAATTTGCTAAGATTTGGTATCTATATAAGGCACATAGTAAAGTTAACTAAAGCATATATTTCAGCAAACCAGAAAACACCAGTGTTACACTTGAGTCTGCTGAGCTAATATAACTTGCTAAAGTAACTACATGTGACCTTACTTGCTGAAGTAGTACTTTCATTTGAGCTCCAAGTTTCAAACGTTGAAACAGGTCAAAGAGCATTAAATGAAAAGCATGACGTTCTGAAAAAGTTGAACACGCTTCTGACAGTACCTTTGTAGCAAGATAGTGACATTTTTTGGCTCCGGCTTAGAATTTTAAAATTCAAACGGCACCAAGAAATCACTATAAATAGAGACCCTTAGGCAGTGAAAGAAAGTGTGTCAACAACGTGATCTTACTCTCACTTGTGCTTTCAAACTCACATCTTTCTTAAGCTCACTACTGTCTAAAGACCTGACCCAAGACTTAAGCTTGAAACAAAAGATACTTGTGAAGTAGTAGAACTCTGGCTAAGAAATTAGTTAAGTGTTATTTCTCCTGAACAAGAAATAGTCTTGACACCCAGAAACAATATACTTGTAACTGAAAAGTTATTCAGTTGAGTTTCTCAAGATTACTTGGTTTTAGCTGAAAAGTTAATCTCATTGTGATCTTCACCCAAAACCTCTTTAACTGATAAAACACCCTTTTACAGGCGTGGAATTCAGGGGAACTAATCAAGCAAGGATTTGCTGATAAGTGTCCCAACTTTGGTGGAGAACAAGGTTTTAGTTCTCATGATAGTTTGGAAACAAAGCAAGGTTGCTTTGGTTTCTGGAATTCTAGTAGATTAGATGTTGTAAAGAACCACATCATCTATCTTAGTGAATTCAGTCCTATCAAGGACAAAGTGGACTAGTTGAGGGATTACGCCACCCTCAGATACCACTATAAAGTGTTTGTGTGATTTACTTACAGCATTTACATTTCAGCAAAGCTTTATTTTAGTTACTGCAGACTCTTTCAAAAAACTTTCACTCAGCAGACTTGATTTAGAGTTGTTTTGTTTAACCTGCTGAGTTGTTATTTTTGTCAAAATCACTTAAATCAAAAGACTTCCGTTCTCTGATTACTTAAGTATTGGCAAAGCTTATTACTGAACAAGTATTAAGCACCTTACTAAGAAACATTATTAAGTATCAGCATAAGCTTTTTACTGAAAAGTAAAGCACCTTGCTGATAAAGTTTTAGATGATGAAAAAGTGTTAGAGACTATTCACCCTCCCCCCCTCTAGTTTCTATTTGTTGTCTAAAGGGACCAACATCGATCGATGAGGAGTGGTGGTGGTGAGCGGAGGTGAGCCTATTGTGGTGGTGGACTAGGAATTTGATAAATCAAAATGGGGAAGAAGAGGGGGAATCGCGTCTGTATATAACTTCGTAGCGACGGATAAGGTCATCCGTCGCTCTGTATTTATTTTATTTTATTTTCCATCTTTCCTTATTAAATTAACCAGTATGGTCAACGAGTTTAGCGACGGATGACGTCATCCGTCTCACCTATAGAGACGGATAGACCTGATCCGTCGCTAAACATGAGTCGAATTGGGTCTCTAAAGGCACGAACAGAGCTTAGAGCTTAGATCCATCGTTAAATAGCAACGGGTTGCATCCTTATCTACTGATCCGTCGCTAAATATCTGATTTCTTGTAGTGCACACTCACTCCAATGAGTATAACTCCAAACGCATGCTAGTCTCAATCCCGTCATTCAGACCCCCGTCCGGGTTGACCTTCGACTAGGGAGAGTTTGGGATATATGATGTTTCACATAGGTCCCACAACTATGTGATAATCCATATTATCTTCTGGGAACATGTTTTGATATTGATACAAACAACCAGATAAAGATATGACATGTGTTTGCCTAGTGTAATTACATACATAAGAAACATAAACATGAATAAACAAACATATACTCCCTCCGTCCCGGTGAGAAGCCTACGTTTGCTTTTTGAAACGGTTTTTGTTAGGACACTTGTAATTTTGATGAGCAATTAACCATGCTAAATTAAGAACAGTCCAGTAACTAGTACTCTTAAGGTCCATCGGAGTTTAGAATTTTAAGGACATTGTAAAAGAGGAACGTTTGCTGATGACTTAGTTAGGTATTAGATAAGTTATTTCTTTTGCGTATGATGTATTTTATTTTCTGAAAAGAAAATATCTTATTGATGCTTAGCTTTAATGAATCTTATTTTCTGAAAAGAAAATGACCTATTGAAGCATTTGCTGAAGATATATTTTGTTTATTACAAACAAATTATTAAAGCAAATAAGAAACCGGTCAGAATCTTGAAGACTTTTGAAGATCTGAAGATTTGAAGACTTGAAGACTTGAAGCCTTGAAGATTGTTGAAGACTGGTAAGGCACGTGTTTTCTCAGAAAGTGGAATGTTCAACAACAGCATTGCATAAGTGAAAATCTGAAAGACAGAGTAGGTTGTGCTTGCTGAAACTGAGACTGAACACTTGCTGATGAACATATGTGACCTCTTGCTGAATGTACGATAATTTGCGCTCCAATGTTACTGTTTGAATTATATTCAAATGTGCATTTAATGCAAAGCTTACACGCAAAGGACATGAAGACTAGAAGACAAACAAAGTCGTTGCTGAAAGTACAAAAGCAAGATAGTGACATGTTAAGGAACAAAAGCCTTAGGATTTGAAATTCAAACGGCTCCTTACTTGCACTATAAATAGAGGTCATCCGGCAAAGAGTTGAAGTGTGTCAACAACGTGATCAAACTCTCACTTGTGCTTAAAAACTCACAAACCTTCAATCACTCTTACTGCCATTGATCCGTTCCAAGACTTAAAGCTTGAAAAAGCTACTTGTGAAGAAGTAGAACAAACTCGGCTAAGAAATTAGTTTAGTGTTCTTTCTTTCGAACAAGAACAAGTCTTGACACCAGAAACAATCAAACTTTTTTACTGCAAAGTATTCCAAGTTGTGTTTCTTAGATTACTTGTTGTAACTGAATAAGTTATAATTAAGTCATCTCACCCCAAAACTCTCTAACTGAAAATACACCCTTTCAGGCGTGATATTCAGGGGGAACTTAATCAAGCATAGTTTTGCTGATTAAAAGTACCAAGTTTGGTGGAGAACAAGGTTGAGTTCTCTAGTTTAGGTTGGAGACAAAGCAAGTGTGCTTTGGTTTCTGTTGAATCGCTTTAGATAGGAGATTGTAAGGAACCTCAATCATATCTTAGTGGATTCAGTCCTAGAAAGGACAAAGTGGATTAGTTGAGAGATTACGCCACTCTCAGATACCACTATAAAAGCGTTTGTGTGATTTACTTACTACATTTAGCTTTCAGCAAATTATATCTGTTTGTACACAGTCACTCACTTCACTTGCTGAAAACTCTTTACTTGATGAAAGAGCACTTATTGTTTCAAAGACTTCCGCTCTCTGATTTCAAGTATCAGCAAACCAAGCTACTGTAAAGTAACTTACGCTTTCTCAGAAAGTTAAGTATCAGCAACCTCATTACTGAAAAGTAATAAGTACTTGCTGAGAAAGTTTTTAAACGACGAAAGTTTGAAAAGACTATTCACCCCCCCCCCCCCTCTACTCTTTCTTGTTGTTTAAAGGGACCAACAAGTGGTATCAGAGCAGGAGGTTCTTTAGCCTTCTGCACTGAACCTAGATCCCCTTAAGTGCTTTCCGTAAATCACTCTCACTTGATCAGTTTGGTAGTGCTTTGCTGACAGGATGTCTTTAGGAGATGCTCCCTTGTTGAAGCTGGAAAATTACGAGAAATGGCGAAACAACATGATGCTACATCTTGAGGCCATTAGTGATGAGATGGTAACCGTCATTAATGATGGACCTATCAAGATCACTAAGATTGAAAGGAGTTTCCCTCACAAGACCACTGAAGCTGGGAAGGAAACCATCCTTGGCGAACCATCAGATACTGTTGTGCCAAAACCAAGAGAGGAATGGACTTCTGACGAAGCTAAGAGATTCCGTCTTGATGGCCAAGCAAGAAACATCATCATCATATCAACTCCGGATACCATACAGTGCAAACTGTGGGGTGCTAAGACTGCAAAGGAAGCTTGGAAATTGGTTCAAGATCTTTGTGCTGGATCTGACAAGACCAAGGAAAACAAACTTGAAGTACTTAAATTAAAGTTTCAAAACTTTAAGCAAGGTGCTAACGAGTCACTGGAAGACTTGGACTTCAGATTCACAACTCTTGTTAGTGAAATGGCAGCGCTGGGTGTTGGAAATCTTTATTCAGATTCTGAGAAAGTGAAAACTATCATCAGAAGTTTGAATCAAGAATGGATCCATACTCAGAATTTCTATTATAATCAAGGAATGCCTGACATTACACCAACAGAGTTGTTCTCTCATCTTGCTACTGTCAATTATGAGACAAAGCAAAGAGAAAATGTGTTTGCTGAAAAATCGCAAAACATTGCTCTTGCTGCAAAGCCGTCGTCTTCTGAAAAGAAGAATGATAAAGAGCCTGCTGATGAAAATGCTTTAGTTGTTAAAAACATGAAGAAGTTCATCAGTAAGGAACTTGAAAGGCGAAAAGCAAAAGAGAAGCTGAAAAAGCATCTTGGTAACAACTACCATAAGTACAAGAATGATACTAGCTCGCTAAACAAGCAAGCTACATCTTCAGAAGAACCAGCAGTTGGAAATGATCTATGTTTTACTGCAAAAAGCCTGGACACTTCAAAGCTAATTGCCTTTTGCTGAAAGGCAAGTCTGCTGAAAAGAAGAAGAAGTCAAAAGAGCTTTCATTGCTGAAGAAAAGAAGAAGCTTCAAGCAAAAATCGATGCATTGTGTATTGATACAAGCTCAGAAACAGTGAGGATGAAAGTTCAGACACCGACGATGAAGAAGCCACTCTAGACGTGGAGATTGGCAAAGAAGTGTGTGGAATAGCTATGGAAGCTTATCCAGATGTGTCGAACTACGAATTCCGCCTCATGGCCGGTCAGGTAAATAACTCTACCTCTGACTCAGAATCAGAAAGTGAAGACGAGATTGACCTTGACAAGATTCAAGGAGAAATCGAAAGATTTGAGAAAACTCTCAGCAAACAGCAAGAGAAACTTCAACTTGCTGAAACTCTGACCAAGCAAACAACTGAAAAGTATGTTTTGCTGAAGGAAGAGACAGAAGAAAAGGATGCTGAAATAAGGCGTCTTAAGAAGTTGATTGCTGAGGCTGCAGAGAAAAATTCTCAAATGGCATTAGAATTGGAAGAGTATCAGTCCTCAATTCTAAAGTTACTTGCTGAAATCCAAGAGATGAAAAAGATGAAAATCAATTTCAAATCCTATGTGGAAGCAAGTAATACGCTGACTGAACTAAACTCTTACTTGAGAGATCCATCTCAGAAAGAAGGTTTAGGAGCAACGTGTGAAGGTGATAACGTAGAAATCTTGAGAAAAGATAAATCACCTATCTCCTTTGTACGTGCTACTGATAGTAGTCCACCAGTGATCTATCAGTTTGGTCAAACTAAGGTTGCTGAAACATGCAATCAAGTACCTATGACCATAAAGCCCGCTGTTGCTACTCAAAGTAACAAGACTTTAAAAGGAAAACAGGTTGCTGAAAAGCAAACTGGAAAGAAAAAGAATGCCGTGAAGCATTCCGCCAAACAAGTTGCTGAAAAGCAAGTTGTTAAGACTAAAGGAAAGATTACCAAAAGTAATCAGAAGTCCTTTGCTGACAAACCTGAATCAAGTAAGGTTGCTGAAGCTAAAGCTCAGCATTCTCCAAAGAGTGGACTCGGTTTCAAAACCAAGCAAAGTCAACTCTTTCATGAGTATAAGCAAAGTCAGCAAAGATACTTCAAAGAGATGAAGAAAACCAAGCCTAAGAGTTCTGAAAAGACTCCCAATGCTAGGACTAGAAGGAACCTTGCTAGAAAAGAACTTATTGAAAAGTATGTTCAGCAAAAAGGTCAACAGAGCAAGACACCACATCAGAAAGTGGATTTGACCAGCACGAGTCAAAAGTCTTTCAGCTCAAATCCTCCTAGTTCCTCAACAAGTAGAAAACAAGTCAAAGTTGAAAAACTTCAGACTTGGGTTTCCACTGGACGCATTCTTGAACATGTTAATGGACATCCATCATTGGATAATTAACTTGTTTGCTCTTGATTGTGCAGACTGCAGCCACGGAGACAAACGATGCAATCTGGCACTTTGATAGTGGTTGTGGAAAGCACATGACGGGCAACAAGAATAACCTTATAAACTATAGACGGTGGTCTAAAGGTCCAACAATAAGGTTTGCTGGTGGAGGATCCGGATCTACAAAAGGCTATGGTGATGTGAAGTTGGGATGCATAACCATTTCTGGAGTTCTTTATGTCAAAATCTTAAGTTTAACCTTTTCAGCATGAGTCAATTTGCTGACAAAGGATACTTCATCGAAATTAAAAGTGATGAATGTAAACTTGTAGATTTTGAGACTAAAAAGGTTATAATGATTGCAAGAAGATCAGGAGGCTTGTACACTGTTGATTGGTCTTCAGCAAACGTTGAAAAATGCCTTGTCTCAGATCATGATTGCCTTGCTGAAAAAGCATGGTTATGGCATAAACGAACAAGTCATCTAAACTTCAAGACGTTGAATAAGCTGTCTAAAAAGGCACTTGTAGTTGGATTACCTTGGGTTACTTTTAAGAAGGATGGTGTTTGCAATGCATGTCAGCAAGGAAAGCAAACCAAATCTTCTTTCAAGAACAAGGCAGTACCGTCAACTACAAAACCTTTACAACTCTTACACATGGACTTGTTTGAATCCTCTTCAACAAGCTATGCTAGTAAGAAGTATGGTCTAGTCGTGGTAGATGACTATTCAAGATTCACTTGGGTAGTGTTCATCAAGCACAAATCTGAAACCAAGACTGAAATACCTAACTTGTTGAATAAGCTTGAAGTCATGAAAAATGACAAGGTAAAAGTTATAAGGACAGACCATGGTACTGAGTTTGTAAACCAGTACATAACTGAATATTGTACCTCCAAAGGTATTCAACATCAGTTATCCTCAGTAAGGACACCACAGCAAAACGGTGTTGCTGAACGGAAGAATCGTACCCTGAAAGAAGCCGCAAGAACAATGCTTGCTGACACTGAAATAAGTGAAGCTTACTGGGTTGAAGCGATTAATACCGCCTGCTATACTCAAAATAGATGTTTGATTACTAAGGAATACAACAAACTCCTTCTGAATTGTTTATTGGTAGACCTCCTAACATCACTCATCTAAGAGTATTTGGTTGCAAGTGTTTCGTTCTTAACAATGGTAGAGAATACCTAAGAACATTTCAACCAAAGGCAGACGAAGCGATATTCTTGGCTACTCCTTGCATAGTAAAGGTTATAGAGTTTACAACAAAAAGGCACAAAAGATTGAAGAATCTGTGCATGTTGTATTCTACGAAAAGTCACAAGGTGTGCCTGCTGAAGAAGAAATATCAGAATGTATGAAAAAGCTAATCATACATGAGCAAAGAACTGAATCTGATGCTAGGCAAATTAAGTCAATTGAACTAAATGATGATTCTGACAATGACTCTCCTCCCCCGAGTCATGACAAGATAAATATAGTTCACGACAAAGAATTTCCAGCAAAAGATGCGGTTGCTCCGGAAGTTGCTGAAATTACGCAATCTCCACAGTCTGCTGATGAATTACCTCAATCCAGCAATGCTCAACAAGCAGTTGCTGACGAACAAATCTCAGCAGAGACACAAATTCCCAGTAGTATTGAACAAGTACATACTGAAGAGTCACATGCTGATGAGCAAACATATCCTGATCCAACAAACAGGAAGCCTGTTAATAAATGGATTAGAGATCATCCCTCTACGGATATGATTGGCGATATTAATAAACGCCAAGTGACTAGATCCAAAGCTACTCAAGGACTTCCTGAAGAAGCAACTGTCGTAGAAGTAGAATCTTTATTCTCTTGCTTTGTTTCAGAAATTGAACCTAAAACCATAGAAGAAGCTTTGAAGCATTCTGAATGGATAAAGGCAATGCAAGAAGAATTGGATCAATTTGAAAGAAACAAAGTCTGGAAACTTGTGCCACTTGCTGAAAATAAGAAAGCTATTGGTACAAAGTGGGTGTTCAGAAACAAGCTGAGCGAGTCTGGTGAAGTAACAAGAAACAAAGCACGCTTAGTTGCTCAAGGTTACTGTCAGACTGAAGGATTGGACTATGATGAGTCTTATGCTCCAGTTGCAAGATTGGATGCAATTAGGCTTTTCTTGGCCTTTGCTGCTCACAATGACTTCATTGTTTACCAAATGGATGTTAAGAGTGCATTCTTAAATGGTGAACTTGCTGAAGAAGTCTACCTAGAACAACCCCCTGGCTTTGAACTTCCCTCAGAAACCAAGATGGTATATAAGCTTCAGAAAGCTGTATATGGTCTAAAGCAAGCACCAAGAGCATGGTATGATACCTTAGCTAAGTTCTTGCTGGAAAATGGTTTCAAGAAAGGTGAAGTTGACAAAACTCTTTTTACCATGAACCATGATGGTAAATTAATCTTAGTTCAAATTTATGTGGATGACATAATTTTTGGATCTAAGGACAAGCAACTTTGTGATGATTTTGCCAAACTCATGACAAATAAGTTTGAAATGAGTATGATGGGAAAATTGAATTATTTCCTAGGGTTGCAAGTCAAGCAACTCAAAGATGGAATATTCATAAATCAAGCAAAGTATGCGAAAGAAATGCTCATAAAGTTTAGGATCAAAGAGGATGAGAAACCTGAAAAGATCCCTATGAGTGTTGGTACCAAATTGGGCTATACTAAAGAGGACAAAAGTGTTGAAGAACACAAGTATAGGAAGCTCATTGGTTCCTTGTTGTATTTAACAGCAAGTAGACCTGACATTCAGTATGCTGTTTGTGTGTGTGCAAGATTCCAATCGGATCCAAGAGAATCACACTACAAAAAGGCAATTAAAATACTGAAATATGTTAAAGGTACAGTCAATGTTGGATTATGGTATCCAAAAGATTCTGGACTTGAATTGGTTGGCTATTCTGATGCTGATCATGGTGGATCAACTCTTGATAGAAAAAGTACCTCTGGAACTTGTCAGTTTTTGGGTACTAGATTAATATCATGGTTCAGCAAGAAGCAAACGTGTGTCGCCAATTCATCTACTGAATCTGAATACATTGCAGCTGGTTGTTGCACAGCTCAAATCCTATGGATTCAGCAACAATTAAGAGATTATGGTATTTCTGCAAAGAAAACACCAATCTTTTGTGATAATACAAGTGCTATTGCAATTACGCAAAATCCTAAGTTTCACTCTAGGACCAAGCACATTGATATTAGACATCATTTCATTAGAGATCATGTGGAAAAAGGTGATATTGAGGTTGTGAAAGTAGGTACTGAAGATCAGCTTGCTGACATCTTTACAAGCCCCTACCGGATAATAGGTTCGCAATG
>CM051456.1:100509697-100620069 GCA_028274465.1 Plantago ovata | reverse complement strand
CACTCTTACTGCCATTGATCCGTTCCAAGACTTAAAGCTTGAAAAAGCTACTTGTGAAGAAGTAGAACAAACTCGGCTAAGAAATTAGTTTAGTGTTCTTTCTTTCGAACAAGAACAAGTCTTGACACCAGAAACAATCAAACTTGTTTATTGCAAAGTATTCCAAGTTGTGTTTCTTAGATTACTTGTTGTAACTGAATAAGTTATAATTAAGTCATCTCACCCCAAAACTCTCTAACTGAAAATACACCCTTTCAGGCGTGATATTCAGGGGGAACTTAATCGAGCATAGTTTTACTGATTAAAAGTACCAAGTTTGGTGGAGAACAAGGTTGAGTTCTCTAGTTTAGGTTGGAGACAAAGCAAGTGTGCTTTGGTTTCTGTTGAATCGCTTTAGATAGGAGATTGTAAGGAACCTCAATCATATCTTAGTGGATTCAGTCCTAGAAAGGACAAAGTGGATTAGTTGAGAGATTACGCCACTCTCAGATACCACTATAAAAGCGTTTGTGTGATTTACTTACTGCATTTAGCTTTCAGCAAATTATATCTGTTTGTACACAGTCACTCATTTCACTTGCTGAAAACTCTTTACTTGCTGAAAGAGCACTTATTGTTTCAAAGACTTCCGCTCTCTGATTTCAAGTATCAGCAAACCAAGCTACTGTAAAGTAACTTACGCTTGCTGAGAAAGTTAAGTATCAGCAACCTCATTACTAAAAAGTAATAAGTACTTGCTGAGAAAGTTTTTAAACGACGAAAGTTTGAAAAGACTATTCACCCCCCCCCCCCTCTAGTCTTTTCTTGTTGTTTAAAGGGACCAACAGTTTTTAATGAGAGGTTTTTTTTTATAGTAATTTATCAATATAGAATGGAATGTGGGTCAATATTTAAATGGTAGTGGTGGGGAAAAGGATTAAAGTAAAGTGTGAATGTGGGGACAATGATTAAAGTAATATAAATGGTATGTGGGGTACCTTCCAAAAATAGAAACGTAAAGAATTGATTGGGAGGGACCAAAAAGGAATACGTAAAGAAATGAGCGGGACAGATGAGTATATATTACGTTCATTGTGATGTAGTACATATAGTCCTCAAATGTGGTTGTCTCTTGGACATATTACTAACAGTTATCACATTCCACCTATGTTTTTTTAAATCCGGTCAGACTGATGAACCGATAGTGACTGGTTCAAAAGTATCCCGGTCCGACCATTTTGGGGGCGTCCGGTTCCTATTTTCAAAACATAGCATTCTACCCTCCTTAACATAAGTTTTGTTCCAAAAACTTGAATCAAATACACTTCATTATGAGGAGGGAGGGTTAGGTTTTAAGAACCTTGCTTCCTTTAATTTAGCACTTCTCGGGCTTTGGGGTTGGAGATTGTTAGAAGGTGGAGAGGACCTTTGGATCAAAATCATCTCCTCAAAATATGGAGATATATGGAATTGTGTGGAAATTTTGGAAAATGGGAAAGAGGAACCGGTTGTTGATCGGATTGGTGGAAGGATATCATAAAGTGGATGATGTCTAAAGAGTGGTTCAAAAGTAATGTTATAAAGAAGGTGGGAGATGGGAGGAAAACTTTGTTTTGGACGGAACAATGGTGCGATAAGGAAAAGTGTTTGAAGGATTTATTCCCAAGACTTTATAGACTTGAGACCAATAAGGAGGTTAAGGTGTGTGATAGACTAAGTTAGGTGGATCAATAGGTCTTTTTCTCTTGGAGTTGATCGAGAACTCTTAGAGGAAGAGACTCGAGTCAAGTGGATGAACTTCAATCAAAGTTGAGTACCTCTTTCCATGGGGAAGTGGGTAGCGATGGTTGGGTTTGGCTTCACGGCATTTCGGATATGTATTCGACAAAGGAAGGTTACGTGGTAGCTAGTGAGCTAGTAGGACCGACTTCGTTAAGGAGATGGGCAAAAGTGGTGTGGAACAAGTTGGTTCCTTTAAAAGTGAGCATTTTTGTGTGGAAATTGATTCAAGATAAGATCCCTTCCAAAGTAAATCTCAAGAAGAGGGGCGTTTTCTTCACTAATGATGATGTGAGTTGTTCGAGATGTGAAGGAGTAGTTCAGCATTCGTGGCATATCTTTGGACCTTGCATTTTTGCTTACCAAGTTTGGGAGTCTTTGTTTGCTTGGCTCAATTTGCCAAATCTTTTGGGTTCCAATTTGGAGGAAAACTTGGAGAATCTCACGAAGTGGGGGAAGAGTGTCGATAGAGAGGGGTGGCTTGTAATTTGATTTTGTACTATTTGGGCGCTTTGGAAGGATAGAAACGATTTAATCTACAAAGGTGTTGAGTGGAACAAGTGGCAAGTTTTGGAAAAATAAAGACACAAAGTTGGGTTTGGTTAAAAGGAAAAGGCAAGTTAAGCTCTCACAATCGGGTGGAGGAATGGTTATCGCATCTGTTTGTATTCCTTGAGACTTAGAACGTTTTCTTAGGAGGTTCCAAGGGTCGAAACTGGAGGTTCTTACTTTGCTACTTGAGGTGTCCTAGAGTTGAGTTGGAGCCTGATGGAGAACTTTCACTACACTATTACACGTGTTCACTTTTTCTAACTTTTTTTGTCTTGTTTAAGTTTTTGAGAGTTTGTGTTTGCCGCACTCTTGGTGTTTGTGTTGGTTCCTGTTACTTTGTGGCGTTTTTGTGGCTACTGTTTCCCGGTGTGGCTGTGTGCGTGCGTTGTTATGGGTGTGTTTGTTGGTGTGTGTGTGTTCGTGTTGTGTGTTGGTGATTTCTTTTTGTTCGTTTCTTCTGTCTGTCCGTGTTGTGTGTGTGTGTTTTGTTCGGTGTGTATCTAAGCTGGTGTTTGGGTTTCTTGGAGTGTTTTCTTTGTGGATTGTGTGTCTCCGTTGGAAGTGTACGTGTTGGCTCTGTGGTTGGCTTCGAGTATCTATTAGTTTCACTTACTAGTCATTGTGTCTTGTGGTTGGCTTTGCTCTTGGATTATGTCTCTAGCGTTGGTTTTCTGGACGTCTTCTTTTGTTGCACTTGTTTGGTCATCTTGCGCCCAGCTTTGCTCTTTTCATATGGTTCTATGGAGGGTAGTGGTAGTGGATGTAAATGGGGACCAGTCCTTGTTTGCTGCTAGGTACCGGTCTGCTGGCTCCTTCAGTGTCGGGGGCTGCTGTTTCTCGTCCTCCATAGTTGTGGGCTGGTTTTTGGCCTTTACAGTTTGTATTTTGGGCTTGGCGCTGCTAGTACTTGCCTGTGATGCTTTGTTCTCTCTTCTCTTATTGTCTTTGTTAGTAGGTTTTTCTCAACTTTTTTCTTTTCCCTTGTCTAGAGAGGACTATCATGTATCTTCTTCCTATCGGTGATTGTTTCGTATCCGAACGGAGTTCATCATCTTTCTTTTCTCGCTAAGTTACCTAACCTTGCAAATAAAGGTATTCCATTCCGCTGGACTTAACTAGAATTGGACTGTCTATTCGCCACCCCTTTACTCTTGGCACCTTGCTAGTAAGACTGATAAACTAGACGATGGGGTGGTTAAGTGTTGATACGGACATAACGGGTTTGAAGTTCGAACATGCTTTTAGTTTTCTCTTGGTTTTGGGTAGAGTTCTTAGTTGGAGTTCCGTTTATCTTTGTGTTTCTCCTTCTTTGTGCATCCCTTATGCACTTTATGCTTATATTTGTACCTCCGGTTCTATTTATATATGAGAATTTTGGCCGTTTCAAAAAAAAAAATACACTTCATTACATCACTCGGATGATAAACATACTAAAACTTTAAGTTTTAAAATAAATATAGATTTTTATGTCCTCCCCTTCTTAAATAAAATTTCGTTCTCCAAACTTAAGATCATTAGATTTCCATCGGGCAACTTAATAATCGGTAAATTTGCAAAACCACAGAGCAATCAAATAAGTCCCACTACTTCTTCTGGTCCGGAAAGCACATTCATAACTGATGGGACGTGATTTTCCCTTGGGAGACAAAACAAATAATGGCATAAAACTCACCCTCCGGGACTTCAATGGCAGGAGCTGATGGAGGTAGGATCCTTCCACTAGGGGTCGTCTCGTTCCTTCTTGATAAATCGCCGCCTTCTTGCCGTCTGACGTCTGAACCTTCTAGTGTGACTCCCCACTCTTCTTGAACCGAACTGGACTTCCGATCGTATTTCTCCGACTGATACCTACCTGTGGGGGGGGAGGGTGTGCATATGTTGCCTGTTCTGCCGTTTGGTCAAACCGGTTTGGAAGACTTTACTTGAAGGTGGATGAAGACCTACCTTATTAACATCATGGAGTGCGTGTATGTGAAGTGTGATTCCGGATGTAACAGTGAGTATAGTATAACAGTGCTGAAGAATATTTTTCCAAGATGAACTCTTGTTGTTGCCTTGAGCTCCCCACCAAAAAGACTCAAGGCTCTACTTGTGAAGTGAAGTTCTTGAAAGTGTTGCCCTAATGTGTTTTCCACCTTAGCTTTCTCTATGGGAACCACCACTACAAGAATACAACCATTTAGCGACGGAATAGTAGATACGGATAGCAACCGTCGTTATTTAGCGACGGATGAACACGAACTGCGCTCTAAGCTCAGTTCGTTCCAAGAAACATCTATCGCGTTCTAATTAGCGTCGGATGAGATTTATCCGTCGCAATAGTGGAGACGGATAAAGTTATCCGTCGCTAAATCTGTTGACCAAGCTATTTTTTATGAAGAAAAAATCGAAAAAAAATAAATAAATAAATATATAGCGACGGATGAGTTCAGCCGTCGCTACGTCTTCATATTCAGACGGGTGACCTTTCTTCTTCCTCATTTTTGCGTTTCCCATTTTTCTTTCTCTCGCTTCTTCTTCTTCTTAGGCTTCTTCGATCCATGTCCAAACTCAACCAATTCAAGCAAAGTTTAGCTGAAATCAAAGCGTATCCAACAAGGAGTTCGAATCCCTAAATTTTGAGGTTTTTCAACAATTTGAAAGGTAATTAACATAACCCTAAATTTTGGGTTTTGTTTTTTAATTTGTTGCTCATTTTGATTTTGATTTTGATTGAATTTGTCCTATGTTTATTGGAGGCTAGGGTACGAGCAGCAAGGCACCTCCACCGCCACCGCCACCGCGCTGGACCGCCACCAACACTTCCTTTCTCCCTCTCTTCCCAATTTAAAAGGTTAGTAAACCTAACTGTACTTTTAATTTCAGTTTATTAATTTTAATTTAGGGTATGTTAATTTTAATTTAGGGCTTAGGGTTTTTTGATTGAATTTGTTAATTTAGAAACTTGTTAATTGTTAATTTAGGGTTTAGGTTTACTTCTTTTCCTCTCCATTTCCTCTACTTCACTGCCTATTCTTTTTTTTTTTTTTTTTTTTTTTTTTTTTTTTTTTTTTTTTTTACGTACATAGTTGAAAACCATTATGAAAATTGTTAATGCTTAATGTAACTCAATTCTTAATTAACTCAATAAGCAAAAAGAAACAAAATGATTAATTAACTGAATAAGAAAAAGAAATGTGACTGCAACGAACAAAGATTAGAAAGATAGAAAATATAAAAAGTTAAATTTTTATTAATAATATAGTTTACATATAAGTTTCATCCATCAATAGTTAATTTTAGTCACTATTCATCCCCTCGTCCTCGTCCTCGGAGCTTGACTCCTCATTCAAGAGCGATCAGTCGGTGACATCCTTTGGATCGACAAGCTGTTGTTGACATAGCTTGCAGAAGACTCCTTGGTCTTCGAATTACTCAACCTCCTTGTGCTCACAAGGGGGAGGAGTATGATATTTGGGAGGAGTTGGAGGAAACGCCTCTTTCAGAGCTTCCTCCAATTCAGCCCATATCTTGGGCTCAACTTGTGGTAGGGGAGAAGGGGGTGGGGGGGGTGGGAAGGGGGTTGTATCTTCGAACCTAAATTTGTTAGGGTTTTCCATAGTTGTGTGAGAATATGTTAAAATTATGTGCCTTTTATAGTTGGTCTTGCGAATTTTAAGGGACAAAATACACTTTATTATGCATGTATTTATGTACACATTCATGTATAGGTAAAAATTTATATAATTATGACCATGTATGGGAAAAATTTATGAGACATATATATGTTCCATGCATATATTCGTAGTATTTGTAATATGTTAATATTAATCCGTTTTAAAAATAAAAATGTTAATATTGATAAACATTTTATATAAGCTATAAACTGAACTAATACGTTTACAATCGATCATTGTGAATCATGTAATCATGATTCACAATTAGGGAAGCTATGTAAAGACAGAAACAAGAAGAATGAGATCCACCATTACAAAAGAAACATAGTACTACTGGTAATTAAAAAAATAGTATGTTCCCAAGAAAGGTGCCTGGATCTTTAGGAGCTTGAAGTCTCCATCCTAAAAAAATAATGACTAAAGATGGAGACTTCAAGCTCCTAAAGATCCAGACACCTTTCTTGCCCACATACTACATTTCTTTTGTAATCATGTAAACCATATATATAGATTGATGACTAGAAGTTTAGTTAAATATGGTATGGTGTGGTTTGCATGCATAAAAAATACAACCACATTGGCCTTCGAATACGCGATCACTTCCATTACTAGATAGTGTCGGTGTGTCCGAGGGACATTGTGTTTGTACTTCGGTAATCATGTAAACTATATATTCTTAAGAAGTTGTATATATACTGGCCTTAGATAAGTTATTTGATAAGCTAGACTTTCTTTTTTGTTACAAGGTCTATCATGGTTCATACTTAACTTTTATACATACAACCACAATGAACGGGGATGGTCAAGCACAGCCCCAGGGCGGCCCTCGGCTGATCAATGGGAAACCAGTACTGTCCATTATGGAGAGGGTTCTAAGTAAGTTCTTAATAAGTTGGTATTTAATTGTTTTTATATATAGTTGCCGGTACTCTATTTTTTAATCTTTCAAAATGTTTGGCAGGTTTCACCCATCTTTAGCTATTAGAATGATCACAGTGATTATGAAAAGAGAGTTGTTGACGCCTCCTGGGAGTGGCGGAGAAAGGTGGGTTGCGGTTCCTCTTCCCGTCAAGGAGCACTTTTTCGAAGAATTCAAGGTACTTTACTATCTTTACTTGAATATTTCTAAATTTTGCTTTCTGGGCATTGCCTTTACTATATCTGCGTACATTATCTATTCTTGGGGCATTGCCTTTACTATATCTGTTTGGAATGCACGTAGTTGGCATGACTTATAACTGATGTTGGATTGTTGCAATGTTGCTGAAATACTACTATATCCCTCCTGCCAATACAAAGGAGATATGGAATGAATTTAACATCAAGGCGGAACGCATCCACAGGCATATGATTTCTGAGGCCAAGGAGAAGCACTTTCGGGACAAAGAATGGGTTTGGTACATTAATCCGGACCATCAGGCGCTGTGGGATGAGATGTTTGAGAACCACGTGACCCGTGAGCAGGCACATAATGATGGGGCGTTGCAGACTGAAGGTGTCGGTTGGGTAGTGGAGAGCTCGTAGGATTAGTACTTTATTATTTTTTTTAGGATTGTTAGACCATCTCCGTACATTTTAGGATTCTCGTTAGTTTTAATGCTTATCTTCGTACCTTTTAGTTTGTTTGTACGTACACTTTTAGTTTTTTTTAATGAAATATAGATTCTCGTAAAATGAATCAATCGTATATATTTGATGGGCGTACTCAATTTGAGCTGGAATAACAAACATAAATTAAATAAAAATAAAAAGAATAAAAAAAATAAATAAATAACGTTAGGACGGATGATTGTATCCGTCGCCACATTCCCTTCGTCCGGGAAAGGACACGTGTCCCTTTATTTTAATGACGGATTATATTATCCGTCGCTATATATAGATACAGATAAAATCATCCGTCTCTAAGTTGGTCAACGACAAAAACTGGCGACGGATAAGTTAATCTGTCGATATAGTTAGCGACGGATAATATAATCCGTCTCTTTATTTTTAGCGACGCCACTTTTTGCGACGTCCTACGTAGCAACGGAACGTCCGTTGTTAATGGGCGAAAGCGACGGATCGCTACCGTATAGCGACGGATGTGTCATCCGTCGCTAAACCCGGTTTTTCTTGTAGTGCACTCCTTTTATAGACCTTAGAGGATCACATGTCGTTGCCACAACAACAGTTTACCAAGTGTCCACACATATATGTATTTGGTAGGCATTACCTTAACAGTCATGGACATGGCCCGCCAATGGTCGTGTAAGGATAAATATCTGCCGTGATCTTATCCACTTGTGTTACGCGTTTAGTTGTGAGTATCACATCCGGATGCCTATATCGTGGTCCTCCTTATACTTAAGTATTAGACCTCCGACATATGATAGCGCCCTTCCTTAACTGAACCTATGAATGATGTAAAAACTTGTATTCTTTCCAGAACATAAAGTTCTAGTATCATTATCGTCTCAGTGATGTGATGATGTGCAGTTGAATCAGGTTTTGAGGATGAAACTTATTTTAAGGAGGGTGGAATGTAATAACCCGTACATTTTATTTGTACGACTTTTATGAAGTGACCAGGCCTATTAATTGGACTGATTTATTGGATCAGCCTGCGAGCCATTATTTTATGGGCTAACAAATTGGTCATAATTTAGGTTAGCTTATTTGTCTCATAATCAGAAGAGACGAAAGGTATTAACCCTAGAATGGGAGATCGTGAATTGGACGGATTGACAGATAAGTTATAAGCCACGAGTGAGAGGATGGGATCGATTGAGATGGATTACATTGGATTGGAGTATGTAAATTTGTGACAAGTTATTGACCAATGGATTGATCTCGACAGCTCCATGATATTGGGGTATGTTGGTGCAACTGACCGTAAGTAAGTCGCAGGTGGAAACTGAGGTGATTTACGGATGTGAGGTAAGGGGATTCTTGACACTTTTTTTGCTTCTATATTCCAAATGAAGAAAAGTTGTGATATTTTGCAAATTGTGGATATTGTTGGTCTCTATGGTCTCTATCTAGAGGTGGTCTCTCATGAGACTTACTCTTGTTGATATTCTGAAATTGTTGGATATTCTAGGCAAAATAGTATCGGAATGAGAATCTGAAAATAGAAAGAAATAAGAAATGCAGAGCCAAGCCTTGGTACTTACAGAATCCGATGAACAGTCTCCCAATACAGAGCTGAGATCGTATAACAAGTATTGGAATATACGAACTGTGGGTGGACTACCACAGTATGATAAACTTTGCGTTCATGGAGGGTAGAGAAGAGGGGGAAAGCAGATCGAATTGATTGATTCTGCAACACATGAAGGATTTATTTATAATAGGCCAAGTGGTGTGACGAACAGAAGCAAATCCACGGAAGAACACAAGGATTCGCTCATAAGACTTGGAACGAAAAAACACAATTTTTCGTTCAAGGTTTATGTCTGTTCGCTCAGAACATTTCGTTCAACCAGTGTCAAACATCTACTAAAAATGAAATGGACTTGACTGGATCGTCACGTTAGGTTTCTTCTAATTGGACCCAAATGAAAAGTTAGAATTTGGTCCCAAAAAGTAATATCCACCACTAGGTAGCTAGGAAGCACAGGGACATGCGCGCAGATGGTCGTGGATACTTATCGGGGAGGGATATGCCCGGATACATGGAGGATACGTATCCTCCCTATTTTTCCTTTTTTTTTTCCCTTGAATTCCCAAATTCTACCAACCCAGGTCCAGAATTATAGCTAAAACCATAAAAATACTAGATACAAATCAGATCAAAAGACTAACAATTGTTAGAAGCATCGTGCGTGCTTCCTTTCTCTGTTGGCGTCACTCGCCGCCATCGATCCAGCCACATAATGAAAATAATACGAGATGCCCGGATAAGACATACCATCGACTGAGCAAACGCCGCCCGAGAACATGTAATAGACAAGAAAGGACGAAAAGCTAACAAGACACCTCAAAAGATGAGATCATGTCCCGTGGCGCACAACTATTTATATCTAATGTCGGAGAGCATTTATGAGATATGCATTTACTACCCCAATAATCCACTCTCTAACAACTTTTCCAAGGCGTAGTCGCTCAAAGTAAAGTCTATCTCCGATTTTCCTAGCAAGCCAATTAAAAGGGAAGACCCCGCCCCTTGTTGTACAAGTTGGTACCTTTATATCAGAGCAAGAGATCGAGCAGCAAGAAGAAAAAGCATATTTGAAGAATTAGTCTTGTGATCTGATTTAGGTTACACCAATAAACAGTGAGAGAATATATGTAAACAATGGGAAAAACCTTAATAAAAACAACATAATTAAGGTTGTGCTTGCACAATTTTTTTAAAGCAATCACGTTCAATCCAATCCGCTAATACCCGCTAATACGATGAAACACTATAAATTTATGGATAAATCAAATTTACCATTTGCTCGTACATAATTAATACATGTGGCGTAATTTCAAACCCTCATAATAAATAATTAATGCATATATTTATTGCTCTTTACATATATTCAACAGTTGAATGAATTGTTGAAACTAACGTAAAAGTCTCATGATTATATCTGCATCAGTAGCAGTGATGTCTCTTGAAGCCACAAGTTGAGAGATTCTTTCACTCAGATCATCAACCTCTTTCTGCAGTTTCCTTATGTAATTGCAAGCCTCTTCTAAAACCTTTGTTGTTGATGATACCTGCAGCTCATTACACATGCAGACATAGATCAACCTATGTTTAACTCCCTCACTTTCTTTAGGCACACTTTCTATCTAAAATTATATTAAGCATTTTCTAGTGTGATTTAACTCACGTGCAAGTCGAGATTAGACGAGAAGTGTCAAATACCAACAAGGAAATCATTAAACTAGAGTTTACGCTGTTTAAAACATTATGGGAAAAGTGCATGTAAGCAAACATCAACAGAGGATGCATTTTGGCGATTTAAAATATCGGGTTTAATTTCAATAAATTACACATATGGAAAATTAAAGAAGTTTTCTCAGTGGTTCATAATCCAAATAAATAGGAAACATACCCTTGTGGTGTTGCGAGTTGGACTTGAATTGGGCAGCAATGCATGTAACTTAAAGATGATTTCATTAATCTCATCTGCTGTAGTTCTTGAAACTCTGCCTCTGCTTGTTGACATGATGAATATTGATCACTTAATACCAGAGCTAGAAATTAGAAAGTTAGAATATATTTATCATGCAATCAAGAACTGCTCAAGGCAATTAGAAGGTGCATGTATGTATATATATCGAGGTTGTTAAATGATCAAAAACCTGATTATGTCAAAACAAAATTAAAGGGCCCCTAGGGCACCCCTAGTTGCAACATACTTGTCCAACTTAATAGTACTACATTGGTCCTACAATTTTGTCCTTTCTACGTATAATCATTAATTTCTGTAATAAAATCTTTGGCTTATGTGTTTAAAGTGCAACTACTTATTATTTTGTGAAGAAACAACAAATACAACGTAACACACTTGCTGAGACTATATGCTAAACGGGGTTACGTACGTTAATAAATATTGGATGGTTGATGTCTTCATAGATATTGGATCATGTACATGGCGTGGCTAGAAATGGGGCGCGTAGTCAGGGGCAGAGCCAGGGCGTTGGCCCCAAAAAAAAATTCTTAGCTAAAATTTACGAATTTTTCATTCTTTTATAGGTAAAGGTTATGATTTTTCAAGTTTTGACCCCCAGAACTTAAAAAAAGTATACATATGTAATTTCGCCCCCCCAAACCCAATTCATGGCTCCGCCCCTGCGCGTAGTCCCCTTTGGTCCCATAATATCCTCTACTAGTGATTTTGATGAAACCTTTGTTCAGATTTGGTTCATTCCGGTGGTATCTAGTTCCATGTTGGAGGAGTTGACTTTTACCGAACTTTGAAGAAGGTAAATTACTCTAGGTATACTTTTTCATAATCATTGGTTGCTTTAATGAAAAAAATGTGGGAAGATATGCAAGAATATACTAATTAAATAACTACTTAATTAATTAATATGTCAGAAGATTTTCATTTGTTTTGTTAACTTATATTTTGTCTTGAATTAATTTTAATTCATATTTGAAAAATAATTTTGAAACTTAAATTATGAAATTTTAAGATTTTTAATTTCAGAATTTCAAATATTATTTTTCTATATGATCTATGTTTAATGTGAAGTCAAACAGACGCTTGAGAAAAAAGGAAAAGAAAAGGAAGGAAAAAAAAAACAAATGAAAAGCTCCGTGAGACAAAATACTAGTACTACTATATATTTAAGAAATTAAGATCATGTGATATTTCACTGCTTGTCTCCAAATTAAGTCGTGTACACTATGCTGAACTAAACTTAGAACTTAGGGCACCAAGATTTCATTAGATTTTAATAGGCAATAGCTTTCAAAAGTTAGATTGGTTGAAATGCCCGATCTTATATATGTTATGTTTAGGAGAGCGCGCGAGACCGTGTTGATATTTTGATGGAGATTATATATATTAGCCAAATCATTTCCTATACTATAATTATTTTTTTAAAACAACAAAAATTTATTACTTAATGAGCACAAGTAATGCTTAAAACATTTACATAATGAATATAATGTCTTTAAATTTGAGGGTGGGATCGAGTGGTAAGATTGTTAGAGTAGCACATGAAATGTATATATCTGTTTGTAGTTATAAGATGGTTAAGGTAGTGTAAGAGTAGGCGTAGAGTAGTTAGGTTTATTGGTTATAAGAAAAATGTATTTTAATTTGTTTTCTAAAAAAATAAAATGTGTGTGATCTGAAGTTTAAACCCTATTATAATGTGTCGTGATTCATGCCCTACATTTATCTGGACCATAATACGCACTCCAACTTTTTCATTTTTGTGAACATATTCCAGCGAGTACGAGTGGTTTCCAATAAGAAATTTGACCGGCCGTAATATCGTATACAAATTATATTGCAAGTGGAAAATTTTGAGATTTAGATTTTGGAAGTATATGATCATACTGGATGATGTCTTGATAGCATATATATAGAACAGTAGTATGGTTGGAATGAGAATGTGTTCGCATCTCCATTACTCTCCCTCCGACATTTGATTAATTACATGAAAGGCTAACTTAAGAAATAAAGGCTGGAATTTAGTCAATTTACTGTAGGGTGTAGATAAGATAGAGTCTCTCGTTTTCGTGTCGGTTTTGATACTCCATTAGCTTCTCTGTCTATTTGGACCCTCCCTTGTATTGGTTATTAGTGATACGTCTTGTATTATGATTGGAGTATACCCCTCTTATACTTGTACATGACCTTGAGCTTAATGAAATCTTTTTTTGCTGTTTAAAAACAAAAAGATATTAGGGTAGAGTGTAATCGTGTCATGCACTCGAATTATTTTAAAAAAAATATCATAGAACGATTTATTAACTATCTATTTTTCCTATATTTTTGTTATTGGGTATTCTGCTTACAATATTAAAGTGCATAAGGTATAATTAAATTGCTATAATTATAAAAAATCTCAAATGAAGACATAATCGACCAGACCTTAAGTAGTGTGTTAACTAGATCAGGAAATGGGAGTGCGAAGGGAAATGTCAACGGTAATTTTATAGGAGTTTCAAAATGAAGACAGTCCCGCAGATCTTAAGTAGTGGTTTGGTGCGAATAATGTGTACTGAAACTTCTCTGTTTCGTTACCGTTCCTAAGATTGCATACTGAGCTTTATGTTTTTATTTATGCATGAATTTCTTTTTTTTTAATAATCGAACCATTACAATTTCTCAAGTAGCATTACAAAGCTAGTAATAAACTATAAATAATCCCGCACTTGGCGAGAATTGAACCTATGACCTCTAGTGTCATGACACCTCAGTCTAACCAATTGAGCTAGACCTCATTGGTTATGCATGAATTTCTTTAAAAAAAGGTACACATTGTATTGTACAAAGAAGTCCTAATTTCTTATACTCTCTTGATTTCTGTGTCATTGCAAATAGACCTCTTGAATTTTTGTGTGATGTCCTTGTCTTACCTTAACAGTAACGCACAAATCGCACCCCTAGGGTTTGGGGTTTTCTCAGCCATGGTACCCTTTGTAACACCTCCAACGCTGATTCATCGAGGCTCTGTATTTTGAGCTAGTGTTGTTACTCATGTAGTCATGTACTGCTTTTCGGTGATATGCTGACTTCTCAAACCAACAAATGTAATTTACGTCACTTTATTTTTACTCGTCAGCATACTAAAATAAACTTTCCCAGTGGACACCCATTATAATTTTCTAATGTGACTGGACACGTGTATGAAGTGCGTAGGTCAGTTGATGTTTATGAACAGTGGATGGGTACATGCTACCGAAAGATACTTGATTACCCAGTTTTTAAAGATGGGGGCTGTTGGAAATGTCTCTCTAGTTGTTTCCATTTGCCATTTCTGGTATACAAAGTGTGTGAACACCGTTAGGTGTAAGATTATAATTCTACTATACTCTAAACAGGACATGCATTAAGGTTTCAATTTGTCGGCCCAAAACCTGCACTAAATTTCACGAGGACTCTAATTGTTTGCAATAATAAATCTTAGATCATCACTAAATTTCACGAGGACCCTAATTGTTTGCAATAATAAATCTTAGATCATCACTAAATTTCACGAGGACCCTAATTGTTTGCAATAATAAATCTTGGACCATATATGAGAGAGTGTTCCACAAAATTTATACAACTCTAGTAACATCTTCTTCTCCAAAACTTCGACACCGGAATTTTTTCGATACCGAACCTTGCAAGTTCCAAGTCGGAGTTGTGCAAGCTCCGGCTGGAGCTTGCTGCTTTAGACCGGAGTTGTGCAAGCTCTGATCTAACGACACGTCGTGGCCCATTTTTCTCAATCCCGCGTGGGCATGCAACAATTGTGAATGTGTTGTTGCCATGTGGCAATATGCTTTTTGTTCCTTTTATTTAATTTTTTATCAGGTTCTCACAAAATCTTCAAACGGTTATAAATCGAAAAATAAAAATACAAAAAATAAATAAAAATTACTACATTATTGGATATGTATGAAGCATCCCACATCCAACTTCTATTTCTCACTTAATTAAATTTAGCAAATTATACAATTGAATGCAGAAAACACCATGTGTACGTTGTGCCGTCAACAATGCGGGTAGTCTAAGAAAATGTTTTCGCCATTTCAAAATTTCTAGAAAAAAAAAAAGGGTCTGGCCATGGGGAGCAATTGGGGCAAGAGTTTAGGCTTATTCTTAAGCCAGGACTGGGCCTCTAGAAACCCAGCCCATTGTCGCGCGGAAACATAGATGATGAGCTGGATGAACTCAGCAACTACCATATTGTTGAGAAATCCTCAATAACAAGACACGCACAAAGACAAGCAAAAAACTAGAAACAAACACATCAAACTTTGAAGATCACAGAAATAAGACAGAAAATAGAATAAGCAAAACAGAGCAACTTAACCAAGACACGATTTATGTGGTTCAGTTGATAAATCAACCTACATCCACGGAGAAAACCGATGAACACCTTTATTACCACCACAGTTTACAAGAGATGAAACCAGAATCACAAACAATCGAATAAATGGATCGACTCACTCAACTCTCTGTGTGTTTGTGCTTGTTAGGAAACTTGTAATTTTGATGAGCAATTAACCATGCTAAATTAAGGAAAGTCTAGTATCTAGTACTCTTAAGGTCCATAGGAATTTAGAATTTTAAGGACATTGTAAAAGAGGAACATTTGCTGAAAGACTTAGTGTAGGTACTAGTTAGGTTCTTTCGTTTGCTGATGATGTACTTTGTTTTTACACATAAACTATTGAAGACCTAGAACCACTCAGAATGTTGAAGATTCGAAGACTGAAGACTTAGAAGAATTCTGAGAAAGGTATCTACAAAGGCACATGTTGCTTCAGAAAGTGAGAATTTCAGAAACAACTTGCATAAGTGAAAATCTATATGACAGAGTAGGTTGTGCTTGCTGAAACTGAGATCGACCACTTGCTGACAACATATGTGACCTCCTTGCTGAAGAGTACTTGCATTTTGGCTCCAACGTTCACATTTGAATTTGATTCAAACGAACTTTAAATGCAAAGTAGGCACGCGAAGAACATGAAGAGAAGAAGACAAATGAAGGACGTTGCTGAAAGTAAAAAAGCAAGATAGTGACATCTTAAGGTACAAAGCCTTAGAATTTGAAATTCAAACGGCTCCCTTGAGACACTATAAATAGAGGTCATCAGGCAAGAGTAAAAAGGTGTGTCAACAACGTGATCAAACTCTCACTTGTGCTTTAAACACTCAAATCCTTCTATACTCTTACTGCCTATTGATCCGTTCCAAGACTTAAGATTGAAATAAAAGCTACTTGTGAAGAAGTAGAACATTCACGGCTAAGAAATTGGTTAAGTGTTCTTTCTTTTGAACAAGAACAAGTCTTGACACCAGAAACAATCAAACTTGCTTACTGCAAAGTATTACAAGTTGTGTTTCTTTAGATAAATTGTTATAGCTGAAAAACTTATTTTCAAGTCATCTCATCCCAAACTTCTCTAACTGATAAACACCCTTTTCAGGCGTGAAATTCAGGGGGAATTAATCAAACATAGTGTTGCTGATTATAAGTCCCAAGTATGGTGGAGAACAAGTTTACAGTTCTCTAGTTAGGATGGAAACGAAGCAAGTGCGCTCTGGTTTCTGAGAATCATTAGTGATAGGATTTGTAAGGAACCTCACATCTTATCATAGTGGATTCAGTCCTAGAAAGGACAAAGTGGATTAGTTGAGAGATTACGCCACTCTCAGATACCACTATAAAAGTGTTTGTGTGATTTACTTTACTGCATTTAGTTTTCAGCAAGTTATATCTCTCGTACACTATCACTCTGCTCACTTACTGAAACTAGCTCTCTGAAAAGCACTTATTGTAAAAGACTTCCGCACTCTGTTTTTAAGTACCAGCAAACTCATTACTGAAAAGTAATAAGTACTTGCTGAGACAGTTAAGTACCAGCAAAAACTCATTATTGAAAAGTAATAAGCACTTGCTGAGAAAGTTTTAAATGACGAAAAGTTTGAAAAGACTATTCACCCCCCCCCCCTAGTCTTTTCTTGTTGTTTAAAGGGACCAACAAGTGGTATCAGAGCTGGAGGTTCTTTAACCTTCAGCACTGAACCTAGATCCCCTTAGGTGCTTTCCGTAAATCACTTTCACTTTATTAGTTTGGTAGTCATTTGCTGACAGGATGTCGCTAAGAGACGCTCCCTTGCTGAAGCTGAAAAACTATGAAAAATGGCGAAACAACATGATGCTACATCTTGAGGCCATTAGTGATGAGATGGTTACTGTCATAAATGATGGACCTATCAAGATAACTAAACTTGAGAGAAGTTTTCCTCACAAAATCGCAGATACTGCTGGAAAGGAAACTATCTTAGGAGAACCGGTTGATATCGCCGTTCCAAAACCAAGAGAGGAATGGACTTCCGACGAAGCCAAAAGATACCGTCTTGATGGCCAAGCAAGAAACATCATTATTCGATCTACTCCAGATATTATACAGTGCAAACTGTGGGTGCCAAAACTGCCAAGGAAGCTTGAAAAATGGTTCAAGATCTTTGTGTTCGATCTGACAAAACCAAGGAGAACAAACTCGAAGTGCTAAAGTTGAAGTTTCAAAACTTCAAACAAGGTGCAAATGAGTCACTGGAAGACTTGGATTTTAGATTCACAACTCTAGTGAGTGAGATGGCTGCCTTAGGAGTTGGAAACTTCTATTCAGATTCTGAAAAGGTGAAAACCATTATTAGAAGTCTGAACCAAGAATGGATCCACACTCAAAATTTCTACTATAATCAAGGAATGCCAAATATCACTCCAACCGAGTTGTTCTCTCATCTTGCTACTGTCAACTATGAGACAAAGCAAAGAGAAAATGTGTTTGCTGAAAAATCGCAAAACATTGCTCTTGCTGCCAAGCCGTCATCTTCTCAAAAGAAGAATGATAAAGAGTCTGCTGATGAAAACGCTCTTGTTGTTAGAAACATGAAGAAATTCATCAGTAAGGAACTTGAAAGGCGAAAAGCAAAAGAGAAGCTGAAAAAGCATCTTGGTAACAACTACCATAAATACAAGAATGAAGCTAGGTTGCTGAACAAGCAAGCTCAGCTTCTTGCTTTTATTGCAAGAAGCCTGGACACTTTAAAGTAAACTGCCCCTTACTGAAAGGGAAATCTGCTGAAAAGAAGAAGAAATTCAAGAGGGCTTTGATTGTTGAAAAAAAGAAAAAGCTTCAAGCAAAAATCGATGCTCTTTGCATTGAAACAAGCTCTGAAGACAGTGAGGTAGAGAGTTCAGACACTGAAGAAGAAGAAGCCACTCTTGACGTAGAGATTGGCATGGAAGTTTGTGGAATAGCTATGGAAGCTTATCCAGATGTGTCAAACTACGAGTTCTGCCTCATGGCCGGTCAGTTAAATTGCCCTACCTCTGACTCTGATTCAGAAAGTGAAGATGACATTGACCTTGATAGAATTCAAGGAGAAATTGAAAGATTTGAGAAAACTCTGAGCAAACAGCAAGAGAAACTACAAAATGCTAAACTTCTAACTAAGCAAACTACTGCAAAGTACGTCTTGCTGAGCGTTGAGTCAGAAAAGAAGGATGCTGAAATATTGCATCTCAAGAAGTTAATTGCTGAAGCTACAGAGAAGAATGCTCAAATGGCAATAGAATTGGAAGAGTATGAGTCCTCAATTCTAAAGTTACTTGCTGAAATACAAGAAATGAAAAAGATGAAAGTCAATTTCAAATCTTATGCGGATGCTAGTAACACGCTGACTGAACTAAACTCTTATCTGAGAGATCCATCTCAAAAAGAAGGTTTAGGTGCCACGTATGAAGGTGATGATGTAATACTCTTGAGTAAAGACAAATCACTAATCACCTTTGTTCGTGGAACTGATAGTGGTCAACCAGAACTCTATCAAATTGGTCAATCTAGGGTTGTTGAAATAAGCAATCAAGTACCTACGACCGAAAAGCCCGTTGTTGCTACTCAAAGTAACAAGAGTTTAAAAGAAAAACAGGTTGCTGAAAAGCAAACTGTTCAGTAAAAGGATGATGTAAAGCATTCCGCCAAACAAGTTGCTGAAAAGCAAGTTGTTAAGACTAAAGGCAAGATTACTAAAAGTAATCAGAAGAGCTTTGTTGACAAACCCGAATCAAGTAAGGTTGCTGAGACAAAAGCTCAGCATACTCCGAAAAGTGGACTTCGATTCAAAACCAAGCAAAATCAAAATTTTCATGAGTATAAGCAAAGTCAGCAAAGATACTTCAAAGAGTTGAACAAAACCAAGCCTAAGAGTACTGACAATACTCAAAAGGCTAGGACTAGAAGGAACCTTGCTAGAAAAGAACTTACTGAAAAGTATGTTAAGCAAAAGGGTCAACCAAGCAAGAGATGCACACCACATCACAAAGTGGACTTGATTAGCAATGATCAAAAGTCTTTCGGTTCTAAACCTTCTAGTTCCTCAGCAAGTAGAAAACAAGTCAAGTTTGAAACACTCAAGACTTGGGTTTCCACTGGACGTTTTCTTGAACATGTTAATGGACATCCAATATTGGATAATTAATTTGTTTGCTCTTGATTGTGCAGACTTCAGCCACGGAGACAAACAAAGCAATATGGCACTTTGACAGTGGTTGTGTGATAGCACATGACGGGCAATAAGAAAAACCTTATAAACTATAGACGGTGGTCTAAAGGTCCAACAATAAGGTTTGCTGGTGGAGGCTTTGGTTCTACTAAAGGTTATGGTGATGTGAAGTTAGGATGCATTACCATTTCTGGAGTTCTTTATGTCAAAAATCTTAAGTTTAACCTTTTCAGCATGATTCAATTTGCTGACAAAGGTTACTTCATCAAAATCAAAAGTGATGAATGTAAACTTATTGACTTTGAGACAAAGAAGGTTATCATGGTTGCTAGAAGATCAGGAGGTCTCTATACCGTAGATTGGTCTTCAACAATCGTTGAAAAATGCATTATCTCAGATCATGATTGCCTTGCTGAAAAAGTATGGTTATGGCATAAACGAACAAGTCACCTAAACTTCAAGACGTTGAATAAGCTGTCTAAAAAGGCACTTGTAGTTGGATTACCTAAGGTTACTTTTAAGAAGGATGGTGTTTGCACGGCATGTCAGCAAGGAAACCAAACCAAAACTTCTTTCAAGAACAAGGCAGTACCGTCAACTATAAAACCTTTACAACTCTTGCACATGGAGTTGTTTGAATATTCTTCAACAAGCTATGCTGGCCAGAAGTATGGTCTGGTGGTGGTAGATGACTATTCAAGATTCACTTGGGTAGTATTTATAAAACACAAGTCTAAAACAAGGACTGAAATACCTAACTTGCTGAACAAGCTCGAAGTCATGAAAAATGACAAGGTAAAAGTCATAAGAACAAACCATGGTACTGAGTTTGTAAACCAGTACATAACTGAGTATTGCACTTCCAAAGGCATACAACATCAGTTATCCTCAGTAAGGACACCTCAACAAAATGGTGTTGCTGAAAGGAAGAATCGTACCCTTAAGGAAGAAGCAAGAACAATGCTTGCTGACATTGAAATAAGTGAAGCTTATTGGGTTGAAGCGATTAATACCGCATGCTATACTAAAAATAGATGCTTGATAACTAAGGAATACAACAAAACTCCCTATGACTTATTTGTTGGAAGACCTCCTAACATCACTCATCTAAGATTATTTGGTTGTAAATGCTTTGTTCTTAACAATGGTAGAGAATACTTAAGAGCATTTCAACCAAAGGCAGATGAAGCGATATTTCTTGGCTACTCCTTGCATAGTAAAACTTATAGAGTTTACAACAAAAAGGCACAAAAGATCGAAGAATCAGTGCATGTTGTATTCTATGAAACATCACAAGGAGTCCCTGCTGGAGAAGAGATATCAGAATGTATGAAGAAATTACTCATACACGAGTAAAGAACTGAATCCGATGCTAGAAATGTCAAATCAATTGAACTTAATGATGATTCTGACAATGACACTCCTACCCCAAGTCATGACAAGATAAATGTAGTTCATGATAAAAAATTTCCGGCTAAGGATGCAGTTGTTCCCGATGTTGCTGAAACTACGCAACTTCCTGTGTCTGCTGACGAGTTACCTCAAACCGGCAATGCTGAACAAGCAGTTGCTGATGAACCAATTTCAGCAGAGACACAACAAGATACTGATGAACGTGTATTTTACACTTTCATTTGAGTCTTTTTCACCTATTTTAGCTATCCTCTATGTTAATTTAGCTATATTTTAGTGCATTTTATTAGAATAGTGTCACGTTTCCCTTTAGTTTGTATTTTACAGGTTTTGGGTGAAAAACGAGATTTTCCGGGCAATTATATTGAAGTAGACAAGGAATTGGTGTTCCAGAAGCCTAAATGGAGTATCTGAAAGATTCTGGATAGGATTTCAAGTCGAGGGACCGAATCTGGAGGCTAGAATGTCACTAGAAGGAAGAAACCGAGTCCGAAAAGGGGAAGAAATCCAAAAACGCGTCGAAAACGCGTATCTGGCCGAAATTTACACCCGGGCGAGTCGCCCGGGATGTGGGGCGAATCGCCCCACACCAGGCGAATCGCCCGGTGTGTGGGGCCCTTCGCCCCACACAATTCGAAAGCCTATATATAGTTGCTCAGTTTTCTCCGTTTTTCATACTTTTCCAGACCTTTTCTCTCACCTTTCTCTGTAGTTTTAGGTAGGAATTTCCCGGAGCCTGTTCTGGGGGTTCTTAGCTTAGGAGATACTTTTTCTTAGCAGTTTGGAGCTTGTAAGATCGCGATTCTTCGGAGATTGACAAGCTTTGGTAACATTGTATCTTACAGTTTTTCTACTTATTTTTATATATCTTTCATCATGTTTTCATTCATTCGTGGTATGATTTCTGTTGATTGCATGACAACTATGAGTAGCTAAACTTCTCGTTGGTGATAGTATGTGATTTCTTAGCGAAGGGTTGATAATTATGCTAATGACTATATCGCGCATTATACTCTGAGTTATTGCTTTATTTCTTTGATCTATCTAAATCTATATCTTCGTAGTGTTGAATAATTACGGAACACAATTGGACAATTCATTGATCAAAGATCTCCATGCAAGACCGAGGAATTTATGCATGATTATTAACCCGTTACGCTTTGAATGACCATACTATCACCAATCTCCATTATCTGTTAAGAAAATCCTTTGCTAAGTCGTCTGCTATTTTATATTCTCAAGTTAAATTAGATAAAGCTAGTTATAGTCCTTAGAGATTGACACTTGAGGTTATTCTACTGCTGCACTACGGTTTTTGTTGTAGTTGTGAATTGACTTTGGCTAAATACAAATTTATTTGATTAATTGGAACTCGACAATCCAACGTTCATCAAATTGGCGCCGTTGCCGGGGACTATACTCCTTTTTTCTGTTTAGCTTATTTATATTTTCAGCATTCAGTTCCCTACAGAAGAACAGGCTCTGGGGGTTTGCTCTCAGGAAATCTCACTTTCTTACCCTATTTCTCCCCCCCCCCCCATCTTTTTCAGAAATTTCCTCTAATCTGATCTCGGTTACCTTACGTGCTTGCGCTCTCGTAGTTCTCGGTTACATTGTGTTTGTTTGCACTCTTTGCGCTTTTCTTTGCAAGCTTTTGTTTTTCTTTTGCGGATTCTGCTCCTTGGTTTCTTGTTTCCTCCTATGCAGAAACTAGTTATATGAAGGATGAGTCAACCACCGTTGCCCCGGTATGTGATGCCTCGAGGGCCATGCATAACATTGGATGACGATTGCAGGAATTATGACCTTGATCCTTCGTACTACTCCATTCTCTCCACGTTTTCAATGGGTGATGATCCAAGAGGGTTCTTAGACACGTACGAGGAAGGTGTGTTGAGGATACCTCATGAGAATGAGGAGGGGGTTATCTTATCACATGAGCAACTTTGTATGAGAGGATTTATGGGAGCCTTGAAAGGGTACGCTCGAAGATGGCTCAGAATCCCGCCGGAAGAATCGTTGCACACCTGGGGTGAAGTAACCAGCAAGTTTCTGGAACATTGGGATTGGGACTCACCTCCCGGGACAAGGGCATGGACGTCTCGCTTCAGTAGTCAGCCACCAGAAATCGACATTGCCGATGAAGAGGAATGTGGAGAAGAATCCATTGATGAAGTTTCCTCAGTGCTTAGCTTGGATTCCACGTCCTTACTTGCGGATGTCGAAGTTGATGGTCAAGAGGAAGTCGTGGAGGAAGTAATAACTGAATCCATTGCTTCACTTGAGTCAGAAGGTGATGGCGTGAGTTGTGTTGAGGTCGAGGAGCCAATCTCTGAAGATTTTGGTGTCTTTAAATCAATTGCGGCAGATACTCTTGATCTCGACTCCTACGTTCTGGTCCATGCACCCACCTATGAGTCCCAAAGGAGTTTTGATCATCTTACTCTTTTTATTTTCCATCTGATTCCCTTAGTTATTTTTTAGATTTTGTTTTTCTTGGTTTTTTTAATTTTAGTTTTCAGGGAATCGTGGACTTGCTTGAGCAGATACGGAGAGGATCCAAGGATGGTTCCCAAGATGCGAGGAGTAATGGAACGGATGCACAAGATTCGTTTCCATTTGATAATGGATAACATTAGTGGTAATGATCTCCTGTCTGACATGTGGAGGGACTATTATGGGGATTTCAATCCCGATAATTAGTCTTTTCACATGTCCGCTCTCAGCCGACCGAGGCCAAACCGTTCGGTAACATCTAGTATCACTTTTTATTTACTCATTCTCTTTTGCTAGGGACTAGCTTAAGTTTCATGAAGGGGATGGGATGTGAACCATGATGTTAAGTATTGTTTGGCTTTGTGATGTTGAGTATGGTATCTTGTTTTTTTGTTTGCATTTGCACGTTTACCGCTTTCTTAGTATTTAGTTGCATACACTACATTCATCCTAGTATAAATTTGCATGTTTTATGTGGAGTTTATTGCCAAATTTTTTGAACTTTTTTATTAGGTAGATTAACTAATTATGACATTAATCATATGCTTCGTCTCTATGAATATGTTTGAGGTTTTTCTCGCTTGCGGTGTCACATTTAGGTATTGCACTTAGTTAAGCTTGGTAGTCTCGACATCACTTAGTGGTGTTTTCTCTACTGCGGTTCACGAAGGCCTTTATAATAGGATGATGCATGTTAGGGTCTTATGGTTGTTTTCCCGAGTAATTATGTACCTAAGAGGCAACAAGTCTTCACCTTGCTTTAAGATTGCTAAATGCCTAGGAAGGAGGTAGTGTGAGATTGTGTGATCCTTTGTTTGCAACCTATTCTTTCGAATAGGTTTGGGGAGGGGGTTACGCTATCATTAGACTTGTTTTTCAATTTTTGAGTGAGTGTTATGAGTTTATTTTTCCTTTTTCGTAAATTTTGTAGTCCAACCTATTCTTTGGAATAGGTTTGGGGAAGTCATTTGTGAGTCATTTTAGTTTCTTTTTCGTTGTGCTACTGCTGGCAAAAAAAATCGAAAAAAAAAAGAAGAATTCCAGAAAAAAAAGAAAAAAAAACTGGAAAAGAAAGAAAAAAAGAAGAAAGAAAAAAAAAAAAAAAAAAGACCCCAAAAAAGCAAAGAAGGGTCCAAAAAATAGCCAAAAAGCAGTTTAGCAAAGTGTTTGCCTCATTTTCCAATTCTTGTAATGTTCGTAATCGTGTTTTAATTTTCTATCTTTTCTTTTTTGAGTGTCATCTGTTCTAGACCACCCTCGTCCTGCCATTCAGGAAGTGGTGAATAACTTAAGGCTTTGCTTGAGAGATGGGTAGAATAGGGGAGTGTTATCTTTTTTAGGGAACCCTCCTTCGTTTGATGAGAGCCAGTATTGGTTCGACCTCTTTGAGGAAAAGTCTTAACTTGGTGAACAGCAGTAAGTCCTCAGTTTCATAGGCACGGGACAACTATTCGTATTCTAACATGTTTCATTACGTCGTCACTGACTAGGTCCAGGTAGAGAATGTTACGAGAGGCTATCTTGTCTTGACATAAGTGCTTATGTGAATGTGTATTAGTCAATCGAGGCATTCTTCAACCTATATTCATGTTATGATTTGTATGGTTTTTGTTCATATGTTTTTTGATAGATTCAATAGATTAGTTCATTTCATTTGGCATGAGACTCCATTTTTTGTGTTGCATTGTTTTTTGCATTAGAGTCTAGCTTAGTTGCTTGAGGACAAGCAAAGGTTCGGTTTGGGGAGTTTGATGAACGTGTATTTTACACTTTCATTTGAATCTTTTTCACCTATTTTAGCTATCCTCTATATTAATTTAGCTATATTTTAGTGCATTTTATTAGAATAGTGTCATGTTTCCCTTTAGTTTGTATTTTACAGGTTTTGGGTGAAAAACGAGGTTTTCCGGGCAATTATATTGAAGTAGACAAGGAATTGGTGTTCCAGAAGCCTAATTGGAGTATCTGAAAGATTTCAGATAAGATTTGAAGTCTAGGGACCGAATCTGGAGGCTAGAAGGTCACTAGAAGACAGAAACCGAGTCCGAAAAGGGGAAGAAATCCAAAAACGCGTATCTGGCCGAAATTTACTCCCGGACGAGTCGCCCGGGATGTGGGGCGAATCGCCCCACACCAGGCGAATCGCCCGGTGTGTGGGGCCCTTCGCCCCACACAATTCGAAAGCCTATATATAGTTGCTCAGTTTTCTCTGTTTTTCATACTTTTCCAGACCTTTTCTCTCACCTTTCTCTGTAGTGTTAGGTAGGAATTTCCCAGAACCTGTTCTGGGGGTTCTTAGCTTAGGAGATACTTTTTCTTAGCAGTTTGGAGCTTGTAAGATCGCGATTCTTCGGAGATTGACAACCTTCGGTAACATTGTATCTTACAGTTTTTCTACTTATTTTTATATATCTTTCATCATGTTTTCATTCATTCGTGGTATGATTTCTGTTGATTGCATGACAACTATGAGTAGCTAAACTTCTCGTTGGTGATAGTATGTGATTTCTTAGCGAAGGGTTGATAATTATGCTAATGGCTATATCGCGCATTATACTCTGAGTTATTGTTTTATTTCTTTGATCTATCTAAATCTATATCTTCGTAGTGTTGAATAATTACGGAACACAATTGGACAATTCATTGATCAAAGATCTCCATGCAAGACCAAGGAATTTATGCATGATTATTAACCCGTTATGCTTTGAATGACCATACTATCACCAATCTCCATTATCTGTTAAGAAAATCATTTGCTAAGTCGATTGCTATTTTATATTCTCAAGTTAAATTAGATAAAGCTAGTTATAGTCCTTAGAGATCGACACTCGAGGTTATTCTACTGCTGCACTACGGTTTTCGTTGTAGTTGTGAATTGCCTTTGGCTAAATACAAATTTATTTGATTAATTGGAACTCGACAATCCAACATTCATCAGATACCAGTAGTACTGAACAAGTACATGCAGAAGAGTCACATGCTGAAACGCAAATATATCCAGATCCAAAGAGCAGAAAACCTGTTAATAAGTGGATTAGAGATCATTCCTCTACGGATATGATTGGTGATATTGACAAACGCCAAGTGACTAGATCCAAAGTATATACTAATCATCAAGAACTTGCTGAAGAAGCAAATGTTATTGAAGTAGAAGCTTTGTTCTCTTTCTATGTATCGGAAATTGAGCCCAAGACCATAGAAGAAGCTTTAAAGCATTCTGAATGGATCAAGGCGATGCAAGAAGAACTGGATCAATTTGAAAGGAACAAAGTCTGGAAACTTGTACCCCTTGCTGAAGGAAAGAAAGCAATTGGTACAAAGTGGATGTTCAGAAACAAGCTGAGTGAGTCTGGAGAAGTAACAAGGAACAAAGCACGATTAGTTGCTCAAGGTTATTGTCAGACTGAAGGATTGGACTATGATGAGTCTTATGCGCTAGTTGCAAGATTGGATGCTATTAGACTTTTCTTAGCCTTTTCTGCTCATAATGACTTCATTGTTTATCAAATGGATGTTAAAAGTGCATGCCTAAATGGTGAACTTGCTGAAGAAGTCCACGTAGAACAACCCCCTGCTTTGAACTTCCCTCAGAAATCAAGATGGTATACAAGCTTCAGAAAGCTGTATATGGTCTAAAGCAAGCACCTAGATCTTGGTATGATACCTTAGCTAAGTTCATGGTTTCAAAAAAGGAGAAGTTGATAAAACCTTATTTACCATGAACCATGATGGTAAAATACTCTTAGTCCAGATTTATGTGGATGACATAATATTTGGATCTAAGGACAAGCAACTTTGTGATGATTTTGCCAAACTCATGACAAATAAGTTTGAAATGAGTATGATGGGCAAATTTAATTATTTCCTAGGATTGCAAGTCAAGCAACTCAAAGATGGAATATTCGTAAATCAAGCAAACTATGCAAAGGAAATGCTCATAAAGTTTAGGATCAAAGAGGAAGAAAAACCTGAAAAGATCCGTATGAGTGTTGGTACCAAATTGGGCTATACTAAACAAGACAAAAGTGTTGATGAACACAAGTATAGGAAGCTCATTGGTTCCTTGTTGTATCTAATAGCAAGTAGGCCTGACATTCAGTATGTTGTTTGTGTGTGTGCAAGATTCCAATCTGATCCAAGAGAATCACACTACAAAAAGGCACTTAAAATACTGAAATATGTCAAAGGCACAGTCAATGTTGGATTATGGTATCCAAAAGATTCTGGATTAGAATTGGTAGGTTATTCTGATGCTGATCATGGAGGATCAACTCTTGATAGAAAAAGTACCTCTGGAACTTGCCAGATTCTAGGTACAAGATTAATATCATGGTTTAGCAAGAAGCAAACCTGTGTTGCCAATTCAACCACTGAATCTGAATACACTGCAGCTGGTTGTTGCACAGCTCAAATCCTATGGATTCAGCAACAATTAAGAGATTATGGTATTTATGCAAAGAAAACACCAATCTTTTGTGATAATACAAGTGCTATTGCTATCACGCAAAATTCTAAGTTCCACTCAAGGACAAAGCACATTGATATTAGACATCATTTCATCAGAGATCATGTGGATAAAGGAGACATTGAGGTTGTAAAAGTAGGTACTGATGATCAACTTGCTGACATCTTTACCAAGCCCCTACCAGATAATAGGTTCGCAATACTAAGGTATAACCTTGGATTGATTGAATTACCTCAATAAAAAGGGATACATTTGGTGGATTGCTGAAACAGGCATTCAGCAAGCCAATGGTTGCTTAAAGGTTATTTATTCATTGAAAAGTCCCTTTCCACTATTCTCTCTGAAAGAAATGTTTGTACTCGAAATGTTTGCTGAAACAGGAATTCAGCAAGTAATTCCTTCAAACCGGGTACTCGGTAAGAAAACTTCAAAGATTGCTGAAACTAGCATTCAGACAATCAAGGATACTGAAACAGGTATTCAAGTATCAAAAGACAAATCTGAGACGGGAACTCATCAAAGAGCAAAATGATTCTCACTAAAAGAGAATTTACCTAAAAATATCTCAATATAAAAAGAATTTACTTAGACGGAAACTCAGAAATATCTTTGACCCTAAGAAAAAATGAGATATTTGATTAAGGGGGAACTTTCAGCAACTACAAGGTTTGTTACTTGAAAAGTAATTGCTAAACTCAGAAGGTTTAAAGTTGCTGAAAAGATTCTTGTATACTTCAGCAAGCATTAGCTTTGAAGTAAAATAGATCAAATCCCGTGAATCAAGGTAAAATCAATTGTGACGTTAATCGTGGCACAGATAAACTCGCTGTAAATCATGACATGAAATACAATCGTTTCCATTGATTTTAAAGTAGTTGATGATCTAACGGTTAATATTACAAAGAGAAAGCATGCTCTGACGGTTTCGTGTTAGTGGACCACTACGCATTTAATGCAAAGGCTCCACTAATTCGTTGAATCTCTATTTTACCCTTGCTGAGAACTCAAAACCATTGAGCTTCTCACATAACAGAGATACTATATAAATGAAGAGTTAGAGAAAGACAAAATTCTTTAACTCACATTTCGTTTCTCTGCAAAAATTGCCTTGCCTGTGCTCTGAATTACTTTACCTCCGGTAAAAAAGAAAAGTCTCTTTTTCGTACTTCCCTAACCTTTAATACTACTATAAGAGATGGCTCCCAAGAGACAATCTTCTAAGAAAACTAAGTCATCAAAGGCAGACAGTGTTGGAAAAAGCACTGCTCCTACTCCGGTGAAAAACACGGTGCAAATTGTGTTGAAAAACGACCATATAACAGAGAGAGCCATGCCTCCTTCATATCTCGACATTGCAAAGTGTGAGCAGATAATGCAATGGGGCGGATTTGCCAAAGAGAAGTATATAAGATACTTCTATGAACAAGAACTAGATGAAGAAAATATTGAGGCGTTGAGTTACATAAATCAACAAGGCCTACTTTTCTTCATCACTGCTCGCACTAAGAAAGTGAGCATGCTGGACACCATGGAATTCTACAACAATGCAAAAATCCGTACCCTTACTGATGGACAAGGAATCACTGAAAAAGTGATTTCTACAACAATTCAAGGGAAGAAAATCATCCTGAAATGGATTGATTTAGCTAACATCTTTCAGATTCCAAATACTGGAACTGAAGATGACATCACTGCCACTGATGAAGAAATAGAATCTTTCTACAGTGATGTCAGAAATGAAAGGATGAAGAAAGGAGAGATTTCTCCTGTGACTTGGACTAAGCACACAAAAAGGAAGCATCTCTGCCATTCACTTTGTCTAGTAGCACTGCTACTAATCAAAGTTCTAGACTCCCAAGTTGGAGGAATAGACCAAGTAGGCCTAAGAAGATGGCTATTGCTGATGCATATCTATGAAATCAAAATAGACATCAACTGGGCTAAGTACATTTTCAACAGACTTGTTGATTGTGTTACTAAGTTCAAGGTCAAGGTTGAAGACAACACAGTCTCACCTTCCCTTCCGGTGATGTATGGACTGAAAATATGCTACATCCTTGAACATTACTAGATTCAGCCAAGAAATCCATTGTTGATTAAGAAATCAGTATGCAATGTGGGAAGAGCTTTCTACAAGCTGAATGGACCTAAGGCTGCTGACAAGAAGTCAAGGAAAGCAACAACTGCAAATATTTCAGAGACTGATAACCAGTCTAGGAACTGATAACCAGTCTAGGAATACAACAACTGCAAATGTTGTTGAGACTGACAAACAGTCTCGGAATACAACAGCTGCAAATGTTGCTGAGAATACAACAGCTGCCAATGTTGCTGAGAATGCAACAACTGCAAATGTTGCAGACACTACTGCACCCAGCAAAAGATCAAACAAAAAGAGGAAAGCTGATGATGATACTCAGACTACAGCTTCATCAGCTGATCCCATTCCTAAGAAGGCAAGGATAAAGACCACAAGAAAGAAAACAACGGCAAGAAAGTCCGTTCCGGTTGTCCATGATAATGACACTCCAGTGGTTGCTGAAAAGCAAACCACTAGAGTAGATGTTGCTGAAGTGCTTGCAGAAGCCTTCACTAATCCAATTAACTTGGAACCATCTGCTGAAGCAAGACCACAAGGCAGTGGAAATGAAAATTCTACCTTAGAAAGAATAGAAGATGTCTACATTGTAGATAATCTTGATGATACTACTCTGGAACCAGCAAGTGACATTGCTGTAGATCCAAGAAAGGCTGCACTTGCTGAAAATGTTGCCAGCAAAGCAATAGAAGTAAAAGAGACAGTTGTTGAAATAGCAACTAGTCAAGTCCAAGAAGTTTTTGAAGCTGCAATTGCTGAAGAACCAGTTGCTGAGACTGCGACAGTTCAAGTCCCAGAGTTTGCTGAAACTCAACAAGAAGCATTGTTCGACGACGCATCTCATGATGTTGAGAATGTTAGACCAAGTTCACCAATAACTTCTATTGACAAAGTCCAACTGGTGATGACTGATCTAAGCCAGCAAATGGAAATGGAGATAGATGACAACTCCAATAAGTCAGTAGACCTGTTTATGACAAGTAGTGAACTTAGAGGTCTAGATGTTTCTGCTCAACTTGTCAATTCAGAGACAAGGGAGATTGCTGTAACAGTATCGGTTTTTAAAATCAAATAATTTTCTTGAAAATAGAATATTCGAAATAAATCAAAATCAACAGTCGACAATAAATGCCATAACAAACTTTGGCGCCACAGCGCTAACAGACTCAAATAAAAACCTACGGTAACTTAAAAGTTCAAAAGGAAATAACGACTAGTGAAGAAATGTAAAGAGTTTCATCTTCTTATTTTAAAATCAAAATCCCAACGGACATCCCAGACCCTTCTCTCAGTCGCTGGCATCCTACTCGCGTGCGTCCTCAGTAGCATCTGGAAGGAAGGAATTTTTGAAAACAAAGAGAGCGTGAGATAAAGGATCTCAGTGAGGTTCTAAGTTAACAAACAGAAAAGTAAACAGTTTTGAAAACAAAAGCATTTGACATATGAGACAACAAACAGAAACAGTTAACAGAACAGAGAGACAGACAGAAGCAAATCAGATGAAGTCCGTTGGTGCAGCCCGCCTTGTTACTCCTACTCCCAGATTTCCCTTATAGCTCCCTCTAGAGGGTTAACAACTCCGGACAGAAACAGAAACCCCCGTGTACTTTAGGGAAACAGAACCTACGACCCTAATAGACCTCAACGACTTCTGTCTCGCACCAAAAATGGATTAGACTAGGCAATAACCAAATAAACCCGATAGTCCTCACAACCCATGTCTACCTAATTACGATCTAATCGACCGGTCACACAGAAACAGAGCAAACAGACAACAATAATCAGTTCTCGAGACATCGAGAAATGTTCCTGCAGAAGAATTAGTCAAGAACAGAGTAGTAACAAACAGAGATAAATGAATAGTCATACTTAAGACTTAGTTACTTTTACGCGGAAGCATACGGTAAAACAGAACATATATTAAATGATACAGATTATTACATAGCCTTCCAGTTTTTCGCAATTAGATAAGTTTTGGAATGAACACTCACCTTAGATGCTTAAGTACTAGATCACGGAGTCAAGACTTGAATGACAGCGCAGCGAACAACAGAGAACCTAAACATAACCCAGTGTTACCATCTAGAGTCGAATCGAAAGACAAAATAAAAGAAAGGTAGCAGAAGGGCTAAGGTAGGGTTCGAACTCGGGACCTCTAGGTTAGTCAAAGGACACCTAACCAACTAAGCTAGCAAGTCAAACTATCACAAATCAACAAGACAAGAACTATTTAAGTTGGGTAGTTTTCAGAAAACACTCTTTTACTCTCTGGAAATTACTAAAATACCCTCAGAGGTAAATTTGCAAAACAGTACTACACTTTCAACAAACTCCAGAACAGTCCTCAGGAAAAAAACTTGTTTTAACAGTTTAGTCCAGCACAGTAAATTACAAAACTACCCTCGCACAGATTGCAGAAAAGTCCTATTAGTTTTTAGAAAGTATTGTCAAGTCCAACAGTTCCTTACACTTGCACAACAGTCCCCAAAAATAAACAAGTCTTTCAAACTAGTCCTCATAAACAAGTCTTTCAAGCTAGTCCTCGGTCAACATGGTCAAAGTAAAATTACAAAAAGGTCCTTTAGGTTTTCAGAATTCTCAAGACAGTCCTCAAGTTTCTCAAATTACAAAATCAAGTCCAAGTCAGTCAACAAACGTAGGTCAAGGTCACACAATCAGTCCAAACATCACAACACAGACTATCCTAAGTCCCGTTCTCAGTTCAAATACAAGGTCAAAGGCAGCAGGGATAAAACGGGAATAGCAGGGGAAAGAAGAAAATGAAAAAGGAAACAGAGTACTACCTTCGGTGGAACTGGAAGGAGAGGAAAGACTGGAATGGATCGAAACCGGACAAAGAGCACGCGCGCGGGACGAGCGGATACGGTACTGAAACGAATGGAAAACAATCGAAAACCAAAAAACCAAAATCAAATCTCAATCGTGATTCAAATCAATTGAACAGAACGAAGACGGGCGAAAGCTTACCGTAACTGTGAAGGGCAGCGCAGAACGGAGCAGAACGGGATCAAATCGGAGCCGACAGAGCTCGAACGGGGCAGAGGGGATCGAATCGGCGGCAGAGCTCGAACAGGATGGCGGCGCGTGAAGAGCAGAGGATAAAATCGGGCGGTGGCCGAGCGATGGCGGCGGCGGCGGATAGATGGTGAGATGAAGATGGAGTTGATGATGGGTGTGAGATGAGAGAGAGTGAAAGGAGAAGTTTCTTCTTTCTTTCTTTTTTGTCAGACTGGGGGCGTGAAACTGAGAGAGTGAAGGAAGGTGGGGAGTTAGTTTAGGGTTAGGGTTTTGAACTAATGGGCCAGCTGAGGTTGGGCCACACAATGGGACAGAAATGAGATTGGGCCAGCACTTGGCGGCCACGAAAATTGGGCCCAAAAAGAGTAATAACCAATTGCCAGCTAGCCCAATAACGGAACAAGACGAATCAATCCTACGCGAACCCACTAAAGTCGAATTTGTTTACGCGGGAAGTAAATTAAATAATTACCGAATAAAATAATTTACTCTGATAATTAAATGATTAAATAAATTAATTAAATAATAAAATAAAAAAACGGGGTGTTACAATTACTGAATCTGCACAGCCTTCTCAAAAAGAGCAAGAGAAGAAGTCTGCTGAAGAACAAGTCCCAGATAATGAAGATGTTATCAATGCTGAAAGGACTGAGTCACCACCTGCCATTCTTCAGCAGGTAGTTAACTCAGATATAAGCAAAACTTCACTATCTAAAACTTTATCTTTAGCTAATATGATTATTTGTTTACAGACTTCTCAAGATACAAGTCAGAAGATTGCTGAAACTTCTGCACCAGAATCAACAACGCCTGTTCAGCAGGCAGATGAAAATTTTAGTAACCTTACTAAGTTTAGTACTTGTATCTAACAAAGTGTTATTTCAGGATGAACAATTCAAGGATGCTACTACAGCTCCTGAAGCAATGGAAATAGTTCCCGCACAACTAAGTGTGCAACATGAGCTTGCTAAAAATCAACAGGTAATTCATGTTCCAGTTTTAGACTCTAAAACTATTTTCCAAAACTTTCCTGAAAAAAACCTTTCTCTTATCCAGGCTCAAAAGGAGAATGATGAAGTGGTTCACATCACAGAAGTCATGAAGTTAGTTCCGAAAAACTATACTCAAACTTCAAAAGAAACACTTTGACTAGAGTTGCTAAATCTGTCAGCAACTGGCAAAGGTACAAAAGGATGGACTTTTCAGATCTTCACATCCATCTATCCAATGAAAAGAAGAGAAACTCTCTATTCAAACTCGAGACGTTTGTACACTCTATACTTCCTGAAGAACTCTCATATTCTCAGCAAATGAGTTCAAATCTGATTGAAACAATCAGAGAGAATATGAAAGCTAAGTTCAAGAGTGCCTCTCCAGCTGAACAAGCTGTGGTGCTCAAGGGTTCCTTTGTACCCGTGGTGGGTGATCCCCACAAACATCTTGAGTTGGTTATACTGACGGATGATGATGAAGAAGAAGAGGATGAAAATATCCTTAAAGACGCAAGTGATGATGAAACCAAGGATTCAAAGGACAACAAGGACGATGATGATGATAATCAAGCTCCTAGTCCGGATGCTGGCGGAGTAAAATTGTTAGTTGTTGATCAAGTAAATCAAGCCGATGCTGAAAATCAGCAAGCTGAACAACCTCCCAGTCAGCAACAAGAATATGCTCCTACTCCTGCTGAGAAAAGTACTACAGCAACTGAACAAGTTGCTGAGACTGAAGAAGAATACGCCAGAAAGCGTGCTGAAATGCCCAAAGGCAAAGCTAAGCTTTCTGATGCCGAGTTAGCATTACTCGAAGCTAAGGTCACTGATTCAAACCTTGGAGAAAATGAAGAAATGGATGAAGATTATCAAAGAGCATTACAGAATAGTCTACACATTCACAACAGACACACTCAACATCTTGATATTGCTCAATCTTCAGGAGTGAACAACAAGGAAGATTCCTCCCTTCCACTTACTGCTGGTGAAACTCCAGTTATTGAGTCAAAAGAGTTGCCTTCAGCAACCACTCAACCCAAAGTGACTGAGGCTAAGGATTTAGGTGTCAAGGTTGTTGGCCTTGATGAACCTTTTGAAGAAGATGATCTATCTGATTTCTCAGCAAATGACGAAGAAAATTCCAAGAAAGCTGAACCCAAGATGGTAGAAATTACTCCAACATCTCTCATTAATGATCAAGGAGATATGGAGAGAAGTCGCCTGCTGAGAAACGATGATCAAATCGCCGCAGAAATCAAAGCCCACTCACTTGCTCCCTCTTTAGTGTCGTTCCCAAATATTGAGGAATTTACTCCAAGAATAAAAGCACTAATGGTTGTTCACAAAGCATGCCAAGAAGAGGATGATGCACTGCTTGCGGAGAGTCCACTTGACATTGGAAAGATACTGACTACTGTGCTGAGACGCACTACTACACTTACCATAGCTCAGAAAGACATAAGTCTACATCACAAAAGCTATGAGGATGATGTCAGTCAAGGACTCAAGCTCATCTGGCTTTTATTAAAGAAGAATTGTCTAAGATGACTTCTGATCAGCAAGACATGATTCTTAAATAAAACAGCCTAAGTACTCTTGGTGAAACCTGCAATGAGTTTTTCTCTTTACACATCACGCCAATGATGCAATTCATGTCTAAGGGGGAAGGATCTAGAAAAAGAAAGTCTTCAAGAGACAAGTCCACTACTCCCTCTAAAGCTCCATTAAAGCTACCTGGACCGCCTCCCAGAGAACCTCTTGCTGAAACAGAGCAATGTTCTAAAACAAGAGCTGAAACAGATTCTGAGAGAAGTTCAACAAATCCTAAAAGAAGAAGAACTTCTGTTGATACTCAAGAATTCTGTCACACTGAAAGTCATCAAGGCATTAATGAAGATGATGATAATGATGATGACCAAATAATAGCTCAAGCTATAAGGGCCAAGCCTCTTTCTGCCTTAACTCCATCTGGCCAATCCAAACACTTCTCTTCTGACTCCAGATCTTCAGCAAAAGATCATGAAAATGCTAAGTCAAGAACAAGAGAGCAAAGACAAGAAGAAAGAGGCTAGCTAACATTGCCATTGGCACTGGCATTGATTACACAAGACCAGCAATGAGGAAACCACTCAAAATGTGATCAGAAACCTCCATGGTTGTTGGATCATAAAGCAGGAAGACCTTTTAGCCAATGACTTCTTTCCAACTGCTGTACTGAATCAAATGTACACTTGGATTGAATTGAAAGTCACAAGAAAAGAAAGGGATCCTCCTCCCTACCCAAGGAACATTGCTATAAAATGGTTGAACATAGAAATTTTGGTAAGAAGAACTTCCATCAGCAAGAAGATGAAGCAATAGACTGATTTAATCAAGCCGGTGGATGTTGCTTACTTTAATGATCCTCATACCAAGAAGTCCAAAAAGAAATATGGTTTGATTCCTTATGAGTACTTTTATCTCACTGCAATGTATCAAGAAGAAGACCTTCTCTGGTTAAGGAAGATTCATGCCAACAAGGGAATTTCAGACACTCAGCTACTACATGCTAGCAATTTGGGCATGCACTTGTGGGTAATACACTACAAAGAGATGAATGGTGAAAACCATCACTATACTACCTGCAAGAATGCAAGAATTATTCAACTTGAAGTCCGTAAGCTACTTGAAGATTACGAAAAGGACTGTGTTGAATTCACTGTTCTTGCTGAAAAGAGTGTAAAAGAGATTCTTAGAGAATCCTCTGCTGGAATAGACTAATCCCTTGGAAAGCTTTGTTTTGCTTGCTGGTTACTTTAGTTATCTATGAACTTTCTTGTAAACTTACTGAAAGATAACTATCAGCAATGAACTTTTTGACTCTTATTGGTTCTTGATTATGCAAATTATTTTATGCTTACTGTTTTATTTAATCAAGTATGTTTGCATTAATCAACTGATTTATTCAACATCAGGAACCTCTAAAAGGGTAACAATTAATTTAGCCATGGATTGCTAATATCGAAAAGGGGGAAATTTATTAGGAAACTTGTAATTTTGATGAGCAATTAACCATGCTAAATTAAGGAAAGTCCAGTAACTAGTACTCTTAAGGTCCATAGGAATTTAGAATTTTAAGGACATTGTAAAAGAGGAACGTTTGCTGAAGGACTTAGTGTAGGTACTAGTTAGGTTCTTTCGTTTGCTGATGATGTACTTTGTTTATACAAACAAACTATTGAAGACCTACAACCACTCAGAATGTTGAAGATTCGAAGACTGAAGACTTAGAAGAATTATGAGAAAGGTATCTACAAAGGCACATGTTGCTTCAGAAAGTGAGAATTTCAGCAACAGCTTGCATAAGTGAAAATCTATATGACAGAGTAGGTTGTGCTTGCTGAAACTGAGATCGACCACTTGCTGACAACATATGTGACCTCCTTGCTGAAGAGTACTTGCATTTTGGCTCCAACGTTCACATTTGAATTTGATTCAAACGAACATTAAATGCAAAGTAGGCACGGGAAGAACATGAAGACAAGAAGACAAATGAAGGACGCTGCTGAAAGTACAAAAGCAAGATAGTGACATCTTAAGGTACAAAGCCTTAGAATTTGAAATTCAAACGACTTCCTTGAGACACTATAAATAGAGGTCATCAGGCAAGAGTAAAAAGGTGTGTCAACAACGTGATCAAACTCTCACTTGTGCTTTAAACACTCAAATCCTTCTATACTCTTTACTGCCTATTGATCCGTTCCAAGACTTAAGACTAGAACAAAAGCTACTTGTGAAGAAGTAGAACATTCACGGCTAAGAAATTAGTGAAGTGTTCTTTCTTTCGAACAAGAACAAGTCATGACACCAGAAACAATCAAACTTGCTTACTACAAAGTATTACAAGTTGTATTTCTTTAGATAACTTGTTATAGCTGAAAAAGTTATATTCAAGTCATCTCATCCCAAACCTTTCTAACGGATAAACACCCTTTTCATGTGTGAAATTCAGGGGGAATTAATCAAACATAGTGTTGCTGATTATAAGTCCCAAGTTTGGTGGAGAACAAGGTTACAATTCTCTAGTTAGGTTGGAAACGAAGCAAGTGCGCTTTGGTTTTTGAGAATCATTAGTGATAGGATTTGTAAGGAACCTCACATCTTATCATAGTGGATTCAGTCCTAGAAAGGACAAAGTGGATTAGTTGAGAGATTACGCCACTCTCAAATACCACTATAAAAGTGTTTGTGTGATTTACTTTACTGCATTTAGTTTTCTGCAAGTTATATTTCTCGTACACTGTCACTCTGCTCACTTGCTGAAACTAGCTCTCTGAAAAGCACTTATTGTAAAAGACTTACGCACTTTGTTTTTAAGTACCAGCAAACTCATTACTGAAAAGTAATAAGTACTTGTTGAGAAAGTTAAGTACCAGCAAACTCATTACTGAAAAGTAATAAGTACTTGCTGAGAAAGTTAAGTACCAGCAAACTCATTACTGAAAAGTAATAAGCACTTGTTGAGAAAATTTTAAACGACGAAAAGTTTGAAAAGACTATTCATCCCCCCCCCCTCTAGTCTTTTCTTGTCGTTTAAAGGGACCAACAGTGCTAAGAACCCTAATTCTCTCTACCTCGCGGCTAAAACTAGAGAATTAGATGAGACAATTGTGTTGTGTTGATGTACACTCACACCTATGTTGATTCTAACTACAAGACAAGAGAATGTCAGCTGGAAAAGTGCTGATGAGGAGTTGTCAAGTGTGAAAGCTCAATTTTGTTGCTTTCCCACTTAGCTGGCTTCTCGTTTAAATCTCAGCCCTCCATAATCTAGTTTTGATCTCATCCGTTCATGTCAGAAACCAAGATTGAGATATACTACTTCACAATTCTCCACCTTAGCTCAATCTTCACCTTCCTCATTCTTGTTCATAAGGTTAGAACATATCCCCTTTGTTCCTGTTTCTTAGGTTAGAACAACACCCCTTTGTCTGACATTCATCAACTCCTTACACAAGTTGAACTTCCCAACTTTCCGAGCATTAGTAAGACAAGTTGCAGTGTTTCTGGAGGTATGAACCTTCCCCACCTTGATTGTTCCTTTCTAAATGATGTCTCTAATGAAATACAGCTTCACATCAATATGTTTGGTTCTTTCATGATGCATTTGATGTTTTGCAAGCTGAATTGCACTCTGGTTATCACATAAATTTGTGATTCTATCTTGGATTATGTCTAGTTCCTCCAACATGCCCTTCAACCATATTGCTTCTTTAATTGCTTCAGTTAAAGCCATAATTCAGCCTCAGTAGTGGACAAAGCAACCACAGATTGTTGGCAAGCTCCAGCTAATAGTTTCTCCAAATAAAGTGAACACATATCCTGTAATGGATTTCCTTGTGTCAATATTTGCTGCAAAATCAGCATCCACATATCCTACTAGAGGTGATTCATTTCCTTCATTGTACTTGAACCTTAATCCATGATTCAAAGTTCCTTTCAGATACCTCAGTATACCCTTTACCACCTCCCAGTGTGGCCTTCTAGGATTGATCATATACCTTCTAACCACACTCATGCTGAAAGCAAGGTCAGTTCTGCAACATATCATAATGTTCATGATGCTACCCACTGCACATGCATAAGGAATTCTTTGCATCTTTTGTTCTTCCTCTGTATTTGAGGGACATTGTTGTGCAGACAGCCTTGTACCATACATGATAGGAGTTGAGCTCACCTTTGCCAAATTCATGTTGAATTTTGCAAGCACCTTTCTAATGTAGCTGGGATGTGAAAGATATAGAGTATGAGATTTCTTATCCCTTGTGATATCCATTCCAAGAATCCTTTTAGCCAATCTCAGATCTTTCATTTCAAACTCCATGTTAAGAGTTTCTTTTAAGGCATCAATTCCATCTAAGGAGCTTCCAGTAACAACGATATCAGGTATTGAAATATGTCCAGTCCGCATTTACGAACTGGAACGGTCTAGGAGCGCGACAAAGCTCTAAAAGACTGTCCCTCGAAGGGCTCGACCACCCTTCCAGGTATGTCACCGGAAGGTGGCTCGACCAGCATAGGTCCCGACCAGCTTGAAGAGGTCGCCCTTCAAGAATGTTCACTAAGGACAAGCTGACAAAGCAGACTGAGAAATATTCCTTGGGAGCGACCACTTGGTGGTCGGTCGAGGACCTTGCGTCAAGGAAACATCCTCAAGAGATAGTGATGAACGTGTATTTTACACTTTCATTCGAGTCTTTTTTCACCAATTTAGCTATCCTCTATGTTAATTTAGCTATATTTTAGTGCATTTTATTAGAATAGTGTCACGTTTCCCTTTAGTTTGTATTTTATAGGTTTTGGATGAAAAACGAGGTTTTCCGGGCAATTATATTGAAGTGGACGAGGAATTGGGTGTTCTGAAGGCATTTTTGGAGTATCTAGAAGATTCCGGATAGGATTTGAAGTCTAGGGGTCGAGTCTGAAGGCTAAAAGGTCACTAGAAGGCAAAAACCGAGTCCGAAAAGAAAAAGAAATCCAAAAACGCATCGAAAACGCATCACCTGCCGACTGGAGGTCCCGGGCGATTCGCCCAGGACGTGGGGCGGTTCGCCTCACACCAGGCGACTCACCCCACACCTGCCGAACCCCTATATATAGTTGCTCAGTTTTCTCCGTTTTTCATACTTTCTCAGACCTTTTCTCTCACCTTTCTCATTAGTTTTAGGGGATAATTCTCCAGAGCCTGTTCTGGGAATTCTTAGCTTAGGAGACAGTTTTCCTTATCGTTTTGGAGCTTGTGAGATCGCGATTCTTCGGAGATTGACAACCTTCGGTAACATTGTATCTTGCAATTATTTTCTATTCATATTTATTTATCTTTCAACATGTTTTCATTCAATCTTGCTATGATTTCTGTTGATTGCATGACATCTATGAGTAGCTAAACATATCGTGGGTGATAGTTTGTGATTTCTTAGCGAGGGGTTAATAATTATGCTGACTGATGGCGGTAAAGCGAATCAGACTTTGAGTTATTGCTTTATTTCTTTGATCTATCTAAAACCTCTATCTTCGTAGTGTTGAATAATAACGGAACACAATTGGACAATTCATTGATCAATGATCTCTATGCAAAACGATCGGGTACTTCATGCATGATTATTAACCTGCTATGCTTTGAATGATCATACTATCACTACCTTCCATTATCTGATAAGAAAAACCTTTGCTAAGTCGTTTGTTGAGTTTATAGTTTAAGTTAGATTAGATAAAGCTAGTTATAGTCCTTAGAGATCGACACTCGAGGTTATTTTACTGCTACACTACGGTTTTCGTTGTAGTTGTGAATTGCCTTTGGCTAAATACAAATTTATTTGATTAATTAGAATCTGACAAATTCCCGTTCATCAAATTGGCGCCGCTGCCGGGGATTATACTTCTTATTTATGTTTAGCTTTTATATTTTCAGCATTCAATTCCTAGTTTTAGTTGTTTTTATTTTCCTATTTAATCTCTCTCTGATACTCCTTTTCTAGCTTGTTACAGATAGTGTATGCGACATACACGATATAGAGGAACACCGCTTGCTGATTCAATTGCTGAGATCGACAGAGTCTACCACCAAAGAAGGCGACTACTTCGAAGGCGTGAACTAGAGGAAATAGAGGATACCGATTTCTCTGAATCTCTACACAGTCTCTTCAAGGAAATCGACAGAATGGCAGAAGCTAGACCACTGAAAGCATGGGTTCAACCCTCCAAGGATCGCATGAGGGGACCGGCGATTATTCTTTCGTCTGCAACTCGAGATCTGGAAATCAAGAACCACGCGTTCCAACAACTTCCGAGGTTCTATGGCTTAGCAAGGGAAGATGTGATGGGGTACTTGCACGATATCGATGATTTCGTCAACCAACTCCCACGACCCGGAGCTGAAATAACAACGGATGAGTTGAGAATGAAGGTTTTTTCTATGGGACTTGGCGACAGAGCCAAGTCATGGTTGAGTTCTCTACCGGCGGGCTCGCTGGACACTTGGGAGAAAGTTTTTTCAGCTTTCATGGAAAAATACTTCCCCCACACCTTGACTACCGCGCTTAAAGCGCAAATCACTGGGTTCAAACAAGACTATGATGAGACCATCCACACCGCGTTTGAAAGGTTCCAAGACCTCATGAACAAGTGCCCTCACCATGGTTTTGAGCTTTCGGATCTAGTCCAACACTTCTACAATGGACTAACATTCGAGAACCAACAAGTGGTGGATTTCCAATGCCGTGGCAATATTTTGGAAGAAACCGCGGAAGCCGTCTGGGCGGTTTTCGAAAGGCTTGCTAAGGGTTCGCAATTCAAGGATCCAAGAGCAATGGTTAGGAGACGTGGACCTGAAGTTCCACCTACTCAAGAAGCCCCAATGTATGGGGGGAATGAGGATCGATTCGAGTGCTTTACCAATGAGCTGAAACAAGTCCTCAAGAACTCCGCAGGAACAGCTATGTCAAACGAAGTTTGCCGAATATGCAAGAACTATGGGCATGGAGCTCATATGTGTAGATCGGATCTTGCATATGATGATGACAACTGGGTTCAAGGAGGAGAAGGGGAAGCCTTTTCTACGGAATTCGGTACTCAAGAAGCTAGCTACGGACAAGATGGTAGGAATCCTCGAGGTGGATTTGGAGAAGAGTGTTCCGAAACAATTAAGGATATGCACCGGCTAGCCAAACTTATGGACCTAACCAAGGCCGTAGTAGGCTTAATGATGAATGTGTATTTTACACTTTCATTCGAGTCTTTTTCACCTATTTTAGCTATCCTCTATGTTAATTTAGCTATATTTTAGTATATTTTATTAGAATAGTGTCACGTTTCCCTTTAGATTTTATTTTACAGGTTTTGGTTGAAATTCGGGGATTTCTGGGCAATTATATTGAAGTTGACAAGGAATTGGTGTTCCAGAAGCCTATTTGGAGTATCTGAAGGTTTCCGGATAGGATTTGGAGTCTAGGGGTCGAATCTGGAGGTTAGAAGGCCACTAGAAGTCAGAAACCGAGTCCGAAAAGGTGAAGAAATCCAAAACCGCGTCGAAAAATGCGGAATTCCGCGAAAAAGACGGGGGGCGAACCGCCCCAGCCTGCGGCGAACCGCCCCAGAGTTTATTCGGGGCCTATATATAGTGCTCAGTTTTCTCTCCGAAAATCATATCTTTCCAGACCTACTTTCTCACCTCTCTCTATAGTTTTAGGTAGGAACTTCCCGGGGCCTGTCCTGGGAGTTCTGTAGCTTAGGGGATACTTTTTTATAGCAGTTTGGAGCTCGTAGGACCGCAATCATCCGGAGATCGACAACCTTCGGTAACTTTGTATCTTACAGTTTTATTCTACTTATTTTATTTATCTTTCAATATGTTTTCTTCTATGATTTCTGTTGATTGCATGCATAATATGAGTAGCTAAACTTATCATTGGTGGTAGTATGTGAATTCTTAGCGAGGGAAGATAATCATGCTAATGGCTATATCGCGCATTATACTCCGTGTCATTGCTTTATTTCGTTGATCAGTTGTAACCAAAATTCGCGTATGTTGTATTGATTATTATGCACAATTGGACACTAGTCGACCATCAGACCAATTATCTTCGTAGTGTTGAATAATTACGGAACACATTAGGACAACAGTGATTGACTAGTCAGACCAGATTATCTTCGTAGTGCTTAATACTTGCAACAGGACACTAGATTGATTCAAAGATCTCTATGCAAGACCGAGAAATTTATGCATGATTATCGACCCATTATGCTAAGAAGGACCATACTATCACCAATCTCCATTATCTGCTTGAAACCCCCTATTGCTATCTGTCGGCTGATTTATATTCTCTTGTTAAATAGATAAAGCTAGTTATAGTCCTGAGAGAACGACACTCGAGTCATTCTACTGCTACACTACGGTTTTCGTTGTAGTTGTGGATTGCCTTTGGCTAAATAACAAATTTATTTGATTGACCTTGACACGTTCATCAAATTGGCGCCGCTGCCGGGGACTATACTCCTTTTTTCTGTTTAATTTGTTTATATTTACAGCTTTTGATTCCTAATTATATTAGTAGTTTTCCTTTTTAATCTCTCTCTTATATTGCTTTCCTAGTCTGTTTCTAATCACCTCTCCTAGTCTGTTTCAGATTGTGTATGCCGCATACACGTTCTGCAGGTACACCGCTTGCTAATTCAATTGCTGAGATCGACAGAGTCTACCACCAGAGAAGGCGACTACTTGAAAGGCGCGCACTAGAGGAAATAGAGGAAACCGATTTCTCTGAATCTCTACTTAGTCTCTTCAAGGAAATCGACGGAATGGCAGAAGCTAGACCACTAAAAGCATGGGTACAACCCACCGAGGATCGTATGAGAGGACCGGCGATTGTTCTTTCGTCTGCAACCCGAGATCTGGAGATCAAGAACCACGCATTCCAACAACTTCCGAGGTTCTATGGCTTATCAAGGGAAGATGTGATGGGGTACTTGCACGATATCGATTATTTCGTCAACCAACTCCCACGACCCGGAGCTGACATAACCACAAATGAGTTAAGGATGAAGGTTTTTGCTATGGGACTTGGCGACAGAGCCAAGTCATGGCTGAGTTCTCTACCAACTGGCTCGCTGGACACTTGGGAAAAGGTTTTTTCAGCTTTCATGGAGAAATACTTCCCTCACACCTTGACTACCGCGCTAAAGGCGCAAATCACTGGATTCAGACAGGACTATGATGAGACCATCTACACCGCGTTTGAGAGGTTCCAAGATCTCACGAACAAGTGCCCTCACCATGGTTTTGAACTTTCCGACCTAGTCCAACACTTCTACAATGGACTAACCTTCGAGAACCAACAAGTGGTGGATTTCCAATGCCGAGGCAATATTTGGGAGGAAACCGCAGAAGCCGTCTGGGCAGTTTTCGAAAGGCTTGCTAAGGGTTCGCAGTTCAAGGACCCAAGAGCAATGGTTAGGAGACGTGGACCTGAAGCTCCACCGACTCAAGAAGCCCCTATGTACAGGGGGAATGGGGATCAATTCGAGTGCTTTATCAACGAATTGAAGCAAGTCCTCAAGAGCGCCACCGGAACAACTGTTTCGAACGAAGTATGCCGAATATGCAAGAACTATGGGCATGGGGCTCATATGTGTAGATCGGAGTTGGCATACGATGATGGCAACTGGGCTCGAGGAGGCGAAGAAGAGGCCTTTGCTACGGAGTTTGGTACTCAAGAAGTTAGCTACGGACAAGACGGTAGGAATCCTCGAGGTGGATTTTGGAGAAGAGGATACCGTAACAATCAAGGATATGCACCGGCTAACAAAACTTATGGCCCTAACCAAGATCGTAGTAGGCTAAACTATGGTAATGATCACTGCGAAAACCCCGCTCCGAAAGAGCCACCGAAGTCGAAGACGGCTCAACTGATGGAGAACTTGCAGAAGATGGTTGATCACACACAAAGTTTTCTCAAACGTTATGAAGAAAATTCTGAGAAGACTAGGGCAAGGCTCGATAGGTTGGAAGAGAGCACTAGGCTTTCCCATCAAAAGATGCAAGAGTTGATCAACCGAAGAGCAAATAGGGAACAAGGCAAACTGCCTAGCAACACTGTGAAGTCGAAATTGGCTGGTGATGTACCTGACGAAATCACCATCAGGAAGGTCGTTAGGTGCGAGTGTTGCATGAAGGAAGAACTTCTACAGGCTGAGGAAGAAGAGAAGGACCTTGGTTCTGACGCAAGTGATGAGGAGCAAGATGATCCCGAACCACTCCCTAAAAGTTTCGATATTAAGGTAGGGATTGATGAGCTTGAAGATGTCCGTGCCACACTAGACACGGGATCCTACTCAAACATAATTCCTTTGAATGTGTTTGAAAAGAGTAACCTTGGAAAACTATCTGAGGAAAGGGCTATTGTGCGACTGGCGGATGGATCATTTATGAGACCCGAAGGAGTTGTGAAAAATGTGTTGGTCAAGATTGGTGAAGCATCTGTTTACACCAATTTTGTAGTTATGTCGGCGTCTGCACCTGGAACAGGGGATGTCATACTCTTAGGGCAACCATTCTTGACTTAACTACGCTCCGTGATGGACATCTACCAAAGAACTTGCACCATCGAAGTGGACGGAAAGCAACACGTGTTGCACGCCATACCTGATCCACCTGACCCGCCCGATATTTCTTTCACTACTGACTACTGTGGTCTTGCAGCCTATATTCTTTCTTATTCACATGTTCGTGGCATGGAGAGGAGATCAATGAAGGGGAAGCCTAGTACCCGAAAAAAGAAGAGATAGGCGCAGACAGGAGTCGAGTCAAAGACTTTAAACAATGGCGCTATCCGGGAGGCAACCCGGAGATTTTATCGCTTTCTTTACCGCTTTAAATTTTATCTCACGAGTTTGATTGAGTATTATAGGTCACTTATACAAGCATTAGCTCTCACCTTGGATCCACTTTCGACGTTCGGGACGAGCGACGACGTTCAGGTTTGGGGAGGAGGATATCGCTGGTTATATCTATACTTATCTTGCTTATGATAAACTCGTGAAATTTATTTTTTGCATTTGCACGTTTACTGCTTTCCTAGGATAGTTTTGCATGTTTTTTATGGAGTTTATTGCCGAATTTTTTGAACTTTTTTATTGGGTAGATCAACTAGCTATGCCATTAATCGTATGATTCATCTCTATGAATTTGTTTGGGGTTTTTCTCGCTTGGCTTGTCACATTTATGTATTGCACTTAGTTAAGCATGGTAGTCTCGACATCACTTAGTGGTGTTTTCTCTACTGCGGTTCACGAAGGCCTTTATAATAGGATGATGCATGTTAGGGTCTTATGGTTGTTCTCCCGAGTAATTATGTACCTAAGAGGCAACAAGTCATCACCATGCTTTGAGATTGCTAAATGCCTAGGAAGGAGATAGTGTGAGATTGTGTGATCCTTTGTTTATAACAGGTTTGGGGAGGGGGTTACACCATCATTAGACTTGTTTCTGTTTTTCATTTTCGTATCGTGAGTTTATTTTTCACTTTTCGTAAATTTTGTACTCCAACCTATTCTTTTGAATAGGTTTGGGGAAGTCGTGTGAGTCTTTTTGTTTCTCTTTTGTTATGCTACTGCTGGCTAAAAAAAATCGAAAAATAAAGAAAAGAAAAAAATTCCAGAAAAAAAAGAAGAAGAAAAAGAAAAAGAATCAGGAAAGAAAAAAAAAAGAAAAAAAGAAAAGACCCCAAAAAAAAAGCAAAGAAGGGTCCAAAAAAGAAAGCCAAATAGCAGTTTAGCAAAGTGTTGAGTCTTTTCCATTTTTTGTAATGTTCGTAATCGTGTTTTTATCTTTTATTTTTTTTGTCTTGAGTGTCATCTGTTCTAGACCACCCTCGTCCTGCCATTCAGGAAGTGGTGAATAGCTTAAGACTTTACTTGAGATGGATAGAATAGGGGAGAGTTATCTTTTATAGGGAACCCTCCTTCGTTTGATGAGAGCCAGTACTGGTTCGACCTCTTTGAGGGAAAGTCTTAACATGGTGGAACAGCAGTAAGTCCTCAGTTTCATAGGCACGGGGCAACCATTCGTATCTTAGCATGTTTCATTACGTCGTCACTGACTAGGTCCAGGTAGAGAATGTTACGAGAGACTATCTTGTCTTGACATAAGTGCTTATGTGGATGTGTATAAGTCAATCGAGGTATTCTTCAACCTATATTCATGCTTTGATTCGTATGGTTTTTGTTCATATGTTTTTTGGTAGATTCAGTAGATTAGTTCATTTTATTTGGTATGAAACTCCATTTTGTGTCTTGCATGTTTTTGTATTAGAGTCTAGCTTAGTTGCTTGAGGACAAGCAAGGGTTCGGTTTGGGGAGTTTGATGAATGTGTATTTTACACTTTCATTCGAGTCTTTTTCACCTATTTTAGCTATCCTCTATGTTAATTTAGCTATATTTTAGTACATTTTATTAGAATAATGTCACGTTTCCCTTTAGATTTTATTTTACAGGTTTTGGTTGAAATTCAGAGATTTCTGGGCAATTATATTGAAGTTGACAAGGAATTGGTGTTCCAGAATCCTATCTGGAGTATCTGAAGGTTTCCGGATAGGATTTGGAGTCTAGGGGTCGAATCTGGAGGTTAGAAGGCAACTAGAAGTCAGAAACCGAGTCCGAAAAGGTGAAGAAATCCAAAACCGCGTCGAAAAACGCGGAATTCCGCGAAAAAGACGGGGGGCGAACCGCCCCAGAGTTTATTCGGGGCCTATATATAGTGCTCAGTTTTCTCTCCGAAAATCATATCTTTCCAGACCTACTTTCTCACCTCTCTCTATAGTTTTAGGTAGGAACTTCCGGGGCCTGTCCTGGGAGTTCTGTAGCTTAAGGGATACTTTTTTATAGCAATTTGGAGCTCGTAGGACCGCAATCATCCGGAGATTGACAACCTTCGGTAACTTTGTATCTTACAGTTTTATTCTACTTATTTTATTTATCTTTCAATATGTTTTCTTCTATGATTTTTGTTGATTGCATGCATAATATGAGTAGCTAAACTTATCATTGGTGGTAGTATGTGAATTCTTAGCGAGGGAAGATAATCATGTTAATGGCTATATCGCGCATTATACTCCGTGTCATTGCTTTATTTCGTTGATCAGTTGTAACCAAAATTCTCGTATGTTGTATTGATTATTATGCACAATTGGACACTAGTCGACCATCAGACCAATTATCTTCGTAGTGTTGAATAATTACGGAACACATTAGGACAACCGTGATTGACTAGTCAGACCAGATTATCTTCGTAGTGCTTAATACTTGCAACAGGACACTAGATTGATTCAAAGATCTCAATGCAAGACCGAGGAATTTATGCATGATTATCGACCCATTATGCTAAGAAGGACCATACTATCACCAATCTCCATTATCTGCTTGAAACCCCATATTGCTATCTGTCGGCTGATTTATATTCTCTTGTTAAATAGATAAAGCTAGTTATAGTCCTGAGAGAACGACACTCGAGTCATTCTACTGCTACACTACGGTTTTCGTTGTAGTTGTGGATTGCCTTTGGCTAAATAACAAATTTATTTGATTGACCTTGACACGTTCATCACTTAACTATGGTAATGATCACTGTGAAAATCCCGCTCCGAAAGAGCAACCGAACGAAGACAGCTCTATTGATGGAGAACTTGCAAAAGATGGTTGATCACACCCAAAGTTTTCTCAAACGTTATGAAGAAGATTCTGAGAAGACTAGGGCGAGGCTTCATCGATTGGAAGAGAGCACTAGGCTTGCCCATCAAAAGATGCAAGAGTTGATTGACCGTGGAGCAAGTAGGGAGCAAGGTAAGCTACCTAGCAACACTGAGAAGTCGATGTCCATTACCTTGGTGGGTGATCTTCCTGTTGAAATCACCATCAAGAAGATTGCTAAGTGCGAGTGTTGCAGAGATGAAGAACCCCCACTAGCCAAGGAAGAAGAGAAGGACCTTGGTTCTGATGAGAGTGAAGAGGAGCAAGAGGATCGCGAGCCAATCCCTCAAAGTTTCGATGTTAAGGTCGGGATTGGTGAACTTGAAGATGTTCGTGCTACACTAGATACGGGATCTTACTCTAATGTGCTCCCAATGAATGTGTTTGAGAAGAGTAGCCTTGGAAAACTATCTGAGCATAAGGCTATTGTGCAATTCGCGGATGGATCCTTTGTGAGACCCGAAGGCGTTGTGATGAACGTATTGGTAAAGATTGGTGAAGCTTCTGTGTACACCAATTTTGTAGTTATGCCGGCGTCTACACCTGGGATGGGGGATGTCGTTCTCTTGGGGAGAACGTTCTTGACTAAGCTACGCTCCGTGATAGACATCTACCGAAGGACTTGCACCATTGAAGTGGATGGCAAGCGACATGTGTTGCGAGCCATATCTGATCCACCTGATCACTTCAATATTTCTCACACCATTAACTACTGTGGTCTTGCTGTCTATGTTCATTCTTATTCACAGGTTCGTGGCATGAGGAGAAGATCCATGAAGGGGAAGTCTAGTACCCTCAAGAAGAAGAGCTAGGCGCAAGAAGGATTCGAGTCACAGACTATAAACAATGGCGCTATCCGGGAGGCAACCCGGAGTTCTTATCGCTTTTTTACCGCTTTATTGCATGCATTCATACATGGAACAATTTGCTTTTCTTATGTGAATTTGTTCGTCTCTGTGTCGTTTGTGCTTAAGTTTATGTTTGAGTGAACTTTTTCAAGTGTTTTAGTAAGGAGATTGGTTTTCGGGGTATAAAAAAAACTGAGTTTTCAAAAAATTTCGTCTCCCCACCTCAGGAGGTGGGGGGGCGAATCGCCCCACATGTCCAGAGAGCTCCGCGCTCTCTGGACGGAAGGGGCGATTCGCCCCGCACGGGGCGACTCGCCCCACGAAATCAGATAAGGTAAAAACGGGGGTCACCCCCCATTTTCCTTCCTCCATTCTCCATCTCTTTCACCTTCATACTCCTAAAAATCCCAAAAATTCAAATTTTTTTCAATCCTTCATAAAATCTTCAAATTTCCACCAAATTGTGTGTTCTTTAGCTTCAATCGAAGCCCATTACGTGCTCTTTCTTTTCATCCGAACAAATTTCTTCCTAGTTCATTCATTCTTCGGATTTGAGGTAATCTCACATGAACCCTAATTTTTCAAATTTAGGGGTTTTTTGATTTATGCTTCAATTAAGCTTATATGATGAATGGGTTGATGATTTGTGTGATTAGAAACATTATTCACTATCAATTGCATGTTCAATTACGCTTGGTTTATTGATTGAGAATTTTGCCTATTAGATGACTATGTCTTAAAGTGCAATGTTTCTTTAACTTTCATTCCATGTTTAAACTTGTGTTTGTTGATGTAATAATGATGGTAGAATGCATGATTGATGAAGTTGAGGATTTATGATACTACATTTTTTGCTACTATGGTACGAATTGAGCCTTATGAATTAAGGCTATTTGTTGTCTAGCTAGAGCTTATTGTGATATGTTACATGTCTTCGATATGTTGGTATGTTGCTTTTTAGTTCTAGAAGTAGCTAGACTAGACATGGAGGTTTTGAGGAGTTCGATTGGTGTCGATATCACTCGTGTGTTCATTCTTGCATTTGCATACGCATAAGTCTGTTTTGTGTCATACAAGATACTAATTGCTGTTTGTAGGAATCATGGCTCCACGAGACAAGAAGAAAGTTGGCTCAAGCAAGAAGGGTAAGGGAGCAGCATCAAGCTCCCGACCTTCCCACGAGCTGTTCGAGTTGTCTCTTACCGCAATCGACGTCCGACAGAGGCTCGAAGCGGAGCTAGCTCAAGGTGGGTGATCAATCATACCGGACAGAAGGATAGACATTCCGGATGAATTAGCTCACAGGGCGGGTTACAGGACGCTCTCCCGTCTGGCAAGGAAAAGGAATTGGGGTTGGTATACTTCCAACCGATTCAAGGGGTACGATACGAACCTCCTCCATGAGTTCTATGCTGGATACACTTATCTTGAGGAGAAGGAGGGGGTACTCGTTCGAGGCGTAATTGTGCCATGGACACCGGCCTCAATTTCTGCATTCATCCATCTTGGGGAACGGGAGTTCACCGGAAGCAACCACTCCTACGTGTATTCAAGGGCCACTAGGGGGATTGGAGATGACATCACAGATGTGATTTGCAACAGGGAATATAGGTATCCAGATACCGGAGCACAACCTGCACGGATCCATCAGAGTGACCTTAGCATCGAGGCTAAGGTGGTTATGAAATTCTGCATTTTCAACTTGATCCCTAGAATGAATGACACGTGGATACAGCCGAATTATGTCGAGCTCCTCTACTGCTTGATAGGCAAGCATCGAATAGACATCGGTCAGATCATGTATGCCGAATATGAGCGCCATTGGGAGAAAAAGAAGAAGCCCTTCATTTTTCCGAGCTTCATCACAGCATATTGCAAATATTACGGGGTCGAGGACATTGATGAGGGGGATTACGAGGTCTCTGCCCTTTCCCCTTCGACTATTGATGTGCAGCTAACTAGGTATCAAATGAAAAACCCCACGGCTGCTGCTGCTAATGTTGAAGATCCATTTCAAGCAACTGATTCTGATGATGAAGATGAGGATGCTATGGAAGCTGACGATGGCCGAGTTCCTATCCCGGATATTCCTTTTGTCCATAGAGCACCACATGCACCGCCTCGAGTACCACATGGGTCTCAAGGTTTTGACTTCTCTGATTTTCAGTCCCACTTCGATGCTAGTGTTGCAGCCTTGACCACTACTGTCCAGGGAATGCGACATGACCTTGATGGACACATTGCCCAGTGCAACCGCGATTGGGAGATGATTGAGGAGCATCGCCGGGAGGAGAGGCAGATAATGTGGGAGCAGCCACAGCTCATCCAACAGCAACAGGATCTCCTGTCTGACATGTGGAGAGACTATTATGGGGATAACAATCCCGATAATTAGTCTTTTCACATGTCCACTCTCACCCGACCGAGGCCAAACCGTTCGGTAACATCTAGTATCACTTTTTATTTACTCATTCTCTTTTGGTAGGGACTAGCTTAAGTTTCATGAGGGGGATGGGATGTGAACCATGATGTTAAGTATTGTTTGGCTTTGTGATGATTGGTATCTTGTTTTTCGTTTGCATTTGCACGTTTAACGCTTTCTTAGTTTTTAGTTGCATACACTACATTCATCCTAGGATAGTCTTGCATGTTTTTTGTGGAGTTTATTGCCAAAATTTTTGAACTTTTTTATTGGGTAGATTAACTAATTATGACATTAATCATATGCTTCATCTCTATGAATTTGTTTGAGGTTTTTCTCGCTTGGCTTGTCACATTTATGTATTGCACTTAGTTAAGCTTGGTAGTCTCGACATCACTTAGTGGTGTTTTCTCTACTGCGGTTCACGAAGGCCTTTATAATAGGATGATGCATGTTAAGGTCTTATGGTTGTTTTCCCGAGTAATTATGTACCTAAGAGGCAACAAGTCTTCACCTTGCTTTGAGATTGCTAAATGCCTAGGAAGGAGGTAGTGTGAGATTGTGTGATCATTTGTTTGCAACCTATTCTTTCGAATAGGTTTGGGGAGGGGGTTACGCTTTCATTAGACTTGTTTTTCAATTTTTAGTGTGTGTTGTGAGTTTATTTTCCTTTTTCGTAAATTTTGTACTCGAACCTATTCTTTCGAATAGGTTTGGGGAGGTCGTTTATGTGTCATTTTTTGTTTCTTTTCGTTGTGCTACTGCTAGCTAAAAAAAATCGAAAAAAAAGGAAGAAAAATTCCAGAAAAAAAGAAACAAAATCTGGAAAAGAAAAAAAAATATAAAAGAAAAGACCCCAAAAAAGCAAGGAAGGGTCCAAAAAAAAAAGAGCCAAAATTGTCTCATTTTTCAATTTATGTAATGTTTGTAATCGTGTTGTAATTTTTTGTCTTTTATTTGTTTGATGTCATCTGTTCTAGACCACCCTCGTCCTGCCATTCGGGAAGTGGTGAATAGCTTAAGGCTTTGCTTGAGAGATGGGTAGAAAAGGAAACCATCCTTCGTTTGATAAGAGCCAATATTGGTTCGACCTCTTTGAGGAAAAGTCTTAACTTGGTGAACCGCAGTAAGTCCTCAGTTTCATAGGCACGGGACAACCATTCGTATTTTAACATGTTTCATTACGTCGTCACTGACTAGTCTAGGTCGAGAATGTTACGAGAGACTATCTTGTTTGACATAAGTGCTTATGTGAATGTGTATGAGTCAACCGAGGCATTCTTCAACCAATATCCATGTTATAATTTATATGGTTTGTGTTCATATGTTTTTTGATAGATTCAATAGATTAGTTCATTTGATTTGGCATGAGACTCCATTTTTTGTGTTGCATTGTTTTTTGCATTAGAGTCTAGCTTGGTGAATCCAATATCTATTATGACTATCATAATAATATCGATACGCTCGCCAGCGGTTTAACCAATCACAACTATGAACGACTATGAGCAGTGCTCTCATGTGTTACACATGAGAGATGAATCCTTCACAGAATCACTTATCATCCCCATTTGTGTGTAGCCATAATCCTGGATCGTGTCTTGGGTCAACTGCTTATTCAGAGCTGACATCGACGGGTCCACCAAGGATATGGGGCAACAAATGTGATGATAAAGTCCTGTAAGTCCAAAGGATGACTGGCATCACTTCGACAACTTTCCGGTTCCCATAGACACTTAGGTGTAGAGTATACATCGATGGGAGTTTCCGGTGGGTACTTCCATTGTTCGGTAATCACCCTTCGAACAACTATGCGGAGTTATGGGAATGTTTCTTGATTGTCCAACAATCCGTTCCGTGGCCATGGGATCGGCTCACACTTGCTCCAACAAGTATAACCTCCACGCATACTAGTCTCAGTTGGTTCATTCAGACCCCTACATCCGAGATGAACCTCGACTAGGGAGAGTTTGGGATAGATGATGACTCACATAGCTCCCACTATCTGTGTGATCGGTCATCTATCCGAGGGGACATGTTTAATATCAATACAGACAGGAATAGAGATATGACATGTTGTATGCCTGGTGTAATATAAATATGAAAGCGATACTCAATAGTCAAACAACAAACATATATTATATTATGTTGACCTGTGTAATAGTACATATATGCCCTTAATAAGGGCTGCATGCCCTTAATAAAGACTGTCTCTAGGACATATACACTATCAATCTCCCACTTGGACTAGAGCCAGACACCTTTATGCTTAATGCCTAGATTAACATAATGTCTTAAGTGGGTATCCACTGATAAGACCTTGGTGAAAGGATCTGCCACGTTGTCCGTGGTCGAGACACGTTCTATAATAACTTCTCCTCTATCAATAATCTCACGTATAACGTGATATTTTCTAAGTACACGTTTGTTCTTGTTTGTAGATCTAGGCTCCTTGGCTTGAGCGACGGCGCCCGTGTTGTCACAACAAATCGTTATTGGACTAGGAGCAGGAACAACCCTCAATTCCTTCAAGAACTCTGAAATCCAGACAGCTTCTTTCGATGCTTCTGATGCAGCAATGTACTCGGCTTCTGTGGATGAGTCAGCAATCGTGGCTTGCTTAGAACTCTTCCAACAGATAGCTCCTCCGTTCAATTTGAATACGTATCCTGTCTGTGACTCAAAGTCATCAGGATCTGATTCAAATCCAACGTCGACATAACCAGACATCTTTAATTCTGGTTCTCCACCAAACACCAAGAACATTTCCTTAGTCCGTCGAAGGTACTTAAGAATGTTCTTTACAGCAGTCCAGTGAGGTACTCCTGGATTCTGTTGGTGTCGACAAGTGACACTAAGCGCATATGCCACATCTGGCCATGTGCAATTCATTGCACACATAATAGACCCTACTGCCGAAGCATAGGGCACACGACTCATTGCCTTTCTTTCTTCATCAGTTTTAGGACTATCCTTAACTGATAGCACGATCCCATGCCTAGCTGGGAGAAAGCTTCTCTTTGAGTCGTCCATCTTATAACGCTTCAGTATTTTGTCGATGTAGGTGGACTGTGTCACTCCTAACATCCTCTTGGATCTATCTCTATAGATCTTTATCCCTAGGATGTAGTTCGCTTCACCCAAGTCCTTCATTGAGAAGGTACTTGATAACCAAACTTTAGTCTCTTCTAGCATAGAGACATTGTTCCCCATGATCAAAATGTCATCAACATAAATGATCATGAAGACGACTCCCTTGTCGCTGTGCCTAGTGTAGACACATGGATCTTCTACGCGTCTGACGAAGTCAAACGATTTGACAGCTTCATCAAAGCGGATATTCCAGCTCCTAGACGCTTGCTTTAGCCCATAGATGGATCTCTGTAATTTGCATACAGCAGTTGGTCTGGTTTAACTAATAAAACCTTCCGGATGTACCATATAGACCTCTTCCTCAAGGTTTCCATTAAGGAAGGCAGTCTTTACATCCATCTGCCAGATCTCATAATCACAGAAGGCAGCTATCGCAAGTAGAATTCGAATAGACTTCAACTTTGCTACTGGTGAAAAGGTTTCATCGTAATCGATGCCATACCTTTGCGTGTAGCCTTTCGCCACAAGTCTAGCCTTGTGCGTTTGTACCTTGCCTTCGGCATCTGTCTTTCGTCTAAAGACCCATTTGCACCCAATAGGTCTAACCCCCCTTGGGGCAAGTCTACCAAGATCCAAACTTGGTTCAGGTACATGGAGTCCATTTCCAATTCCATGGCCTCTTTCCATTTGTCTGAGTTAATATCATTTATTGCCTCGTTGTAGGTCTCGGGATCTTCCCGATCTGATAAGCCAACATCAAGTTCACTGATGTCTTCTATCATAAGGCTTTGCTTCTGAGGTCCTTTTGGGATCCTCTTCGACCTACGGAGCTCGACTGGTGCTTCTGTCGGCGTTTCTGGTGCTTTTCTTTTCTGGATTCGTGTAACACAAACATTATCAGTGGGCACTGATGCAGCCGGTCGCATGCTGCGACCCCGTTCCCTAGCGGGAGGCTGCTCTTGTGCAACTTGTTGCACAGGTTGATTGACAATGGGTTCTATTGGTGTGGTTTCAACTGTTGATCTAATCACAGGACTCCCACTGACGATGACATGCCTAGAAAGTGTCATATCATTACCCTTGTCTGCTTCGAAAGCTCCCACTGAACTTGAGTCCAAATCAGAAGATTTAGAGAACTCATGTTCGCGCGTGTCAAAGTCTTGAATTTCTTCAAGTTCTATCATATCATCTAACCTCTCTTCTTCGAGGTATTCTGCTTCTAAAAACTTGACGTTTCTAGATACTATCACCTTGTGATCTTCAGCATGATAGAATTCATAGCCTCTCGTCTGACGAGGATAGCCTATGAAATAAACTTTGACACCCCTGGAATCTAACTTATAAGTGAGCATCAGTTTGACTATCGCAGGACAGCCCCAAGGTCTAAGATAGCCCAGTGAGGGCTTCTTTCCTTTCCATAACTCATAAGGAGTTTTCTCCACTGATTTAGATGGTACACGATTCAGAATGTAGATTGCAGTTTGTAGCGCATATCCCCATAGATATTTTGGAATAGTCGAGAATCCAATCATTGATCTCACATGTCTAACAGGGTTCGATTCCTTCTCTCAGACACACCATTTAATTGTGGTGTTCCAGGAGGGGTCCATTGCGATTGAATTCCATTCTCCTTCAAGTAGTCGATAAATTCTTCACTAAGGTATTCACCTCCTCGATCTGATCGAAGAGTGACTATCCTTAGGTTCAATTCATTCTCGACCTCATTCCTAAACTCCTTGAATTTTCCAAAGGTCTCAGATTTATTCTTCATGAGATAAATATATCCATACCTTGAGAAATCGTCAGTAAAGGTAACGAAGTAAGGATAACCTCCACGTGCTTGGACTTTAAAAGGTCCACATACATCGGTATGTATGAGCTCTAAGCAGCGAGTGGCACGAACACCTTGTCCAACAAAAGGTTTGTTCGTCATCTTACCCTTAACACATGATTCGCATGTACCATATGATTCAAAATCAAATGGTTCTAAGTAGTCCAACTTCCTTAGTCTTTGAATCCATGTTTCATTGATATGGCCTAGCCGACAATGCCATAGATAAGATGGATTATTCTTCCTACTTGAAGACGGTTGTTTGTTATGTATTTGAAATAAAGGTACACTACTTTGCAAAATATATAAACCATTCACTAAGCGAGCATTTCCATAATACTGGTCATTTAACGAAAAATAACAAGTATTATTAACAAATCGAAAGGAAAAACCCAAATTGTCCAACAATGGAATGGAAATAATATTTCTGACAATGGATGGAACAAAATAAACGTTATCAAGTTCTAAACATTGTCCTGATGGTAAATCTATCTTGCAGCGTCCAACGCGTTTGGCTTCAACTGGATTGTCGTTCCCAACATTCAAGTCGATTTCATCTTGCTTGACTAGCCTGTGTTCAATTAGCCCCTGCACATTATTACAATGTGCGAGCCACAGGTTGTATCTAATACCCAACCATTAGAGTCAAAAGTAGTCATGTTCATTTCAATAACAAACATACCTGAGTTAGAAGCCGGCGGCTTATTAGCTTGATCTGCCCTTAGCTTAGGGCAATCTTTCTTCCATTGCCCTTTCTGGTCACAGAAAAGACATTCATCTGTGCGTACCGTTCCGCTCCTCTTGAACTTCCTTTCTGGTTCAGACGCTTAGGCCTATCACTCGAAGTGTTAGCCTTGGCTCCCGACTTTCCCTTACCCTTAGCACCTTTGTTTTTCGGGTTTGGGTTAGACGGTTGCCGAACATACATGATCGATTTCTCCTTCTTAGGAAGAGTTTGATCATATGTCTTCAGCAGATTATGGAGTTCGGGCAGTGTAACGTCCTTCGCATTCATGGTGGTTAATGATGAACTGTGAATACGAACTCGGCAATGATTGAAGGACAAAGATCACCATGATCTTATTCTCATCTTGAGAACATGTTCAGACATGTTCCCTCCTTCATTGAGCTTGCATCTGTGTATCTCTTTGATCAAATCAAATTCAACTCTTCTGACTGTCGTCTTAAAGAGCGACTCAAGATGCTTCAGCATCTCATACGGCAACATGCTTTCATGTTGTCTCTGCAGCTCATTGCTCATTGCTGCCAGCATAATACACTATGCGGATCTAGCATCCTCTTGATTCTTATCAGCCTTCGCCTTGTTGGCTTGATTCCAAGCAGCAACTTGATCGGCAGTCTGATTCTCGGGACACACGGGATTAGCCTCGTCCAAGGCGTACTCAATCCTATCGTACCTCAGCACAAAACGTATATTCCTGATCCAATCTAGGAAGTTTGGTCCGGTCAAAATTTGCTTCTCTAAGATAGCACGGAGCGAGATACTCGCCATTTCGGTTTTCTTAGGAAAAATAGTATAGACTTAAAATAATAAATCAACTATTGAAATACTATTTCTAAATACACAGTCAACAAAACTAAACAACAAGGTCCTTTAGCTGTTTAGCTTCCACTATTTTCACATATGATTGCCCCCAAAACAAACATACGGGTAATGCCCAACAAGTTACCGTAGTGGCCAAGATCCAAATACATACTATGCTATACTCCAACGGGGGCTGGTCGCATAACATAATATGACCGGTAGGACTATCCAATTGCGTCACGCAACTCTTGGGTGTTAAATCTAATTTAACCTGATGCTCTACATATTTTACCTATCGAGGTCGCTAGATACAATATGCAGTAAGTTATAACCATAGGCTTACTCTAATCTGACGATCACTGCGAGTCTGCAAGACGAGGTCGCCAATACAGGGAAACGCAATGAAAGTTCAGAATTAAAGCACCCCATGGAAAGCATCTCAGAAACACATACGTGTACATATTTCTGCACTTATATTGGTTGGGGCTTGTAGCTTGAGGGTTGTTATCAGTCATCTACAAACAAATAAGGGTGCCGCCTACCCATCATGCATGAGCGGTCTACACGTAATGGATGTCGCCTATCCATTCTAGTTCTAAACGCGGTCAAGCACATAATGGGCGCCGTCTACCATACTTAAAAATATGCGGTCCGACAAATAAGAGGGCGCCGCCTACCCTCGCATGCATAGCGGTCGAACGGAAAGTAAAATACGTGGTATTTAAACATGCATTGTCAAACAATAGCATATTGAGCATACAAACAAATAGTAGCCTATGTGGATGCCAAATGACTTCATAATTTCACTATGAAAATTATAATCCCATACTTATAATCTCTATGAAAAATTGAAAATTTGGACTAGATTGAAAAATCTAAAATTCTATTGACCAGGTAGCAATTTTCGAAAACCCGAAGGACTCAATTGTAATTTTCGAAAACTTGGAGGTGTTAAACTTAAAATTCAAAAGTAGAAAGACTTATTTGTAATAAACAATAAATTGATAAATCACAATACTTGACTTCATACTAATTAAATTTAACCCCTCTAGTTAACAATAATTACAATTAAATCATATTTATATTCCAAATAAAATTCAATCCTCAAAATATCCAAAAATTCGATTTTAGGGTCCATATATATATGTATATATATATATATGTATATATATATATATACATATATATATACATACATATATATATATATATATATAATATATATAGATATATATATATATATATATATTATATATATATATATATATATATATATATATATATATATATATATATATATATATATATATATATATATATATATATATATATATATATATATATATATATATATATATATATATATATATATATATATATATATATATATATATATAAAATAATTTATTTTTTTTGAAAAATATAAATTCTAAATTTATATAAAAACAAAACTTTTGAAAATCGAATAAATCATAGAATCAATTGCATCCACATAAACTACAAAATCACATAACATATACGTATATTCATAATCAATTAACTTGGCTCTGATACCACTGTAAGAAAATATGGTCAGAGTTACCCCTAGGGTACGCAGCGGAATTTCAAAATTTTCTTAACATGCAGGTTAATTGATCATGCATATAACGTATATATGTAATAAACACATTAATCAGAAGACTTACAATACTCCAAAAGCAAGAACAAATATCAAGTCTTCGTAATAGTCCGCTGAATCTTCTCCTTCGTCGAAGTCGAAGATATCTGCAATACTTTGATTATCTGCAAGACAATAAAAGTTAGTTTCCAGCTCTTTGAACCAAAACCTTGGTATCCACGGATGAACAGCTTATCAGAAAGAATGCTAGGATATTCTTTATGTGGCCAAGAAGATGGGGCGGCAATTTTCCTCCGGTGGAAGTGGGTGCGCGCGACTAGAGGAGAGGTAGGGGAGAGCTTTTATTTTCTCTAAGAAAACTAGTAGAAAGAATGATCTTGAATCAACTGTGTTCAACCATGTTAAAAGCTCTCTAATAGTCTACTATATATAGTAGTCAATAGAAGCCTAAAGAATAATCAATTAGACTTCATAAAGGATTAAGAATCTAATTCTTATCGCACTAGGAAACCAATTCAAGTCTAGATTCATTCCCAATCAAATTAAAACTCAATCAGGAAAATCTAACTTATCTCTTGACTTCTAATAGAGGAAGGAGTCGAACTCCTTCCCCTACTACTACTGCTTCGCGCGCGCGTCAAGGGGGATAGGTGGGGCCCGATTCAAACTTTATAGTTCTAAGGCAATTCAAACTCTAAGTAGATTTTGCCCATGTGCATATATTAATTCTAAATTAACATATCCTTTCAAATCAAACCTCTATTATATTTCTAAAATATAATCTTTAATTGTATTTACATAAAATACAATTAATTAGCCAATTCAATTAACAATTCCAAATCATTAATTGAGCCACAAATTATTATAATTAATTCCAAATCAATAATAATTCATGAATCACAATTAATTCTAAATTAATTGCGATTCCATCTTCAAGGATATTCGGATAAGCTGAATCACCACATAGTGTGACCCATAGGGCCTCATTGCATTAAACAAGTCCTAGACTAGGCAAAATGGAATTCCTAGACGGTTCCATTTGCAATATTAATACATGAGGACGTTTGAGAGGTTTCTCAAATCAAACTCTTTCGTAAGTCTGTTGCGCTCAACGCGGCGATGGTAACGTCCCTTCATCGGACTGACTCGAATGCATCTAGGATCGATGAAGTGTCTATCCCAATAATACATCCACGGGCGTCTTCAGTGAGTTGCTTGGTGAATCCAATATCTATTATGACTATCATAATAATATTGATACACTGGCCAGCGGTTTTACCAATCACAACTATGATCGACTATGAGCAGTGCTCTCCTGTGTTACACATGAGAGATGAATCCTTCACAGAATCACTTATCATCCTCATTTGTGTGTAGCCATAATCCTGGTTCCTAGATCGTGTCTTGGGTCAATTACTTATTTAGAGCTGATATCGACGGGTCCACCAAGGATATGGGGCAACAAATGTGATGATAAAGTCCTGTAAGTCCAAAGGACGACTGGCATCACTTCGACAACTTTCCGGTTCCCATAGACACTTCGGTGTAGAGTATACATCGATGGGAGTTTCTGGTGGGTACTTCCATTGTTCGGTAATCACCCTTCGAACAACTATATAGAGTTATGGGAACGTTTCTTGATTGTCCAACAATCCGTTCCGTGGCCGTGGGATCGGCTCACACTTGCTCTAACAAGTATAACCTCCACGCATACTAGTCTCAGTTGGTTCATTCAGACCCCTACATCCGAGATGAACCTTGACTAGGGAGAGTTTGGGATAGATGATAACTCACATAGCTCCCACTATCTGTGTGATCGGTCATCTATCCGAGGGGACATGTTTAATACCAATACAGACAGGAATAGAGATATGACATGCTGTATGCCTGGTGTAATATAAATATGAAAGCGATACTCAATAGTCAAACAACAAACATATATTATATTACGTTGACCTGTGTAATAGTTCATATATGCCCTCAATAAGGGCTGCATGCCTTAATAAAGACTGTCTCTAGGACATATACACTATCAGTCGATCCGTAGGTGGCCCGCCTTCCAGAAGGATCCATTAGCCTCGAAATGTGTAGAATGCCCTCTAAACCCTAGGTCGGATGTTTGGGTTAAGGCCCATGGATCTCCTTAATGGGCTTGGGCCAAAGGAGGCTTCAATCTCATACGGACACTTGTCATGATCCTACATAGAGTGACAATAAAATACTATGAGTATATAAGGAGACCTAATTCAAGATCCCAATGTAAGCAATCAATACTCACCTACTCTCAATATTTCTCTCACTAGGAAAGCCTACAACTCCCTACACGTAAAGTCGTCACTTCAATCTGATATCCTACAGACCGGGTAACAGATACTAACCCCCCCCCCCCCACCTAGCTGATTCCAGGTATCAGGAAATCACTCGAAGCATACTCAAAGTCAGAGGAGCATTCTTCAAGTAAAGACCAAAGTGTTACCCTTTGGAGAAGACTTAGGACGAATTAGAAATTGAACGAATTACCCTTCAACATATAGTATCAGTGTGTGCATGGGCGAGGCCACTGAGAAGAGGACCCCGTGCGGTTGCACGGGGTCCAAAAGAAAATTTTAGTATTAAAAAATAGGTTTTATTTTGATAACATACTGGCTTGTTTTTCCAATCGGCCCATTACATACACATGTAGTCCAACCCAAATTAAGATCAAATAGAAAAGACAAAAAAAATCAGCTCATCATCATCTCGTCTTCTTTCTTTTCTTATTAGTCGCTTATTATTTGCTCTGTAACTCAGACACAACGATGAATTGGGGGAGACTTCGACTGATCGACAAACGCCAAATCCGTCAAAACCAGGTAAACGTAGCTTTCTTCTTCCCCTATTTATATCAAAATTTCAATTCTTAATTAGTTCAATTTTGATATTCATCAATATAATCATACTTTTTTTCAATTTTGAGAACCCTACACGTAGACCCTAATTGTTTAGTACTTTTGATTTATTTAATATGAGTTATCAGAGAAGATTATTGTGCTTTGTGTTGTTAGCATGTTCTACAAGATGTTGTAATGTGTATTATTTTAGTCTTAAAAGTTTGGTTTAAATTTGGCATTTAATTTGCTGTAGTGTTATTTCTTTATTCAGCTGCCATTTGTTTAATTATAAATTTTGTTTCTTTCTTGTTTAGATATAATGCCATCTAAAGGAGGGAAAAAACAAAAATCTAAAGTTCAGGGTCAAGGTATTATTTCTTCGTTTTTTCAAACGAAAGGACCGAGCATCAACAAGTGAAGAATCTCCACTGAATATTGTAACTCCGGAGCATACTTCAACCAGTCCACTAGCCAATTCAACACCTCCAGCCAGTCCAGTATCTCCAGCAACTGACATTGATATATCAGCGAACACATTGCCACTTCAAGGTCACATATTGAGCCCAATATTTAGTTAGTTGTTGGTTCTCTTGAACATGATCCAAGCAAACGGACTGCGATATGGAAGTATCCTGTTAATCAAAGGGATGAGATAAGGTGCGCATACATTAAGATGGGTCCATATCAACCCAAACTTCTTGATAAAGAGTACAAGCTAGTCCAATGCGGAAAACATAAATGCATATTTAACTACAAGTGGTTCCAAAAATTCAGTTGGTTAGAATATTCTGATTCCGTGCATAAAGCTTACTGTTTTCCATGTTTCCTTTTTGAAATTGAAGATTCTAGGTATACTACATTTAATAGGACTGGCTTTGATGATTTTTTGCATGTGAATGCTGGTGGAAGTTGTCCTTTTATTGTCCAGGGAGGCGGTTCCAATTCATTACATGGAAGTGCTGTAAATTGTATGACAGATTTGATGAATGACGATCGCCATGTTGATAGATTATTGCAGGTGCAAAACTCTGAAGAGAAGAAGAGGAACAGATTCCGATTTAAGATAATAATTGAGGCAATTCGGTGGCTTACTATGCAAGGGTGTGCATTAAGAGGGCACGATGAAGCTGAATCTTCTACTAACCGAGGTAACTTTCTTGAGATGCTGAAATTGTAGGAAAATTGAATCCTGATAGTCATGAAGTATTGAAGATTGCACCAAAAAATGCAACTTATACATCCTCAGACATCCAGAAAAACTTTCTGCATATTCTTGCAAATAAGGTACGAATTAAAATCCGTGAGGAAATAGGAGGTGCAAAATTTAGTATTTTGGTTGATGAAGCTAGAGATGCATCTGATAAAGAGCAAATGGCCATTGTATTGAGATATGTTGATTCTAAGGGATTTATCAGAGAGCGTTTCTTTGCAATTACACAGGTTGCTGATACAACAACTTTGACACTTAAAAAGGCAATATGTTATGTTCTTGCTCATTACAATTACATATTTCTGACATGCGTGGTCAAGGGTATGATGGTGCCAGCAATATGCGTGGCTCATGGAATGGTTTTGCAGGCTCTTTTCTTGAGGGAATTTCAATCTGCTTATTATGTTCATTGTTTTGCTCATCGTCTACAGTTACCACTAGTCGCCGCTGCTAAAAGTAAGACATCTATATGGCTTTTCTTTTCAAAATTAAATTGCATTGTGAATCTCATTCGTTCATCTCCTAAGCGTCAAGATGAATTTCAAGAGGCTCAAGCTATATGGTTGCAAGTGGGGAACGTGACACTGGTAGAGGAGCAAATCAAGTTTGTAATTTGCAACGTGCTGGAAAGACCTGATGGAGTTCTCATTTTGAATCTATTTGTAGCTTGGTGGATATGTACAGCTCGGTTACTACCGTGTTGGACCAAATAGTCAAAGATGGTTCATCCAGATCTATGCGTGGTGGAGTTGATGGTTCTTTAAGAGAGATGAAAACATTTGATTTTATATTCATCTTGTACTTGATGCATAAACTTATGGGTGTCACGAATTTGCTTTGCAAAGAATTGCAAGGGGAAGCAGTGGACATATTAAATGCCATGGAGTGTGTCTCTTACACGCTAATTTTACTTCAACAACTTAGGAGTGATGGTTATGATACTCTTTGTATGCTTGTGAAATCTACTTGTGTGAAGTATGGTATTGAAGTTCCCGACATGGATGCATTATATCCATTTGGTACTGGCCGTTTATGTCAACAGGGAGATGCCCTCACTTTTGAGCACCATTACCATTTTGATGTATTTAATGTTGCAATTGACTATCAAGTGGACGAGTTGAATAACATATTCAATGATGATGCTATGGAGCTCCTTAAACTTAGTTCTTCTTTGGATCCCAAGGATAAATTTAAGTCGTTTAATGCTGATCAAATATATGTTCTAGCTGAGAAATTCTATCCTAGTGATTTCAGTGGGCAAGACATGCATAACTTGAGGTCAGTTAGCTTTTTATGAGATGGGTGTTGTTCGCCAGGACTCTTACCATAATCTGACCACCATTTTTGAGTTATGTCAAAGGCTAATTGAGATGAATAAGACACAACATTATATAAATAATGATAAATTTCATACTAAATCTGACTCCAAAGTATAATTGGAATTTCACAGGTTGCTTCGTCTTATTTCGACTGTTCTTGTTTCTACAGCAACAACGGAGCGAGCCTTTTCAGCTATGAAACTTGTTAAAACAACTCTCCGAAATAAGATGGAAAAAGATTATCTAACTAATTTGTTGGTAGTTTATATTGAAAGAGAGTTAGCAAGGAGCATAGACGAAGATTCAACTTTAGTAAGGTTAGTCCATTTCTCTTTTTTTAGCATGAATCTTTGTTAAAATTTTATTGTTATATATATATATATATATATATATATATATATATATATATATATATATATATATATATATATATATATATATATGTCGTTATCTTTTTGTGCATCTACTGCTTTGCTGCAAAATATTATTGTATTTTTGTATACTGAACATAAGCATTTGGCCCAAAAATATATGGGACACACGGGCTGCTCGAAATTCATGGCTTCGCCCCTGAGTGTGTGTTCTGATATATACAGCTATCAAACTTTCTCCTAGAAAATCCAACTGAGATCATGAACTCTTCAAATCTCCTATACCACTGTCTTGGACATTTCTTTAGTCCATAGAGAGATTTCTTCAGCACACAGGCCTTAGCTCCACCTTCACTTGCATATACTCCCTCTGGAACTTTTATGTAAATTCTCTCCTCAAGATCACCATGTAGAAATGAAGTTTTAACATCCATCTGGTGTAGATGATAGTTAAAATGAGTTACCGGAGCCAAAAGAATACTTATAGAAGTGTGTTTCACCACTGGAGAAAAGATTTCAGTGTAATCCACTCCCTCCTGCTGTGTGAACTTGCAACAAGTCTAGCCTTGTATCTTATGGTTTCAGATTCATTCATCTCAATCTTCTTCTTGAAAATCCACTTGCAGGAGATTATTCTTCTATCGTGTGGGATTGGTACAAGTTTCCAAGTCTTGTTCTCCTCAAGAGATAACAGTTTTTCCTCAATAGCAACTAACCACTTCTCCTTTTCACTACAGGTTATATATAGCTTCCTTATAGTTGTTTGGTTCAGCTGCTACAATGTGCTCAGCTATAGTCAAAGCATATGCTACTATATTAGAACTGTAGGTTTTGGTTATCCTCCCAAAACCAAGCATATCAGGAGCTTTAGCTGCTCCATGCACGTCTCTTTCTGTCTCTTACAAGTTGATAAGAAGAAGGTTCAGACTGATCATTATCACCTGTGATGTCATAAACTTGATCAACTTCCTCATCATGAATGGTTTCCTCTTCATTTCCACTTGTTGCAGTTTCAGGCTCCACCTCTGACATGTGTCTCTCATCATCTAGTTGAAACTCAGTGTTTATCACTTCAGGTTTCAAGGGCATTACATTTTCATTGAAAGTCACATCTCTCTTGACGATGCACTTTTTATGATCTAAGCACCACAACTTGTAGCCCTTTACACCTTTTGGGTATCCAATAAACACACATTTTAGAGCTATAGGATCCAACTTGTCTTGCTTAATGTGAGCAAAATCCAAGCATCCAAACACTCTAATTCTTGAGTAATCAGGTTGCCTTCCCATGCCAAACTTCTTCAGGTGTTCTCTAATTAAGTGGAGAAGATGTACTTCTATTGATCAGATAGCTGGTTGTAACTGCAGCTTCCCCCCCCCCCCCCCCCGAAAAAAAAAAGATTTACTCAAACCTCAGCTAAGCAACATGCTTCTTATCCTCTCAAGAATGGTTCTATTGAACCTCTATGCAACTCCATTTTGTTGAGACGTTCCAGGGACAGTCTTGTGTCTCACAATGCCCCTTTCTTTGCAGAAATCATTGAACTTAGTGGATAGATATTCAAGTCCATTGTTAGTCCTTAAGTACTTCAATTTGTGACCAGATTGATTTTCTATCTCAGTCAGCCATTCCTTGAACTTCTAGAATGATTCATCTTTACTCTTTAGTATGATAACCCATGACCTTCTAGAAAAATCATCAATAATAGACATGAAGTATCTCCCTCCAACTAGAGTTGAGCTCTTAGTAGGTCCCCACAGATCTGAATGAATGTAATCCAATGGAGCTTTGGTTACATGTTTTCTAGTCTCATAACTGAGTTTGTGAGCTTTGCTTACAACACAATTTTCACAAAACTCCACCTGAGATATTGCATCACCACACAACAAGTTCTGCTTTGCTAGCTCCTTCAATCCTTTTTCACTCGGATTCCCCATCCTCCTATTCCACAACTCATTTTTGTCAATTCTAGTTACAGCTGCACTAGAACCTGTGACTGTGGTACCTTTCAGCAAGTACAAACCATTCTTCATGGTTCCTGTAATCACTTCTCTATCACCATTGAAAACTTGAATGGTTCCCCGTTTAGACCCAAAAGTATAACCCATATTGTCCAGCATTCCAAGAGAGATCAAGTTTCTCTCAAGATCAGGAATATATCTAACATTGGTTAGAGTCCTTACAGCATTGTCAAACATCTTGATCTTAATGCTACCAATGCCTTTGATTCTACAAGAAACATCATTACCCAACAATACATTTCCTCCATTTTCATACTTCAATAAGTAAACCAATGCTTTATAGGACACATATGAAAAGAACAACCTGAGTCTAACACCCATTCAACACTATTTTCAGAATCAATAATAGATAGAGCTTCTGCATTGTCAAAATTACATGCTGCCTCTGCCAGAGAGTGCCTCCCCTTTTATGCTGCTTGAAGTCTGGACAGTCCTTCTTCAGGTGGCCTGGTGTATGACAATAGAAACATTTTCTCCTTTCAATCCACTCAGACTTGTCAGCTGGTGCCTTATTCTGAGGTTTCTCCTGCTCTTGTTTCCCTTTTCCATTCGAGAAATTCTTCTTGCTCCATCCAGCTTTGACACTCAAACCTTCAGCCGATGGAATATCACCTCCATTTACCTGTTTATTCAGCTCTTTAGTAGTGAGAACATTTTCAACAGTAGATTATGTGAATGTTCCACATGGATTTCCATACAAGAGAGCATCTGTCAAATGCTCATACTGCTTTGGTAGAGCATTCAGTAACATCTTCACTTCAACATTCTCTAGATCTGTTACATTCTTGTTGAAATCTGTGATTTGATCTGACATACTCCTCTCAGTGGTTACCCTACAGATAAAAAGTCTTTGCTTCAACATCAGCTTGTTGGCAGTAGACTTGCATTGAAGAGTGCATCCAACTTCTCCCATAGTCCTTTTGCAGTCTTCTGTGTTGTTACAGATCTCAAGATCTTATCACTCAAAGACAGAACCAGAGTAGTATAAGCCTTCTTCAGAATCCTAGCTTTCTTAGTGGCATCAAAACATTTTTCAAACCCAGCATCTCCCAAAAGAGCTGCAGATAGATCATTATGATCTAACAATGCCTCCATCTTTATCTTCCAAAGTGAGAAATCTGTCTTGTCGATCTGTTAGCTTCTCACCCTCAAACTTCGTTGTTGCCATGACTGCAACTGCTCAGTGTGTTCGCTTCCCAGCAGACGACGCCACTTGTTGAGAAAACCTCAATAACAAGCCACACACAAAGATAAGTAGAAAACCAGAAACACACAGAGCAAACTTTGAAGATCATAGAAATAAGACAGAAAACAGAATAAGCAAAACAGAGCAAACTTAACCAAGACAAGATTTACGTGGTTCAGTTGATAAATCAACCTACATCCACGGAGGAAACCGATGAACACCTTTATTACCACCACAGTTTACAAGAGATGAAACCAGAATCACAAACAATCGAAGAAAACAATCGATTCACTCAACTCTCTATGTGTTTGTACTAAGAACCCTAATTCTCTCTACCTGGAGGCTAAACCTAGAGAATTAGATGAGACAATTATGTTGTGTTGATGACTTGATGTACACTCACACATATATTGATTCTAACTACAAGACAAGAGAATGTCAGCTGGAAAAGTGTTGATGAGGAGCTGTCAAGTGTGAAAGCTCAATTTTGTTGCTTTTCCGCTTAGCTAGCTTCTCATTTAAATCTCAGCCCTCCATAATCCAGTTTTGATCTCATCCGTCCATGTCAGAAACCAAGATTGAGATATACTACTTCACACATATGGTTATAATTGCTGAGATTAAGTCAGTGCGGACACAAAGCGGTTTACTGCGTAATTACACTTTCTGCTCCTCCAAGTATCAAATTTTGTGAAAAACCACAAAACTAGTTCCCAGAACATTACAGAGTGATTTTTCATAATCTTTTGCAATGAAATTGATGAGAAGCTGATTACTGCTACAGCTACATAGAGAAAATTGGAAACAGAATAATCTCTGACAGATGAAATTGTTTAGTAGTGGTACTATATATACTATATTCTTTCTAATTAGTACCGCCAAAATGGTTTGTTTTAGAAACCAATGAGATGAGTCTAAATTATTTACCAGAATACAAAAAGAGTGATGATGATGAGTACCTGCCCGATCGCATATGCTAAAAAGATCAACAAGTATCTTTCTTGGACACTTAAAAGTCATTCAAATTAAATGCGGAAATAAGAAAACTACTGCACCTTCTCTCGTGAATGGAATCTTGGTTTGTCCATTTGGTTCAAACTCATGTGCCCCGTAATGCTAGCTGAACAATCTCCGACTTCTATTTTTATATTTATGGTTCATTATGATATTCTAACCGTAAACGATTAATGCACCTATAAAATAATATAATGGATTCCATATTATTCATTTCATGCTATTGGAGAAAAATGAGTGACATTTGCTATTGGAGAAATTAGACGGGGTTTGGGTCTTGTATGTGAATATCATTAGTGGACTTTGTGTGTGAGGGGATGTGCTTAACCCGTGGACATGATTGTCAAACCAATCAAGCTTTTAGTAATGACTAAGGGGGTGTAAATCATTATTTATGCTAATATCTTTAATTTCGTCTTATCGGGTGGTACAATTTTAAAACAATTATCGAGTGTATTCTCTTTATCTTTTAGGATTTGAGTTTATACTCATATGATATTGGAGTTATTAACTTTCTGATTTTCTTTTATAGGAAAAAGTAGTAATTATTTGATGCCAAAAAAAACTAGTTGAACTTGGTGGTATTCCTCATTTTGTAATAATAACTGATGAAAACGGGTGAATTAATATAACAATTTTCAATTTGCAGTTCTTTTAAGCAGATAAATGAGGATACACAGAGTGAAAGGGAAGAGGTTGAACCGAGACATAGAAAACATGCGGGAACCAAAAAAATCTTTTGATCATGAGTTCTTGACTACTTTTATACTTGAAATTGAACCTCAAAGTCAAATTTAACGACATTCGGTGACTATTACAGAAGGAATTTTGTGAAAGGAAGTTATCATAGTAAAATTATATATATTTTGCAAAATTATATTTGGCAACTAATGCATCTTCCTTCCGGAATCAAATCACTATGATAATTAAAATTGGATCTTGTAGAGAATTGAACATGATGGAACTATTGATAAGTATAAATTAAGTTGGTGATTATTAAAGTTTATGAGTGGCCTCGCAGTTAGTAAGATAGTACCACAATATTATAGTCTAACTAGAAACGTTTCACACACTACGCGAGTGAAGCGTTTTGTTGTACTACAGTGTTGTTTTTCTACATTGCATTTTTTTGGTAATACATTGTATCGTTTTCTCTATATATATTGCGTTGATTTTTTATTGGACTTTTGTAATATTATTTATTTTGTATTGTTTTTAGAGTTTGGAAACAATTATAGACATCAATCTCACCTCACTGGAAAGCTTTGAAGCCTAAGGGCTATTTAGTCTTTTCAATATCTAAAAAAATAGTTTTGATCTCACACGGTTTAATTTTTTACAAACATTTCACAAAAACTATAACGTTTGATGACTTGCTCAAAAGAAAATAGAGAAAAAATCCAAAATCACAAATATTGTAGTAAGCGGCAGACACTTGTTTCATAGTTGTACTTCGATGCCCTCAAACTGTCGCAATACCTTACACGGAATCAGTCCTTTAACGGTGTTCAAGGCCGAACGAATCATCTATCAGTCCCTCACAGACCTCAGGCTAAGTCGATTATATTTAGGTCTTGCATTTACATATTATTCTTTCTTATAGCCTATTGACTTGAGTGTCGAAATCCATACGGCCGGAACCACACCGGTGCTATCCTTAGAAACTTACGCTGTAGTGCGCTTTTGTTGCCTTGCAGGTTGTCGGTGCCATCGCGATATCCAATGAAATTCAATTGTAAATCTCTGAGCGTCTACACGTATTATGATCTATTTTTAAGTTAAGTATAGTACGACCACATATAAGACTTTGTGTAAAAAAAAAAAGGAATTTCATAAAATAGTAGATAAAAAAATTATCACGTCATTAAGATTCCAACCCAACACCTTCTACTAAAAGAAAGATATACATGTAGAAAAATAACGCCAATAAGATTTAAACCCAACACCTTCTACTAAAATAAAGATATAAATGGAGAAAAATCACGCCAATAAGATTCATACCTTACATCATTTACTTAAAGAATAACACATATATACGCACCAAATTGAAATTGAATACGTAAAATCAACGAATTAGATTAAATATATTGAATTGATTTCATTCACGCAGCCATCAATCATGTTATTATATTACTTTAAATAAATTACTTTAATTTAAAACATATTGGATGCATTTTTTATGTTTTAAAAAATCGGTAACAGGCCGGCGGTGCTACACTAATTCTTACAGGCATGCATGCATACGTGTCGGCTCCAGTGCATTTCCATATAAGGAAACTACTATGTTTGTAAATTTCTAACTTCATCAGGATCATGGGTATATTGACCAGTCAACTGCCATAGCCAATTGATTAGCTCTTGAGATTTAAAAACGTTCGCTGCAATTATTATCCTAGCGATCTGGATGATCTGACTTTTAAGATTTAACTTCACAATATTATTCCATTCAGGTCCAATGTGACTTGTCAATTTTGCTAGTATGGATGTATCATGATCCCGTTATAAACATAAAAAATGTTTAAACATGTTGATTTTTATATATCGCGAAGCAAATAACAAATAGAGAGTGAGAAAGAAGAGGTTGAACAAACGAAGAAAACATACGAGAGTCGAATCTTCAAAAATCGAAAACGATACTTATAAAAAAAACCGAAAAAATCATCAATTAGGACGTACTGTTGTTTTCCCCACTCCAAGTACGGTGTGTTGTGTTTTGACGACATTCCAATTTTGATACTAAAATTTCTTTAAATCCAGTTTTCACTCCCTCGAAGAAAATTTCAAAGGAGACGTGAGCGATACATGTTGAGTGAATTGAAAATCACGTTAGAAAAAGGATATGAAACAGGTTTCATCACCTTTTTCCTTTTTTGTCTTTTATTTTCTTATTTTTGTTTTTTTAGTTTCTGTTGTTTCTTCAATTGTTTTGTTTCTTTTAAGAAATTGAGAAAAAAAATATGAAAAATGTAGGTTCTTAATTGATTGTGATTTCCCTTAGAATTGTTGACGCGCTATCGAGATGAACAAAAAGATTACTCCCCGAACGGGTGGAAAAGTAGCCTTCCAAGTAACCAACGACTTCATCTGATTGGCCTGCCTTAAGGCGGTCCAATCAGATGATGCCAAGTGTAGACTACATAATAAGACAGCTGGATATAGTAGGTATGATGTTGACTTTGAGGGGCTTGGACCCATAATCTAGTTTAACGGAGCATAGGTAGAAATGGTAACACTGTCGTTGTTAGTAAAAGTGTCCTAGAGACAACCACATTTAAGGACAACTGTACTACTTCACAATCAACGTAATATAATATATGTTTGTTTAGTCATGTTTATGTTTACTTATGTATTTATATTACACCGACAATACAACATGTCATATCTTTATCTGGTTGGTTTGTATCGATATCAAACATGTCCCCAGTGGATGAATGACTGATCACATAATTAGTGAGAACTATGTGAATTATCATTCATCCCACTCTCCCTAGTCGAAGCTCATCTCGGATGTAGGGGTTTGAATGAGGCAATTAAGAGTAGTATGCGTGGAGGTTATACTTGTTGGAGCAAGTGTGTGGTCGATCCCACGACCACGAAACGAATCGTTGGAGCGAGTCCATAATGTTCCCATAACTGCGCATAGTTGTTCGAGGTGATTATCCGAACAAGGGAAGTACCCAGGATATCCCATCGATGTGTAATCTACACTAAAGGTGTTTATGGGAACCGGAGTTGTGGAAGTGATGCCATTCGTCCTTAGACTCTCAGGGCTTTACCATCACATTTGTTGCGCCATGACCTTTGGTTGGAACCAACGCTTGCACCCTGAAATACGTGGTAGATACGGACCTTCTGGGGTCATGGCAATAATACAAATGTGGATGGTAAGTGAACTCTGGAGAGGATTCATCTCTCGTGTGTAGCATGTGAGAGAACTGCTCATAGTCGTCATAGTTGTGTTGGTAAAACCGCTGGCCAGCGTACAGAATATTTATGATGGTCATAAATATGTCTACCCAACCAAACAACTCCCTGAGACGCCATGAGTGCATTAATGGGATAGACACATCATCGATCATATATGCATTCGAGTCAGTCAGATGAAAGGACCTTACCATCGCCGCATTGAGTGCAACATGCTTCACAACGAAAGGTAGCTTTGAGATTCCTCTCAAACGTCCTCATGTATTAATATTGCAAATGGAATCGTCTAGGAATTCCATGATGCCTAGTGTCTTGTCTAGCTTAATACAATGAGGTCCTATGGGTCACACTATGTGGTGAACCAGCTTATCCGCATGACTGTTGGAAAGAATTATAATTAGCTTGTGTTTTAGAAATACAATTTAATGGTAATTATATTTTAGAATTATAATTGAAGGAGTAATTGAAAGAATATATTAATTGGATTAATATGTGCACTTGGACAAGATTTAAATTGGATTTAAAATTGCCACCGCATTTAAATGTAGGTCCCAAAAATGTGGGACCCACCTCCTTGTGGCGTCGGCCGCGAGTGAGCAAGGGGAAGTAGTCACTCCTTAAACAAGTGTGTAGAAGATTTCCTAATTAAGTTTTGAATTAATTAGGAGATGGGAAAGGCTTTACCTATTTGGAGTTTGGAACTAATTAGGTAAAGGCTTTACTTGTACATTAAGAATTGGTTTCTTAATTCTTTCAGGAATCTAATAGAACCTTCTTTAGACTTCTATTGACTACTACGAAGTATATAAGAAGGGTAGTAGAGAGCTTTATTTATGCATTCTACAAAAACAATTCTCTCGAGAAAATAAAGCTCTCCTCCCTTCTCTCTTAGCTGCGCGCGCCGCCCCCTTGAGCAAAGTCAAACCTCGAGTTTGACTCGAAAATATCCTAGCATTCTCTCGATAAGTTGTTTGTTCATCCGTGGATACCATGGTTGAGGAAAACCGAAGCTGGATACTAACCTTTGTTGTGCAGGAATTCAAGAAGACGAATTAAACATCTTCGACTTCACCGAAGGCGAAGATTTTGCTGATTACTACAAGGATTTGATTGACTGGAATCCTGCACCCAAATCGATTGTTGTTCTAGCATTCAAAGTATTGTAAGTCTTTTTCTATGATGTGTTGAATATACGTTATATGCATGATTAATCAGTATGCTTGTTAAGAAATGTTGTGAAAAACAATAATAATTATCCCAAATCAAACAATCACACAATCCTAATTCAGATCTAGCAATAACAATCAACATAGTACAAGGAAAACAAGGAATTTGCGTGGTTCGAATTTGAATATCCTACGTCCACGGAGGTCAGAGATCATTCCACTATATCAAGAAGAATACAAGAACTTACAAGTACTCCTCAACCATGTATGGCGAACAGAGCCTCGTTCTCTCCTCTCTAGCTGATCTCACCTTGCAGCCTCTCCCCTCTCGTTCGGCACCTCGGTCGAGTCGGCCAAGTCGGCCCTTTGGCCGCCTCCTTCTATCTCTAGACTCTCTCTCTGATTTTTTTGTCTAGCTAAATTGTTAATAATAAAAGCTCTAAAGAACCCCTATATATATAGTGAGAAACCTCCTAATAATTCTCTAACCTAACTTAGGCCCCAAGACAACAACCCATAAGCCCATAAGAATAAAGTAGGCTAGCCCGATTCTAGAATCTTCCAATTCATACTACACGGCCCACAAGAAAATTTTAAATTCCGCTGCACCAACCCTAGGGGTTATTCTGACCATATTTTCTTACAGTCGGAGTGTACCTTGTTCGTACCTCTTTTGGTGTGGTTTCCGGAGGCCTACTTATATCTCTGCGATAGTCTTAACTTCTGGAGGTGAGTACTTCGTTGGGGATTACAATCCGTGGTCTGTGATACCGGCTATGTTCTCTTAATGTTTTGCGGTCCGGAGGTGCAGCCTTCTCGGTGGTGTATCCTATCACGACGATATAAATAGTGCGGAGGTGTGACCATGTCGAACTCATAAAAACATGGAAAAGATCGTCGTAGATCGCCCTAGACGCAATTATGAGGATTCAACATATTTTAATATTATTAGTTAAATATATATAAAGTTTTATTATTAAAGAGGGTTGTTGGTTTCTAGATTTAATGAAGTGGAAAACTAATATGGTAAAAGAGGGATGTTGGGTTTTATAAATTTTTATGAGGTTCACTGATGAAGATGGCCTAATGCGGAAACAAGGGTGAATCCAACTCCAGTATCCTATAGAGTTGGTACGTTGTCTACCTTAAAGCCGCTAATCACAGTTGAAGTGATGGATCCCCGGACTTTACGTTTGCCAATGTTAGACGAATTTAGTAAGCGCATATTACGCACGTCTTTATTGGTTCGAACTTTTAGCAGAGTTGAATTTTTATTAGCGAATTCACTACAATCGGCGAAATTCTTACCCAATTTTCTAATTCGCTCAACATGTACATATGGTAAATTTTCATGTATTCTCCGGTATCAAAATTAGATTTTAAAAGAATATATTATGTGATGGAATGAGAGCAAAACATATCGTATTGAAAATGTAGTAGGGTCTCAATGTAGAATAATTTATAAAGCGTAACTGAATTGAATACATTATTTTTTGGAGTATAAAGCATAACTGAATTGAATACATTATTTTTGGAGTATAAAGCATAACTGAATTGAATTCATTATTTTTTAAACGAATATAAGAGATAAACACCTCCCCGGATGGGAGCGGAGCACTTAGAAGTATTTAGCATACACATTTCAAATAGCATCCACGCACGCAGTCACATGGAAGTTTACGAAACGAGATCCGCAACAGCAGAGTGTGACTCTTGATCCCTAATTACAGAGTTTAATGATAAAATTAAGAAATACCAACTTATAAATCATGATCCGTAAATTCTGAGAATACTACATTAGTAGTCAGAGTCTAAGAGAAGTGCCGGGGAAATTTTAATTTCAAAAAGATGTTTCTCCGGAGGAAACAAACTAAATCGCGGTAGATGTTGAAAATTATGAAGAAAATGAGAAGTAAATATGTAATGCATTGAGAGGTTTATTTAAAGGGAGATCATATTTTTAATTATTTGTTAATTAAATAACCAAGTATACCAGTAATGTACTTGGTAAGAGCTTCGAATTAGTATATTATATGCCCAAAAAGCAGGGGCGGAGACAAAGGGTGGCGACCGCCACCCTCAAATTTTTTATTTTTTTTATTAGTATATGCAAAATTTTAAGAAATTTAGGTTTCGCCACCCCTGAATTTTTTCATTAGTATTTAGTTAGTCGGCTTTATAATTATAATGTTGAGATAATTTAAAATTTGATATATTTAACAATAAGTATATCTGACATACATATAAAAGAGACATTTTACTAATTAACTAATTTTAGAGGGTTAAAATGTCAATTCTTTTATTTGCAGTCCATTTTATACTTAAAATTCTTTCTAACCTAATTCAACCCCTTTCGAACCTCCTCCTAAATAATGAATCACGGTAAAAATATGAGGAATCTCCCATCCGAAAGCAAATCAGGTAATTGAACTCTTTGTTCTTTCGTTTATGATGATTCATGATTGCCTCGAATTTTGATTCATGTTAGATGAATAGTTGATTAGTTGTAGTACTACACTACTACTGTTGCCATGGCAAAACATATTATATAAATTGTTATATCCATATTAATTATTGATTTATTAATGTGTTTTTTCAAGAAAGATTAGAAAAACACATTGTATAAATTGTTGAGTAGAGACAGTGATGATGAGTTTTGATTTCTTAGTTACCACAACAAACAAGATTGAAAATGAAATTGTTAGGGTTTTTCCATTAATTCAATTACGGATAAATTTGAGAAGATGAAGAGAGGTAGAGTATGATTATCATAGAAATAGGTCTTGTTTTATGAGGTAATTTTTAAATTTGAATCATATCATTTTTTATTTGTGTGTTATCACGATATCATTCTTTCTTTCCCTTCATTTTACTTGGATATTCATATTTAATATTTATGTTGAATTTAGTGTCTAAAATGTTGATCCGACCCAACCCTGACCTAACCAAATTAAATATAGTACCCGTGTTATAATACTCCGCCACCCCTACTTTCAAATCCTGGCTCCGCCCCTGCCAAAAAGGATATTGGATTAGTGAGGAATAAATGCATGATGTTAGAAAGTGTAATGGGTTTTTTCCACGTTGTTTGAGAGCAATCTTAATCTCTAGTTTATAATTTGCAAGCTCCTACTTGGTGTTTAAATTTTGTAGTTAGATAAGTTGAGTGCAAATCCTTGTACAATATCTAGTGGACTTATGTGTTAGTGGTTGTGCGGGACCCTCAAAGATGAATATGAAACTAAACCAAACTCGAATTGGTTACCCCTCGAGAGCTAAGGTTTTACTAGTTCAACCTCCCAAATATTTTAAAAGCTTTTGCTTCAAGTAGATATTTGTAAGTTATGGAAGTTACAAATATTTAACATGATATTTTTTCAATCCATAAGTTATCAATATAATTTTTAAACAATTGCACTTATGGAGAAATGAAATACACTTGGAGAATGAAGTTAGATATTCATCCCCTCACTTATAAAAGGGTCTCACTTGTATGGGGAAAGGGAGAAGAAAACCCACCCTCTTTCTCTTCCCTTTTGGTCTTTTTCTTCTCCTCTTTGCCCTTTCGTATAATCCATGTTTCAGATTAGTTCACCAGGAATAACAAGCGAGCGATGCTAGTTGTTAATATAAAAGGGCCTCACTTGTATTGGAAAAGGGAGAAGAACACCCACCCTCTTTCTCTTCCCTCTTTGGTCTTTTTCTTCTCTTCTTTCCCCTGTCGTATATAATCCAGGCTCCAAATTAGGTCGCCAGGAATAGCTAGCGAGTGATGCTAGTTACGTTGTTAAGTTTTAACCATTATATTTTGGGAAATAAGCTTTCAATACTACCTCAAGCACCTTAGCGATGGGATGTATCTACTTTAAGGAAAAGGTGCATGCACATGCCTCGGTTTAATGTTTGTTCAAAAGGTGGTTTAAATTACTGATTTTCGTCTAAATATTTTAATTCAATTTTTATACTAATATCTTCAATTTATTCATATCACGTGTAACAATAGAAAGATGTTTCCAACTAATCAAAGTCCCACATTGCTAATAGTACGAAACAATTATATGTATATATCTAGAAATATTATCTCAATCGTATGAGGTCTTTTAGGGATCTTGCGTAGTGTCTTCCCGGAACCGTCTTTTATTGATTTATTTATTTATTTATTTTAAGAATATCAATATTACATTACGTGAATCATACATCGTCAATTAATACAACATTCTATCATAGATCAAACCATTACAATATCACAAATATTACAAAGTTAGTAATAAATTAGACATAATCACGCACTTGGTGGAGATCGAACCCAAGACCTCTAGGGTCATGGGCACCTCAGCCTAACCCATTGGGCTAGGCCTCATTGGCTCTTCCCGCAACTGGTTGATCCTCCCCGGATCTTTGCCCATTCTCCCATAGAAACTCTCTAGATTACAAAGCAACTAGTACCGAGCCATAGCAGTTAACATAGATTTTCCTAAGTGGTGGCGAATCAGGACTGTCTAAGGCTTTATCAGAAATACTCATGAGCAGGTGTCTTAAAATATCTCGCATCTCTTCTAAGAGGTATAATTAATTATGTTGATAGCTTTGGCTAGAGTCTTTAGGTTTCGTGCTGGTTTGGTACTTCATTAGCTTCTCTGACAATTTGGACCCTCTTTGTATTGGTTTCTAGTGATACGTCATGTATCATAATTAGGGTATTTCCCTCTTATTCCTGTACATTACTGTGGGCTTAATCAAATCTATTTTTGTTGTTTCAAAGAAAAAAAACAAGTAAAGTAATTTTGGCCAAATTTACTATGATTCTTCTTCGTTTGCAAGTGTGATAAGTCCTATCACAAACCCTCAAACTATGATCTACAATCTCAGAGCTTTGTAGAATGATTGAATTTATTTGTCCGCTCTCTTTCTGAAAGTGATTAAAAAAAAGATTGAATGATGAGAAAACATATGAAATAGAGTATATATGTCTCGGTCAAGAACATAGACAACCAAGTGAGCATGACTTTGGATCATAAGTCATAACAACCTTAACTATAGGGTGAATGTGCAGTATAACAAATTTTTACTCTACTTTCGTAGAGCTGTTTTAAGTCAATCAGTTTCATCTGCAATTCCTTCTTATACTATGTCAAGTACATCAATTCATCAATCTTTTATTTTCAGTATGCATAAAATTAATAAATGTTTTTTGTTGAGGACATCAATTCATCAATCTTTTATTTTCAGTATGAATAAAATTAATAAATCTTTTTTGTTGGATGCGGATAGATTGCGCAAGAGAAGGGCCGGAGTGAGATGGGAAAGTGTTTGTTTACCCGCGGGGGGTTGGGTACTAGGAACTTGGAATTACTTAATGATGCTTATCAGTTTAAATTGTTGTGGAGGCTAATCACTGATTCATTGAGTTTATGGGCTTTAGTTTATAAGCGGAAATATTTCCCAACTGGGGGATTTGTGGAGTTCTTAGCCTAAGCAACATCAAAACATCATAGTTGGTTTTGGAAGATGTGTAAGCATAGAAGAAAGTTCAGGAACCTCATTGGTTAGGGAGTAGGGGATGGGAGTCATATATAAGCTTTTGGCAAGATACGTGGTGCAAGTCCAAATGTTTTATTGATTATGTGTCTCCAGAGCCCAGTGTAAAATTGAATTTTCTTGTATTTAATTTTATTTTGTTGGAAATATGAAGAAAATAGTGTTGATGTAAATATTTTATTATAATGTCATATTGACGTGGTTATTATTTCCTGATTATTCTGTAATTGAGGAAACTGAGTATATAGTCGTAAGCTAATGAGTGAGAGCTTCGATTTGATATATTATACGTCCCAAACGGAGTTTGGATTAGTGAAGAACAAATGCTCAAAGTTGGAAGATTGTAGTGTTTTGTCCCACATTGTGAATATGCACAAGTTGTGACTAGTTTATAAGACTAGAGCTTGGACTAGGTGTTCAAGTTGGATAACTAGTGCGAATACTGGCCAGGTTTGTACTTGTTGAAGTGAACTTGTGTGTGTGCACGATGTGAGGTACGAAAGGTGGACCGTATTGAGTCAAAACAAGCAGGTTCGCAAGATTCTCGTTTTGCACCGGGTCCATAAACCCCCATGAGATTTTTTCTCCAGCTCCAAGTGTTGTAACAGCTAGTAAGTTACAAAATATTCAACATTAATACCTATTTGATTATGTCATCAATGTATTTGTTGCTAGGAGTTATGGTGTGCATTTGTGACTTGGGAGTTACATATTTGGATATGTAAAGATTCATTTCTCACTTATAAATAGAGTCTTGAACTCTAGAGAAGATAGTGAGCTGAAACATATCTTCCTCCATATCCTACCTTAAGTATAACTAAGTATATGTTCTTGTTCGTGGTGGATTGCTAGCTTGTGCGGCTAGTAATCTTGGAATCGTTGTATCCTGGAAAGCAGACGCTCAACATCTCAAAGCACCATAGTGAAAGGGCATATTTTGCTTTAAGGAAATATCCTCGATTCACCTTTTGTGTCTATAAGTTCGTAGAAGACGAAGCAGAAAAAAGGATGCTGGACAGACTTCAAGCGGTCCGCCTGACCACTGCCAAGCGGTCCACTTCAGCCAAGCGGCCCGCTTCATCCCCAGCCAAGCGGCCCGCTTCAGTTTCCACCAGATTCCAGAAACTAAGCAGTCCGTCCAAGCGGCCCGCTTCATTGCTGTTTGAAGACAGTTTTATCTTCCTTTATTTATTTGCATTTCCTATTTTGTACAAGCTATTTATTTGTATTTTCGATCCATTATGTCCAACAGTCTTAAAGCAAAATATTGTTGATTTTCTCTTATCCTTGGATTTGAGTGGATTAATCCCTTGTTGGTTCAAAAGTACTAACTTGCTTGTTTTCTTTGATAGGAAATGGTGAAAGAATCATTGCCGATATACATTTTGAGTATTCTCGGAATGATTTATGGAAGATTGATTTGATCCATGGTGCAAAGATCAATATGGAGAATGAGAAGGTTCGTTTGATCCATGTTGCAAGGATCATTGTCATGGTCACTCTAATCTTGATTGGATGTCGCGTAAGTGATTCTCGTTTTGATTATTTGTTTGAGTTTGTTTACAAGTCTTGATGGTATGTTTTGATTGGTGCTTAGCATGACTCATTTGGTATAATGTGTTTAAAAGTTTTATGAAATGTAATCTTGTAGATATGGTTTCTTGTGAAACTAAGTTTATCTAGTATGCATGTTGTAATTGTCATGTAAAGATGTAATTGAATTTTGGCATTGCTTTTGTTGTTTGTTGTTGTTGTTGCAAAATCCTTTTGGAATTAGAAGGCATGAGATTACATGTTAGTTGACTTTTGTTATTGTCACTATTTGGAAGAGTTTGTTTAGAACTTTGGTTCATGTAACTTATGTTGTGGAATTCTTGTTAAAGTTTTCTTGTGAATTCCAAATGAGAAGTCTCAATATGGTTATGTTGATTGATTATACCATTTGAGGATTTATTGATACATCAAGATGACTTGTGAATTCTCAACAAATTATGGGCACTAATTGATCATGTTGGATCTTGTGAGTTATCTCATCACAGAAGCTTTTGTAGCTCTTGTGGATGAATTTAACAAATGATGAACATTTGACCTTTATGTGTTATCTCACCATAGAGACTTGTGTAACTCTTGAGTGTGAGTTTAACATTGGATTGGCAAAGTCCATGAGATTGTGAAACCTATGTATTATTTTACATAAGGTGAACCTTTTGAGGTTGAACACCAAGAGGTGGTTCATTGGAACTAGTGCTACTAGTTATTTATCTTTTGACAAAACTATGTTTTCTCAATTGGACGAAATTGAGATTGTGAAAAAACATGGTGCATAGAGAATTGAGATTCTTATGGCATCAAGTATTGTATGTCTATAAAGATTATGAAGAATTTATTCTCTCCTAATCAAGTATGACATATGGATTTTGTTTGAGACTCTTAAAGGTCACTTTGACCACGAAGAGTGTTTATGTTGGCCATTATATTGCTAAAGACATGTTCAAAATCAATGTGATGATGTTAGCAACAAAGCTAATGTAAAAGCTATGAATTCTAATTGCTTGATGCTTTTGGGAATGGAAGATTTGGACATGTTAATTATTTTGAGTATAATGATTAACTTGAAATGTTCAATATCATTGCACATAGAGATCACATCAAAGATTGAAAAATGTGGCAAAGGAAAGTTGTCAAAATTCCTTCTAATATGTTGAAAGGAGAAGTGGAACAACTTGAGATGATTCATACATGTGAGTGTATGATGTTGATGAATTATTCTTTTCATTTTGTTGAAAAGAAAACTAAACCACTTTGGTTTAAATCATACATGTGTGTGTGGTTTAATATTTGTGGTTGTAAGAAGGTTTATTACTTTTGTAAATGATGACACTACGGTTATCTTCTAAATAGTAAAATAAAATTATGGAGAAGTTGTTCTCTGTAAGAAGGATTTTAAGAAACTTAACAAGAAGGTTAAGTGATAGGAGTAATCGTGGTTGAAAGTGATTCGCCACTTGGTTATATTTATGCACTTAGTAGCATAATATATGAGACTAATGCTCCTTAGTACCTCCATCCAATATGGCATTTGAAATAAATAATGTCTTGATAGAATTATGAAATGCCATACTTCTCTCATGATTCGAGAAATGTGGGGGTAAGTTACATGCCAAGGCATGAAAAAATTGAAAATTCCTTTGAGATACACTTGTGAGTGTAGGGATGTGTGGTTCTTTTACTTGTAAAGGTTAAGGTAAGGACTTAGAATTGTTGAGTGCATTTTCTTTGGAAATGCATATAACAATATTGCTTATCAACTCTTGGTGGTGAAATCTAACGTTATAGATGTACACAAGAATATGATAATGAATAAAGCTTTATTCTTGATGAATGTGTTCCACATGAAAATTAGAAGATGTTACAAATATCTTTCTAAATGGTCACATGGTGTGACATGAACGAAACGTAGGTGTGACATGAACGAAACGTAGCAAATAAGCAAGAATTGGGAAAGTGGTTTGATCCTAATTTCTTGGCTTACATGCTAGAAAGTGAACCTCAAAGTTGGGAAAAAAGGTTGAGACCTTGGTTGAAAAACTTTGTTGTAAAAATTATCAATAGTGGAACTAATTCAATTTTGAGAAATTCATAGTAAGTAACTAATGAATCTTCCTCAAGGAAGAAAACTACTAGTTTGAAAGTATGTCCTTCAAGGAGAATTGAAGCAAGTTGAACTATTTATAAATATAAAGTGATACGAGTGATTATCGCTAAAGATGGTTGAGACTATAGTGGCTCAATATATTGTGTGAAGAGTGACATCCATACGAAAGATAATTGCTATTTTGCGCAATTGGATTGGATGTCTTTGGCGACTTCTCTAAATGCTAATTTAGAAGAAGAGACTTGTATGGAAAAACAATAGACTTTTCTTGTGCGTGAACTTGAAAAGAGTATTTGTAAACTGGTAAAGTCTTGAACCAAAATATTGGCATATGAAATTCTATAATGCCATGATGAAAAGTGAGTTTGTCATTTGTAAGATGATAATTACTTTTACATGAAAGAGTTGAAAAAAGGCTATGTCATTTTACACCTTTATATAAACAACATGACTATCATTTGAAGTAATGACAAGATGATCAAATCTACGAAGGATATGTTGATATCTAGATTTGATATGAAGGAGTTCGGTTTAGTTGATGTAATCCTTGGGATTAAGATTCTATGAACAGCCAATGGGTTGATGTTTAGCTAATCTCACCATGTGGTCGAGATTATGGAGGATTTTAACAAAGATAATCTTGAAGTGACTAGAACATCTTTAGTTAAAAAGTTTATCTTTCTAAGAACATTGTTCTAAGAGTATCTCATGTGTTGAGTACTCTAGAAAAGGTGAAAGCCTATTGGACTTGATAAATTGCACAAGGCATGGTTTGACCTTTGTTGTAAGTGAACTAAGCCGTCACATGAAAAATCTCAAATTTAGTCGTGAAAGACTATAACGAGAAGTACCGAAGTACTTGAGATTGTATCGGGATTGTGGGCTAAAATGTTCAAAAATAGCAAGTTGTGCTATGACGATGTGTAGATGCAAACTGGATCACGAATTCGTAGAATTGTAAATCCACGATTGGATATTGTCTTCACCTGTGGGGGTGATAAATTTCTTTGAAATTCCATAAACAAGATGTTATCAGAAGGATCCATGATGGAAGTAAAGTCCATAGTGTTGGACTCATGTGCAAAGAGAGCCAAGTTGCTATGCATATATTTGAGAGCCTTTCATGATTGGCCTAAGATTGTTCCAAACAACATGTTTGCATTGCAAAACTAATTTTGTAATTGGTAGAGATCAAAGTAATTTGTATAACGGTAATCCTAGGCATAAGTCCGTTACACAAATTTTCATGACTGCTAATTATCTTGATAGACTTTGTGAGGTCTAAAGATAATAAAACGTACGTACGTCAACTATAGTGTTATGTCATGAGATGGTGGCAAAATCTTCCTGGAATGGGATTGAAGACTTTGACAAAATGTTGATGTGAAGGAAAACCCAACCTAGTTGACTGGAGATCCCAAGATCTAGGTTCAAAGGGACAACCTAATTGCATCAAGGAGTTCACTGTGGGGGTTTCCCCTACTTAGTGACTCAAGTAAAGAGGTTAACCGCAAGGGTTTTAATGATTCTTATTGGTAATAGAGTTACACGGAATAGAGAATCACCTATGTTAGAGTGAAGTGAGGGTCGCTTCAACAAGAATTAGATCCCAAATTCTTGTAAACTCTCGCAGAATCAGGACGGTGTTCACGGCCTAAATGAACACAAACAGAGAATGGAACGATACTAGAGCGAAACTGTGTCATATGCACTATCGTTTACACAGAAAAGCAGATCAGTTCAAGGACATCGCGTCTACTGTGAGCTAGTAGAGAAGGTGTGTATGTACAAGGGAAGGTTCAAAGGTGTTTACCTACCTATCCTATGCAGGTATCAATCGATGAGTTATGCTACGTGAAGGTTTCTTCATGTGGGGGATTGTTGGAAATAGGAAGAAAATATGTTGATGTAAATATTGCATTATGATGTCATATTTACGTGGTTATCATTTCCTGATTATTCGGTAATAGAGGAAACTGAATATATAGACGTAAGCTACTAAGTGAGGGCTTCGATTTGATATATTATACGCCCCAAACGGAGTTTGGATTAGTGAGGAACAAATGCTCAAAGTTGGAAGATTGTAGTGTTTTGTCCCACATTGTGAATATGCACAAGTTGTGACTAGTTTATAAGGCTAGAGCTTGGACTAGGTGTTCAAGTTGAATAGCTAGTGCGAATACTGGACAGGTTTGTACTTGTTGAAGTGAAATTGTGTGTGTGTGTGCACGATGTGAGGTACGAAAGGTGGACCGTATTGAGTCAAAACGAGTAGGTTCGCGAGAGTCTCGTTTTGCACCGGGTCCATAAACCTCCAGGAGATTTTTTCTCCAGCTCCAAGTGTTGTAACAACTAGTAAGTTACAAGATATTAAACATTAATACCTATTTGATTATGTCATCAAATCGTATTTGTTGCTAGGAGTTATGGTGTGCATTTGTGGCTTGGGAGTTACATATTTGGATATGTAAAGACTCCTTTCTCACTTATAAATAGAGTCTTGAACTCTAGAGAAGATAGTGAGCTGAAACATATCTTCCTCCATATCCTACCTTAAGCATAACTAAGTATATGTTCTTGTTCGTGGTGGATTGCTAGCTTGTGCGGCTAGTAATCTTGGAATCGTTGTATCCTGGAAAGCAGACGCTCAACGTCTCAAAGCACCATAGTGAGAGGGCGTATTTTGCTTTAAGGAAACATTCTCGGTTCACCTTTTGTTTCTACAAGTTCGTAGAAGACGAAGCAGAAAATAGGATGCTAGACAGACTTCAAGCGGCCCACCTGACCACTGCCAAGCGGTCCACTTCAGCCAAGCGGCTCGCTTCGTCCCCAGCCAAGTGGCCCGCTTCAGTTGTCAACCAGATTCCAGAAACTAAGCAGTTCGTCCAAGCGGCCCGCTTCAGCTCCTCCAAGCGGCCCACTTCGTTGTTGTTTAAAGACAGTTTTATCTTCCTTTATTTATTTGCATTTCCTATTTTTTACGAGCTATTTATTTGTATTTTCGATCCATTATGTCCAACATATTCAACATGACACTTGGAATGTGAGTATGTTGCTTGAGGGTTTACGTGTTGAAAGTGTTAAAGAAATTATAGGAATTCCTTTATGTTTGCCTCATGGTGTTCAGGATACACTTATATGGCCTTGGACTCAACATGGTAACTACACTATTAAAAGTGCATGTAAGTGAAGTTACCTACCTGGTAGTGGTACTTCCATAGAGTGTGGAAGTTAGACCTCATCCCTAGAATTAAATGGTTTGCCTCGCATATGTTGCATTGTAGCATTCCCATTGCAACTTGGTTGCATTAGAGGAAAATGTTGGACTCTCCTTGTCAGTTGTGTGGGGATCAGAAGGAGACTCAAGAGATCACATGTTATTACATTGTCCTCGGTTTTCCCAGTTGAGGTCTTGGTGTTGGTCTCAAACCTTGTTGGATTTTGTTTCAATAGATTCAGTTGGTTCAATTTTATGTTTCCAGCATTTGTCAGTTCATAGTATAAGATTATTTGTGTTGTTAGCACGACTCATTTTGGATGCTAGGACTAGTGTTAATGAGCATGGAAGGAAGTAGTATCCTTGTTACCTATTAAAGTTAGATTTTAAAAGTGCATTACTGAGTTTGCAATTATATATTCAGGGAGAACCATTTTAAACTTTTATTTAATTGTAAACATATATGTTAATATTTGAGCCCAAACTTAATGTTGGCCCATTTAGAGATCCAAACATATACTGTTCCTGTCATATCGTGCTTTGTTTTCTGTGAAAACGACCTGTTCTGTTTTTTCCCCTAAGTCCTGACCAGCGCTGTGTGAAGGCTTCTTTATTTTTACTGTGTCGTGGTGCTGCTCGCGTGAGATCCTTTTGTGGGTCTGTTCGCTGCTGATTTTGCTTGGAGCTTCGTGTCTACCACTGCAATATCTTAGTCCTATTCTTCTGCTTCCGCTCGCGTATTCCGGCTACGCCATGTGAGTCTAAATTTTCAGTCAGAAAATTTAACTCAGGTAAATTGGCTTAAAACCCTTAGTGATTGGGTGCCCAGGTATAGGTTGGAGCCGTGCTGTTTATTTTATGTTAGTCCGGATGCTCCGACTAGTTATGTGATTGCATTTCTGTGGCATTTTGTTTTTCTTTTCTGTTTTTATGGCTTCCAATATGTTTGGTATAATTCCATTTAACGGTAAAAATAATTTTTGATGTTTGGAAACAAAATGTTAAGTGTGCCTTACAACAACAAAAATGTTATAAAGCAGTTACTAGAAAATATTCAGCTACTGATGATGAGGAGAAACAATCTGATATGAATGAATTGATTAGCTCTATTATTTATTTGTATCTTTCTGAATCTGTGCTTAGAAAGGTTGGGATTTTAGAATCTGCAAAAGATCCTTGGGATAAACTTATTGAAATGTACACTGATACCTCTTTACTACAAGAAATCTCCTATTTAGCTACGACCATTTAGCTATGGAATAAGCCCAAAATCCGTAGGTAAAAGGCACGGCCTACGGAATGCCTACGGAAAACATAATCCGTAGGTAAATGTGTGGTGGCTAAATATTGCCTACGGATTACTTTCCATTGCCGCTTTAGCAACAGAATGGCCACAGAATATCCACGAAGGCTTGAGGCCACAGGCAACAAATTTAGCAACGGAATTTTCCGTTGCCAAATTTGTTCCATTGCGAAATTAGCCACCGAAATGGTTTCAATTTTTTTATTTTTTATTAATGAAATATGTCCACGGAAATTTCCGTTGGTAAATTTTCGTCACTAAAGCTTTAATTATCCATTTTCTTTTATTTTCAGCTAAAATGTACAAATTAATGTACAAATTTGTTTTTCCAGTTTTATACCACTTGCCTGATGCACATAAATCCCGTACTAAATTACAAAAAAGAATATGACAAATGAAATAATGCTCAAACAAATAATCTTAATATCCATTAAAATTCCAAAGGAACAAAATATCATCAACAAATATGTCGACAACCTACCAAAATATCTCATAAAATGCCAAATTATCTCATAAATCCCAATGAAAATAGTCTAATAAAGTGTCAATATCCAACTATTACTACGGGTGATCAGCCTTGGGTTGGAGGTGGCGGCGGCGACATCACAATACCTTGCTCGACAAGTAGAGCAGTGAGGGCTGCAATTTGGTCCTGCATTGGAGCGACCTGGACTTGGACTTCTTTTTGGACATCCCTTCGGTAGTCCTCACTGGATGTAGATGATACACCTATTTTTCGAATTGATCCTGCTCTTGCGGTGCCTAGTCCATCACTCCCTGTCCCATAAAGGCGCCGCTTTTTTGAAGGAGGGTTGGCCTTCAAGAATATTTCATCGACCTCTTCTGTTGTCAAATCCTCGTTTCTTTCGATAAGTTCCTTCTCCACCGCCTCCTGCCATTTAGAAGACAATCAATTATTAGAAAATGTTAATGCACACAAAAAAATTTGTAGAAGGCATTCTTGATATATAAACATAACCTACTATTAGAATTGATTAAAGCTTAACAGGACTTGAACACAAGTAAGATACATTTGAGTTTACATAAGAACTTACCCCGATTTTCTTAGATTTCGTATCTTTCCAGCCACCTTGAGACCCTTTCCTACCAACACATAAGACATCAAACAAGCCCATATCCTCTCCCTTCTCCTTCTGAATTTCAAATAACATGTTTATTAGAAACATATAGAATCAAAGTATATGCAGATTATATTATCCACATGTTAAAACAAAAAGTTGATGAAGAATAGTAGATGATGGGAGAACGAAGAAACTTTAGTATAATAACCAGATTTAAAAATAATGCATACTCACCGCTTCGCGCTGCATCGCAGCTATGGATTTAGACCCATGCCAATACTTTGCTATTCCTGAGCCTGGTCCATCCACCTCAGTCTTCCTGTTATCACTTGCCTTTTTTTCCTTTTTCTTCACAGGTTCGGAGTTCCAGTAGGCTAGCCAATCTGGCCAATTACAATCATCAATGCCTTCGGGTTTTTCTTCATCCCTATTCACCTTCCAGTTATGCACCGACTCTTTATAACGATCAGATGCTACCATGAGGAAGCGTTTGTACAAAACTTCCTTTTGATTTTCAGGGATAGTGTAATGTTTCTACCCAAGTTGAACAAACCCCTTCTTAACCAAGTGGTACTTAACCGTCTCTACGTCTAAGAATTTAGAGTTACGACAAGTCCAATGGTTGCATCGACACCTAATCATTCCCTCCCTCACGACCTCAAGACGACTAAGTGCAGTTTCAACAAATCTTTTAACCCCTTCCGTAAAAGAATCTTGAAGTTTACTATCCACAAAACGCAAATACATCCACGAACGATCCAAATTCATTTCTTGGTATCCTGTTTTCAACATTAAATGTCACTTGCATACTAGTACAATCCTACATGATTACCATGAACCGCTTTAGGCAATGCCCCTATTCTAACTTTAATTTTGTTAATCTTGTTTGTATAGGCAATTCCCCGAATCTTACAACACTTATGGAATCTAATCCAAAGCTAATTAAGCATAAACCAAAGTAATCTAACCTGAAGCTAATAAATCCTACTCCAAAGTAATCCAACATAACTAAATGTAATCCAGGCCAATTGAAACTAATTAATCTTATTGTGCGTCTACAAGTTTTATTTGAACTAATATATAATTGTGAATGTTCTTTATTATATCCTGTTTACTACTCCTCCTATCTTATTTAGTTGTATTTTTATAATTTTTACTATAACACTAATACTTGTCACTTTAGGCATAATGATTGATATTAATAGATTTAACTCTATTTTGTCCCTATATTCACAAATATCAATATAATATAGTATTACTAGTAATAGGCTTTTGAAAATAATTTTTATAATTACAAAGCTAGTAATAGGTCTTCCTTAATATGTGTGAAATTTCTAAAATGAAAACTAAAAAAGATAGGAGGGAGTACTACATATTACAACTAACTCATAAACCTATTAAATCGTACTAAAAATCATCACATGGTTTAGGACAACACTATTGGGGACAACAATATATTTCAGCAAGATTCAAGCATTGTGAAAGAAATTACCTTGATTACTGATGAACTGGAATTTGTCAAATTCAATTAATCAAATAAATTTGTTTTTAGCTAAAGGCAATTCACAACTACAACGAAAACCGTAGTGTAGCAGTAAAATAACCTCGAGTGTCGATCTCTAAGGACTATAACTAGCTTTATCTAATTTAACTTAAACTATAAACTCCACAAACGACTTAGCACAGATTTTTCTTATCAAAGATAATGGAAGTTAGTGATAGTATGATCATTCAAAGCAACAGGCTAATAATCATGCATGAAGTACCCGATCGTTTTGCATAGAAATCTAAGATCATGAATTGTCCAATGTGTTCCGTTCAATTCAACACTACAAAGATAGAGGGTTTAGATAGATCAAAGAAATAAAGCAATAACTCAAAGTCTGATTTGCGTTACAGCCATCATGCATAATTAAGAACCCTAGCTAAGAAATCACATACTATCACCAACGATAGATTTAGCTACTCATAGATGTCATGCAATCAACAGAAATCAAAGCAAGATTGAATGAAAACATGTTGAAAGATATAAATATAAATAGAAAAATCGTGAGATACAATGTTACCGACGAAGGTTGTCAATCTCCGAAGAATTGCGAACTCACAAGCAAGATAATCCTCCAATTGATAAGAAAAATAGTCTCCTATGCTAAGAATTCCCAGAACAGGCTCTGGAGAATTCCTATCTAAAACTATGTGAAAAGGTATGAAAAAAGGTCTGAGAAAGTATGAAATACGTAGAAACAGAAGCAACTATATATAGGAGTTCGGCACGCGTGGGGCGAGTCGCCCCAGACACCGGGCGAACCGCCTGGTATGGGGCGAACCGCCCGGGAGCTCCAGTCGGCGGAAAACGCGTTTTTGACGCGTTTTAGGTCTTCTTTTCCTTTTCGGACTCGGTTTTTGCCTTCTAGTGACCTTTAAGCCTTGAAACTCGACCCCTAGACCTCAAATCTCATCCGGAACCTTCTAGATACTCCACGAATGTCCTCGGAACACCGATTCTTCAATATAAATGCCCGAAAAATCACGTTTTGCACCTAAAACCTGTAAAATGCAAACTAAAGGGAAACGTGACACTATTCTAATAAAATGCACTAAAGTATAGCCAAATTAACATAGAGGATAGCTAAATAGATGAAAAAAGACTCGAATGAAAGTGTAAAATACACATTCATCAAACTCCCTTAACCGAACCTTTGCTTGTCCTCAAGCAACTAAGCTAGACTCTAATGCAAAAAACAATGCAACACAAAACATGTAGTCTCATGCCAAATGAAATGAACTAATCTATTGAATCTATCAAAAACTTATGAACAAAATCCATACAAATCATAACATGGATATTGGTTGAAGAATGCCTCGATTGACTCATAGACATTCACATATGCACTTATGTCAAACAAGATAGTCTCTCGTAACATTCTCTACCTGGACCTAGTCAATGACGACGTAATGAAACATGTTAAAATACGAATGGTTGTCCCGTACCTATGAAACTGAGGACTTACTGCTGTTCACCAAGTTAAGACTTTTCCTCAAAGAGGTCGAACCAATACTGGCTCTCATCAACCGAAGGAGGGTTCCCTAAAAAAGATAACACTCCCCTATTCTACCTATCTCTCAAGCAAAGCCTTAAGCTATTCACCACTTCCTGAATGGCAGGACGAGGGTGGTCTAGAACAGATGACACTCAAACAAATAAGAGACAAAAAATTACAACTCGATTACGAACATTACAAGAATTGAAAAATGAGACAAACACTTCGCTAAACTTCTTTTGGCTTTCTTTGGACCCTTCTTTGCTTTTTTTTTTTTTTTGGGTCTTTTCTTTTTTTTTCCTCTTGTTTTTTCTTTTCCAGATTTTTTTCTTTTTCCTGGAATTTTTCCTTCTTTTTTTTCGATTTATTTTTATAGCCAGCAGTAGCACAACGAAAAAGAAATTACAACGACACACAAACGACCTCCTCAAACCTATTCGAAAGAATAGGTTGAAGCACAAACTTTACGAAAAAGGAAAACAACTCACAACACACACTTAAATCGAAAAACAAGTCTAATGATAGTGTAACCCCCTCCCCAAACCTATTCGAAAGAATAGGTTGCAAACAAAGGATCACACAATCTCACACTACCTCCTTCCTAGGCATTTAGCAATCTCAAAGCAAGGCGAAGACTTGTTGCCTCTTAGGTACATAATTACTCGGGAAAACAACCATAAGATCCTAACATGCATCATCCTATTATAAAGGCCTTCGTGAACCGCAGTAGAGAAAACACCACTAAGTGATGTCGAGACTATCAAGCTTAACTAAGTGCAAACATAAATGTGACAAGCTAAGCGAGAAAAACCTCAAACGAATTCATAGAGATGAAACATATGATTAAGGTCATAACTAGTTAATCTACCCCATAAAAAAGTTCAAAAAATTTGGCAATAAACTCCACATAAAACATGTAAAACTATACTAGGATGAATGTAGTGTATGCAACTAAATACTAAGAAAGCGGTAAACGTGCAAATGCTAATGCAAACAAAAGGTTTCACGAGTAATCATAAGCAAAACAAGTATAGAAATACCCAGCGATAACCCCCCCCCCCCCAAACCTGAACGTCGTCGCTCGTCCCGAACGTCGAAAGTGGATTAGAAGGTGAAAGTTGTCTTGTATATGTGACCTATATTACTCAATCAGACTCGTGAGAAAACAAAACGGGCGATAAACGAGGTAAAAAGATCGATTATTTAGCGTAATAGGAGAAAGTCGGGTTCCGAACGAAAATCCGGATCTCCGGGCCGGTTTACTGGATGCCCGGGGCGAACCGCCCCACGTGGGAGGCGATTCTCCTGGGGCTTCCAGTAAGCCCCAGGTCCCCTGGTCGTGCCAGGTGAATCGCTCCACGTGGGGGCGGTTCGCCCGACACCTCCAGGCTCCTGGAGGTGTCGGTTTTCCTCCTAAAATGCTAAATTATCATCTAGAGACCTATTTTATCACAAAAAACATACGAAAATAAAAATACAACACAATGATATGCTCAAAACGACAAAACACACTAACCTTCAACTGAGGCGGAAAGGGTAAGCTCAAGATGATCAACCTCCCTTTGATCACTAGATATCTCGAAGTATGGTTTCACTCGTTGACCATTCACCTTGAAAGTATTGCCCGTCTTCGGATCAAAGAGTTCTACAGCTCCATGTGGAGCAACTTTGATAATTTTGTATGGTCCATCCCAACGAGTACGGAGCTTTCCAGGAAATAGTCGAAGGCGAGAATTAAATACCAAAGCTTTTTGCCCAGGAATCAGTTCCTTACGTACTATACCACGATCATGATACTTCTTAGTACGTTCTTTGTAGATCTTGGCATTTTCATAAGCACCTAGGCGTAATTCATCAAGCTCATCGAGTTGCAACAACCGTTCCTCGCCAGCTTTTTCCATATCAAGATTGAGTGCTTTGATAGCCCAATACGCCTTGTGTTCCAATTCTACGGGAAGATGGCATACTTTCCCATACACAAGTCTGTACGGAGTGGTTCCAATCACCGTCTTGTAGCTAGTCCTGTATGCCCAAATCGCATCATTCAATTTTCCTGCCCAATCTTTCCTGCTAGGCTTCACTACTCGCTCCAGAATCTTCTTAATCTGACGGTTGCTAACTTCAACTTGTCCCGAAGTCTGTGGGTGATATGGCGTAGCAACACTATGGTGGACACCGTATCTCTTAAGAAGAGAGGCAAAGGTTCTATTGACGAAGTGCGAACCTCCATCACTGATGATTGTCCTAGGACACCCAAATCTAGAAAATATCACATCCTTCAAGAACTTCATAACAACCGCGCCGTCATTCGTTTTTGTGGGAATTGCCTCCACCCATTTGGTCACGTAATCCACCGCAACAAGAATGTATCCATAACCTCCACTTGATGGAAATGGTCCCATGAAATCAATGCCCCACACATCGAAAGGTTCGACCACTAGATTTCCTTGAAGGGGCATTTCGTCTTTCTTGCCAATATTACCACCTCGTTGACATGGGTCGCAATTTTTCACAAAAGTTCGAGCATCTCGGTGCACTGTTGGCCAGAAAAATCCTGCTTGCAGTACTTTGCGAGCTGTTTTAAACCACTATAGTGTTGTCTACAATGAAGCTCATGGCAATGACTCAACACACTTTGTTGGTCTTCTTGTGGCACGCATCTCCTCAGAATTCCATCAGCTCCTTCTTTGAAAAGATGCGGATCATCCCATATGAAAGACCTGCAACGCTTGGCAAGAGCTCTCTTGTCGGAGGCTGAAAAATTAGTTGGGTAAATACTCATAGCCAAATAGTTCACAATATCAACATACCATGGCTCTTCATTAGCCTTCATTAAGTGCTCATCGGGGAGATCCTCATTAATAGGTATCGAATCAACAGGGATATTAGGTATTCTAGACAGATGATCAGCTACCAAATTCTCCCTACCAGCTCTATCTACTATGGTCAAATCAAAATCTTGCAGCAATAGGACCCAACAGATTAATCTAGGTTTAGAATCTTGCTTAGCTATTAAATGTCTCAAAGCAGCATGATCAGTATGGACATTCACTGGATGACCAATCAAATAAGACCTAAACTTTTGTAAAGCAAAAACAACAGCTAAAAATTCCTTTTCAGTAGTTGTATAATTAACTTGTGCGGAGTCTAGAGTCTTACTAACATAATAAATCACACGATACGGCTTATCAACTTTTTGGCATAAAACAGCACCCATAGCAAAATTCGAAGCATCACACATAATCTCAAAAGGAAGATTCCAATCCGGTGGCACAACAATGGGAGCAGAAACAAGCTTTTCCTTAACGGTATTAAAAGAAACTAGGCACTCATTAGAAAAATGGAAAACCACATCTTTTGCAAGCAAGCTACTTAATGGCTTAGCAATTTTCGAAAAATCCTTAATAAACCTCCTATGAAACCCTACATGACCAAGAAAAGACTGCAATTCTTTCACACAAGTAGGTGGGGGAAGTTTTTCAATGACTTCGATCTTAGCCTTGTCTACCTCAATACCTCTTTCAGAAACTACATGTCCTAGAACAATGCCTTCCCTAACCATGTAATGACTCTTCTCCCAGCTTAAAGTTAAATTGCATTCAATGCACCTTTTCAAAACAAGATCTAATCTATGCAAGCATTGATCAAACGAATCACCGAAAAGAGAAAAATCATCCATGAAAACTTCAACAAACTTAGTTACCATATCAGAGAAAACAGAAAGCATGCACCTTTGGAAAGTGGTGGGGGCGTTACATATCCCGAACGGTATCCTCCTATAGGCAAACGTCCCGAATGGACAAGTGAATGTCGTCTTCTCTTGATCCTCCGGTGCAATCGGAATCTGGTAGAAACCTGACAAACCATCAAGAAAACAATAGAATTTCCGCCACGCAAGGCGGTTTAGCATGTCATCTATAAATGGCAAACGGAAGTGGTCTTTCTTAGTGGCGGCATTTAATCTTCTATAGTCAATGAACATCCGCCGTCCAGTGGTTTTCCTAACCGGTACTAACTCTCCCTTCTCATTCTCTTCTACCGTGACCCCTGATTTTTGAGGAACTACATGAACAGGGCTCACCCATCGACTATCAGGAATGGGGTAAATCATATCGGCATCTAGCAACTTGATTACTTATTTCTTTACCACTTCTTGCATGGCCGGATTTATCCTACGCTGAGGTTGCCTAACGGGTTTGGCATCTCGTTCTAGAGTGATGTTGTGCACACCCCGAGTAGGGCTAATTCCTTTGATATCACTAATCCCCCATCCTATAGCTGCAGAATTTTCTCTCAAAATTTCAATTAGCCTACTTTCTTCGTCGTTGGAAAGATGTGAGGAGACTATCACATGCTTTTTCTGATTCTCTCCTAAGTAGACATACTTGAGGTGTGCAGGAAGTGACTTTAATTCTAAGCTAGGCTCTTCAGGAAATTTACTTTCTTCCTCTTCTTCATCTAAGGGTTCAAGCACTTCTTCTCCTACAAGAATTTCTGGGGTGCTATCCATTATTTTAACTAATTCCCTTGCTTCTTCGGTCATGTAACACGTCTCAGCCTGCATGGTTAGTGCCTCCTCAAGAGGTTCACGATCATAGCAATGATGAAATTCAGAAATCACAGAATCATAGCAATCGACAAAATTTAATTCTACGACTTCCTTATCTCCTATGCTACATCCTACCAATTCAACTTTCTCACCCATTACCTCCATGGAGATTTTCTTGCCTTTGAGTTCAAGGCATGTGTTGGTAGTTTCCATGAATGGTCTCCCAAGTAGTACCACGTGTTCGCGTATATGGCTCTTGCCCTCGTCTGCAGACTTCATTACCACAAAATCAGCTGGAATTATCAATTTGTCCACTTTCACAAGGATATCTTCTATTTATCCCAACTGGCCTCTTCACACTTTGGCCCGCCATTTGGACAACCATATCAGTTGGTGTCAATTTACCGAGATCCAGGGCCTTGTATACTGAATAGGGCATTAAGTTAATGCTAGCTCCCAAGTCAAGCATAGCCTTCGTGGTTCGACCATTCCCCAAAGCGATGTTGATGATGAAACTTCCAGGATCTCTTTTCTTCACAGGTAACCCGGCAATCGAATTCACCGTCTCAACCCCATTAACTTCCTTTCCTGAAGTAACCCTTTTGTTCTTCATCTCACGAAAGAATTTCGTATAAGCCGGAATGTATTGGATTAACTCCAAGAGAGGCACATTAACTTCCACTTTTGAGAGGCGTTGAAATAGAGGTGACTCTTGAATATCCTTCTTGGCTGGCTTGATCCGACTTGGGAATGGCACATGTGGTTTTGGGGGCACATATGGATTAGAAGATTTGTGAAGTACCACTGGCGTAGGAGTTCCCCCTTCAACCTCATCATCAACCATATTTTCTTCAGATGGTCTTGGTTCATCATCCTTCTCTTGAGGTTCTTTGGAACTTTCACTAACTTCTTGTTCTGTGCTTGGTCCTGCATTGTTGGTCACAGAAGATTCAATACGTTTAGGACGCACGAAGTTAGGAATTTTGATCATCTTTCCCCCACGGAGTAGTAGATTCACCTCCTCGTACTCAGGTTCCTCAGTAGTAACAGTTGGAAGTGGCTTGGGTTCGATGAAATCAGCCTCAGGTGTCGAAACAGGGGAGCTGGGGTCGTCCAGCTCATTGGAGCTGGGAGGCGATTCGCCCCCTGCCCCGGGCGATTCACCTGGGGCGAGCCGGATCGCCCCCAGCTCTCTACCTGTGGGGGGCGATTCGCCGCCCACCTCCAGGGGGCGTCTTCATCTAAACTCTTCTCTCCTTCAGTTTTATAAACCTCCTCTGCCTTTTCACACCTCAACAAGCTAAATTCCTCTATCAGTTGCTTAGTTACGTCGACTGCTTCAAAAGCCTTTTCGATGCGAAGATTGTTTTCAGCTTGCCATGCGTGTGCTATCTCAAAAACATTCTCAATGGCCTTAATCCCTGCGTAAAACGCAAGTTCATCCTCCTCACTGATATCTTCGTCTTCAGAATATCCTTCGTATAAGCCTTCAGTTTCGCCCCGATTTGAATTTCCGTTGGTGACTTGTCTCGACATTAGCCTCTCAGATTGTGTAGATCCACTGGTGTACTTTTGAAAGACCTTCTCTGCCTCTTCAACTGTACATTCTTCTAATCCTCCACACATCCCATCCACTTGAAGCCTAACATCATCACGTAGACCACCAACAAAATACCTAATCAGCTCCCCGTCGTCGAAACGGTGATGGGGGCACTCACGTTTATACAACTCAAAACGTTCGTAGGTGTCACAGAACCGCTCATACTCTCCTTGCTCGAAGTGCTCGATCCGACTCCGCAAAGCAATCGTCTCATGGTAAGGCATAAAACGTGCCAAGAACTCCTCTACTACTTGGCCCCAGGTTCTCAGTGATCCTGGTGCTAACCTTGCCATCCAAATTCTCGGTTCGTATCCCAGAGCAAAAGAAAATAATTTCCTGCATAATTGGTCCTCGGTGAACCCCCTTGCTGGAACTTTTGCTATTTCTTCCTCATATGATCTGATGAAACTTAACGGATTCATCCCCACTCCATCTTCGAACCTCGGTATCCTTCTCACTATAGAACTCGTTACCTCATACCCTGATAACTCTTCTTCCAAGTATATAGCTGACCCTTTCTTGACTTGCGAGAATGTAGGTGTCAAGCGACTAATACTACTAAGACTAGGAATTGAATGCTGAAAATATATAAAAGCTAAACAGAAAAAAGGAGTATAGTCCCCGGCAACGGTGCCAATTTGATGAACTGGAATTTGTCAGATTCAATTAATCAAATAAATTTGTTTTTAGCCAAAGGCAATTCACAACTACAACGAAAACCGTAGTGTAGCAGTAAAATAACCTCGAGTGTCGATCTCTAAGGACTATAACTAGCTTTATCTAATTTAACTTAAACTATAAACTCCACAAACGACTTAGCACAGATTTTTCTTATCAAAGATAATGGAAGTTAGTGATAGTATGATCATTCAAAGTAACAGGTTAATAATCATGCATGAAGTACCCGATCGTTTTGCATAGAAATCTAAGATTATGAATTGTCCAATGTGTTCCGTTCAATTCAACACTACGAAGATAGAGGGCTTAGATAGATCAAAGAAATAAAACAATAACTCAAAGTCTGATTCGCGTTACAGCCATCATGCATAATTAAGAACCCTAGCTAAGAAATCACATACTATCACCAACGATAGATTTAGCTACTCATAGATGTCATGCAATCAATAGAAATCAAAGCAAGATTGAATGAAAACATGTTGAAAGATATAAACATAAATAGAAAAATCGTGAGATACAATGTTAGCGACGAAGGTTGTCAATCTCCGAAGAATTGCGAACTCACAAGCAAGATAATCCTCCAATTGATAAGAAAAATAGTCTCCTATGCTAATAATTCCCAGAACAGGCTCTGGAGAATTCCTATCTAAAACTATGTGAAAAGGTATGAGAAAGTATGAAAAATGTAGAAACAAAAGCAACTATATATAGGAGTTCGGCACGCTTGGGGCGAGTCGCCCCAGACACCGGGCGAACCGCCTGGTGTGGGGCGAACCGCCCCACATCCCGGGCGAACCGCCCGGGAGCTCCAGTCGGCGGAAAATGCGTTTTTGACGCGTTTTAGGTGTTCTTTTCCTTTTCGGACTCGATTTTTGCCTTCTAGTGACCTTTAAGCCTTGAAACTCGACCCCTAGACCTCAAATCTCATCCGGAACCTTCTAGATACTCCACGAATGTTCTTGGAACACCGATTCTTCAATATAATTGCCCGGAAAATCACGTTTTTCACCAAAAACCTGTATGATGCAAACTAAAGGGAAACGTGACACTATTCTAATAAAATGCACTAAAATATAGCCAAATTAACATAGAGGATAGCTAAATAGGTGAAAAAAAGACTCGAATGAAAGTGTAAAATACACGTTCATCAATTACTGCAATGTAAGGCTTCTGTTTTGTGTTCTCAGAAACTAAGAATACTGGATCCTCCTGCAAACAGACACATCATATGATTCATAGTTCAGTTCTACAGTACTAGTGTAAGAAGCTATGTTTGATCTCTAATAAGTTTTAAATCTTACAAAAAAAATAATTAATAAAATTATATAATGAAAGTAGAGAAACTATATTTTCATAATATAATTTCATAAATTCAATTTTCGTTATAGTTTAGGAGTAAACGGAGCACAAAAAGAAATGACTGGGGCGGATGAGTATTAAAGAAGACTTGGGGTTCACTTTTTTCACCTATTTTGTTCACATAAGTAACTCACGGATAAGGAAGGCTGTACGAACCTAGTTTGTTCAACATATAAGGCTATCAGGTAACTAACAAATATTAGAGAAGACTTGGGGTTCACTTTTCTCACCTAATTTGTTCACATAAGTAACTCACAAATAAGGCTATCAGGTAATGAAAGTATACAAGAGAAACTCAAATATGTTACATCAAATTCTGGGATTAAAAGAACCTGATTTGAGACGTTTTAACTATTTTCCTATATATTAATGTTTTATTTTCTTCAAGACAACTTTCTTCATATTATTCAAAGTTCATAAAAATAATACTTCCACTCTTCCAACACAGCACCGAGACAATTCTTCAAGATTTATACTTCATCTTAGACCGACTAATTTACAGTAATTAGGTCTTCATAATCATCGAAATCAAAGAGAATCTACTGAATATACTTAGGTCGATTATTGGAAGCATACAGTAGTAGTGTATTTCTTTTATTAAAATAAAGAAAGATACAGTAGTGTACTTTTTCACTTCTGCCTTTGAACACCCCAGCTTTCAAACTCTTTACTTTTGCTTAATTTCCTACTCATCCAACCAATATTCGTATCCCAATCTCCCAGATTACAAGAACTATTTAACCACTCACAACACATTATTACAAGGCATACAGAATTCCACACAGAATTCCACACTATGGAATTAACTAAATCTTGTCAATTTTATTACAAGTCATACAAAATTCTCGAATAAAACTTAGGATTTTACATACAACTGTTGAGCATCAAGTTTCCATCAAATTGGGGTACTATCAAATAAACGCTGCATACAATTGATTCATACCTGAAGAAACACGGTGCGAGAGAGATACAGAGAAGAAACGCCGCAGGCAAGTAGAGACCGAACAAATTGAATTACGACTGACTGAATGAAGAAAGAAAGGGTTAAAACTTAAAAATAAAAGAAGCAGTTCGACACGATTCTGTTCGTGAAGAAAAGGGATAAAATAATTGTTTTTTTTAATTAAAGGGCCGACCGAATCAATCTGTTGCCCCTGCAGACCAGTTCGATCGGCCTACAAATGCCAACGGAACCAGTCCGTTGGCAATTTCTTTATCCTTTTTAAAAAATCCAATATTTTTTTTATATACTCCTCCATATTTGGCTACGAAATTATATTCCGTTGTGAATTCTGCTACGGAATGAAACTTCGTAGCCAATCTGCCAACGGAATGAAACTCCGTAACCAATCTGCCTACGGAATGCCCTTTCCGTAGCCAAATTAGCAACGGAATGGCTACGGATATTGCGTCGCCGTATTATTCGGTTGTTATTCGTAGCTATTCCGTAGCTAATTTCCCTACGAACTGTCATTCCGTAGCGAACATAGCAACGAAATTTAATTTCGTTGCTATGTTGATGGTCCGTAGCCATTTTAGTGACGGAATGGCAACGGATTGTTTGGTTGACGTACGGTTCACTTGATGTCCGTTGCCATTCCGTGGGCCGTACAAATTCCGTAGGCAATCCGTAGGCATGTTAGCTACTGATTAGATTCCGTAGCTAAATTCCGTAGGCTTTTTCAGGATTTCTTGTAGTTTGCCTGGAAAGATGCTCTTACTTGAAAGATTCTTTAGGTTTAAACTTGATTTAACTAAGGATATTGATTGGAATCTTGATGTATTCACTAAATTGATACAAGATATCAAGTTGTCTGGTGATAGATGATTACACCCCTATTGTTTTGTTGAATGTTATTCTTGATTGATACAATGATGTTAAATCTGCTATTAATTATAGTAGAGATAATATTACTCTTGAAATTGTTGTGAATGGCTTGAAAAACAAAGAACTTGATTTGATACAAAATGAAGTTGGTGCTAGTTCTTCTAGAGATTCTGGTGAGGTTATGCATGTGAGGGGTAGGTCTCAAACTAGGAGTCAACATCAAAAACATGATAACAATGGTATGAAACCTTTTGTGCAAGGAAAGAGGAGGTCTAAGTGTAGGAAAAGAAATTGTTACAACTGTGGTGATCCAAATCAATTTATTAAAGATTGTCCCAAAAAGGTCAATGCGCATGCTAATGTGGCTATTCACGATATGGGTGATGTTTTGATGCTATGTGATCATGGTTATGTGAACTTTGTGACCTCTTTGTCTGAACATGAGTGGTTAATTGATTCTGGCTGCACCTTCCACATGTCTCCTATTAGAAATTCGTTTTCTAATTATAAAGAGCTTGAAAATGGCTATGTGTCTTTAGCAAATGAGAAAAAGTGCAATGTGTTAGGAACTGGTGATGTATGTCTTATGTTCTCTTCTGGCTCTGTGTTTACTTTGAAGAATGTGAGACATGTTCCTGATTTGTGCTATAATTTGCTTTCGTGTGCTGCTCTTGAGGATGATGGTTTGGAGGAAAAATGGGGAAATGGGACTATGAAAATCTTGAAGGGTTATCTTGTTTTGTTTAAGGCTGAAAAGAAAAATAACTTGTATGTTTATCGTGCTGAACCTGTTCTTGGCTATTTGAATGTTGTGAAAGATGATAAATTTGTGTTATGGCATAATAGGTTAGGACATATGAGTAATAAAGGTCTTGACATTATTCATAGGAGTGGTCATTTTGGTAATGATTGTGTGACTTCTGTGCAATTTTGTGAATCATGTGTTTTAGGTAAACAACACAAGATTAAGTTCTCTGTTTCCTCTTACCCCACTATGCACTAAGTGTCCTAATTTGCTTGAATATGTTCATGTTGATGTGTGGGGTCCTGCTAGTGTCTCTACTCATGGAGGGAATCACTATTTATTGTCTTTGATTGATGACTTTTCCCGACAAGTTTGGGTCTATCTGTTAGAAAGAAAATCTGATGTTTTTGATAAGTTTAAAAACTTGAAGATTCTTGTTGATCAACAATCAGGAAAGAAAATTAAAGTGCTTAGAACTGATAATGGTCTTGAGTTTTGCAATAAGGAACTTGATGGTTTATGTGCTTCTTTTGGTATTAAGTGTCATAGAACTGTTCCTTACACCCCCAACAATAAAATGGTGTTGTTGAAAGAATAAATAGAACTCTTCTAGAGAAAGTGAGGTGTTTGTTGGCCTCATCTGGGCTCTCTAAGAAGTTTTGGGGTGAAGCTTTATGTCTTGCGACTTATCTCATAAATAGGTCTCTTTCTGTTACCTTAGGAGGGAAATGCCCAGAAGTTGTTTTCACTGAAAACCACTTGATTTGTCTAATGTGAAAGTATTTGGTTGTGCTGCATATTTTCATCAAAAGGGTGATAAACTTGATCCTAGATCTAAGAAATGTATTTTCTTGGGTTATCCGAAGGGGTTAAGGGTTATAGATTGTGGAATAGAAATGAACCTGGCTTTAAAGTTGTGATAAGTAGAGATTTGATATTCAATGATACTGAATTTCCTTGCTTATCTGTGCCTTTGACTGTTTCTGGTTCCAAATCTGATGGTGCTTCCATTAAGGTGGAGCACTTGCCTGCTAATTTCCCTGTTAAGCATGATGAAAATTCTCTTGATATGCATAATGTGTTAGATGAGAATAATGTGCAAAATGAACATAATGTGCTAGATGAGCCTAATGTGTTAGATGAGCATGAGTTGTCTAATGAAGATGTGCATGAGAATGAGTTGCCTAATGATAATGTGCACGATAATTTGCCAAATGAGCATGATGTGCATGACTATGCCCTTACTAGGGATAGAGTAAAAAGAGTTGCTAAGAAAAATCCAAATGTTTTCAATAAGGACTTCGTGAATAATATTTCTGATTTTGCCTTCAATGTGTTTGAATCTCTTGCTTGCACTGAACCGAAAACTTATTATGAAGCTTTGAAATCTAAACAATCTGATAAGTGGCGTGTGGCTATGAAAAGTGAGATGGACTCCTTACGTGTCAATGAAACTTGGGTTCTTGTTTCTAAACCTGATAACTGTTCTATTGTGGAATGTAAGTGGTTGTGAAGGTTAAGGAAGAGTCTGATCATGTTAGGTTTAAAGCTAGACTTGTTGCTAAGGGATTTACTCAAACCGAGGGAATAGACTATGTTGAAATCTTTGCTCCTGTTGTTAGAATGATACTTGCTTTAGTTGCACATTTCGATTGGGAAATGAAACAAATGGATGTGACTACTGATTTCTTGCATGGTGAACTTGACAAGGTGATTTATATGAAACAACCTGAGGGATTTGTAGATCCCAAGAATCGAGATTATGTGTGTCTGTTGAAAAAGTCTTTGTATGGTCTTAATCAGTCACCTAGATAATGGAACATAAGATTTGACAAGTGCATGCAATCTTTGGAATTTGTCAAAAGTCATTCTGATCCTTGCTTGTATTTTAAGAATACTGCTTTTCTCTCTTTTTTTTCTATTGATCTATGTGGATGATATGTTGATCATCAGTCCTTGCTTGAAGTCAATTGCACATGTGCAAAAGTGTCTTTGTAAAAACTTTGCTATGAAAGACTTAGGAGATGCAAAAAGGATTCTTGGCATAAACATTGTTAGGGATAGAAATAAATCTACTCTTGTGTTAAATCAGATTTCATGTGTTGAAAAGATTTTGAGTAAATTTAACATGTTGTCTGTTGATCCTACGGATGTGCCTCTTGCTTCCCACTTTGTGTTAAGAAAGTATCAGTCCCCAAAGACTGATTCTGAAATGAATGGTATGAAGAAGTTGCCTTATGCCAATGCTATAGGTTCAGTTATGTACCTCATGGTTAGTTCTTGACCTGAGCTTGCTTACCCTATGAGTTGTTTAAGAAAATATATGTCTAATGTTGGTATGCCTCATTGGAATGCTTTGAAGTGGCTTATGAGATATTTGATATCATCTGTGAATTTTGACTTGACTTTCTCTAAGTGCTCTGAAGGTGTGAAACTTGTTGGCTATGCTGATTCTAATTTTGCAAAAGATACTGATAATGGTAAATCCACCACTTCCTATGTGTTTACCTTTTGTGGTTCGTGCATTAGTTGGAAATCTCAATTACAACCTTGATGATGTCGTTTTTCACCAATTAAATTTGTTTAAAAGCCTAAGAACACTTATCACTACACAAACTAGAGTGCAATGGCAAGTTGTCCCCGAGTGTCGTTCTCTCGGGACCTAACGTGGCTTTGCTTGAGGTTTTTGCTAGTAATTTCAGTCAACGAGTTCAAATGTTGATAGAATCGTTTTCTTTAGAACAAAGCAACGAGAAATCAGATTGTTGTAAATCAAGATTGGAAACCGGTTGGTGGTAGAAATCAAATACACATGCATGGGTTACGAATATGCTCACAAGTTCAGTGCGTAAAACCTTCGATCAAGTCTGCTAAGCAACTCATCTAGGCAACTTTAAGACACACATCATAAAAGATCACTATCAATACTTTAGAGGTGCTTGTCACCAACACCATTTATCTAGCATGCTGCAAATCTCTAACATACAATCCTATAGCTTTCATTGACCAAGAGTTTGTCACTATACTCAATTCGAATATATTTTATAGGCAACTAAGAATCATATGAAGGGATTTGCAGCAAGATTGAATCACAATCTCATGTAAGCATAAACATAACCCATAGCATGCATATTCTACATTCTACCACCAACACAAAAGATTTAGCTACTCATATTCATCAACATAGACATCAATTCATATGAATAATAATCAGAATACATCATATCAAACTACAAGACAAGAGAGTGATACAAGTTACCACCAAAGCTGTCACTAATCGGTGGAAAGCAAGAAAACCTCTGCGTAGATGATTACAAAGGATGAATCCCAATCAAAACCTTGAATCCCAAGCTAAAATACAATGTAATCTGAGTTTTCTATGAGTTTTGGGGCTTAGGAGCTCTCCAAAACGAAGTTACAGTTCAAAAGATCTCCAAAAAATGACCAAAGATCAGATCTAAGAAGGAAAATCCGAAAACGTAACCGCTGCCAAGCGGACCGCTTGGAGAAGCCAAGCGGAGCGCTTGGCAAGCGAAGCGCTTTGGGCACTCCAAGCGTTTCGCTTGGCTTCTGAGCCAAAGCTCCTGGAAATTGAAGCGGAGCGCTTCACTATTCCAGGCGCTTAGCTTGGCTCCTGGGCAGATTTTTATCTTCAAACTCAATCTTTTTGCCCTCGCATTGCCCTCGGGTGCCTTGGACTCATCCTTCTCGATGCTTATTGATGCTCAAACACTTACGAACAAGCCACAGAGATTGGGGAACTTCAACGGGGCCATCTTTTTCGTCAAAAAGGCTCGTTTTTAGCTCCAAAAACGCCGTTTCATACCTAAGTGCCTGAAAATGCAGAAAACACAAAATGTGACACTATTCTACAAAACTAACCAAAAAACAAGGCTAGAAGATAGCAAAAGAAGGTAAAAAAGATAAGATGAACGCGTCAAAAATACGTTCATCAAACTCCCCAAACCAAACCTTTGCTTGTCCTCAAGCAACAAACTATCCTAAATGCAATACAAAAGGAGTCTCATGCCAAGTAAAGTGAACTAATCTATTGAATCTACGAAATGCTTATGAACAAAATCAAATGAGCATGACATGCAAATAGGTTGAAGTATGCCTCGATTGCGAATATACACATTCTCAAGTGCACTTGGTTAAACAAAGGAGTCTCACGTAACATCTTCTACCTGGACCTGGTCAGTGACGACACAATGATGCATGTTATCATACTACAATTGCCCTGTGCCTATGAAACCGAGGGCTTACAACTGTTCACCAAGCGAGACTTTTCCTCAAGAGAGGGCGAACCAATACTGGCTCTCATCAAACGAAGGAGGGTTCCCTTAGAAACATAACACTCCCCTATTCTACCCAGACTCTCAAGAATGAGCCTCTTTCAACCACTTCTTGAATAGCAAGACGAGGGTGGTCAAGAACAGGCCTTGGACAAAGGCGACACGAAACGAAAGATAGAATTTACAACTCGATAACTTCACAATAACAAATATTTACATGACACTTGACACTACGAGACTGCTTTTGGCTTGCAACGACCCTTCTTTTGCTTTTGGGTCTTATTCTTTATTTTCTTTCTTCTTTTTTTTTTATTTTCTTTTCTCTTTTTTTTCTCTTTTTTCCTTCTTTTCTTTTTCTCTTTCTTTTTCTCTTTTTTTTTTTTTTATATATAGGGGCAAGCAGCAGTACTAAGTGTCAGAAACTCCTCTCCAAACCTATTCGAGAGCACAAAGACGAAAAAGAAAAAAGGAAAGACTCATTTACAAAGACACCTCCCCAAACCTATTCGAAAGAATAGGTTGGGACACAAAACAAAAGGAAAAAGAAAAAGAAAACTTTACAACGACTCAAAGACGAAAGACAAGATCAACGAAGCAACCCCCTCCCCAAACCTATTCGATAGAATAGGTTTAATACAAGGAATCGCACACCTCACACTACCTCCTTCCTAGGCATTTGGCAATCTCTAATCGAGGTGAAGAACTTGTCGCCTCTTACGTACATGATTACACGGGTTACAACCATAGACTCTAACATGCATCATTTCATAAGGCCATCGTGAACCGCAGCAGAAGAAACACCACTCAAGGTGATGTCGAGACTACTAAGCTTAACTAGTGCACAAGCGAATGTGACAACCAAGCGAGGCAAGCCTCAAACTACTTGCAAAGTGATACAACATATGATCAATGGTCATAAACACTTAGTCTACTCAATAAAAAAGTTCAAAAGACTTGCCAATAAACTCCACACACAACAACGTGCAACAACTAATCTAGGGATGATATGCATGCAAAAATTTGAAAAAACACGACAAATCACATGAACTTGAGTAAAATCAGGCATGTACGAACCACACAAGCATATAGTACTGAAAATCCAATACCCCCTCCCCAAACCTAAACTTTTGCTCGTCCTCGAGCAAAGAAAAGTTGAATGAAAAGGAAAAATTGGATTGAAAGTACACTTCCCTGAGATAAAGGTTCGTGTCCAATCTCCTATATAAGAGTAGTACCTGAAAGGACTCAAGAAACAAGTGAAAACGGGTGCGCAAAGGTGAGAAGAATGGAAACAACGAGGAAAATCTGGGCACAGGGTCCAGGCGGACCGCTTGGACAAGCGGAGCGCTTGGGAGGCTCCAGGCGCTCCGCTTGGCCCTTCCAAGCGCTTCGCTTGGCCCTGTTTCCAAATTTTCGATGTTTTTTCCCTATCGTAATCACCTAAGGAACCAAGACAAAAACTAGACTAAACTAATCACGAAAAGGCACACATGCCACAACTACAAAAGCAAATAAAAAGATACAAGAGTCAAAAGTCATAATATCAATTAACAATATTGTTAGGGTTGAAATATGTCCAGTCCGCATGTACGAACTGGAGCGGTCTAAGAGCGCGACAGAGCATCATAGGCC